>JACMZG010001913.1:4852098-5221621 GCA_018340805.1 Microvelia longipes
CGAGCTACAGTGGCTCGGAAACTTCCTTCCATTATTATGCGTGTGTATATATATATATATATATATATATATATATATATATATATATATATATATATATATATATATATATATATATATACATGACATTAAAAATAAAAATAATAACTTAAAAAGGGTGAAAATATAGGTGTTATGTTTATGGATTTTAAAAATTTTCGACTTCCGACTTCGTTGTTCCAGTGAGAAAGGAAGTTTCCGAGCTACAGTGGCTCGGAAACTTCCTTCCATTATTATGCGTGTATATATATATATATATATATATATATATATATTATATATATATATATACATATATGATTTTACCCCAGGATGATCATGACTGACAACTTCCGAGAACGGAGTTCACATTGCACACTAATAACATTATCAACCTGATCTTCTATTTCTAGCAATAGAAGAAGCAATAGAAACTCAATGAGCTTTTGTTTGTTGGAACATATAATGTTATGATGTTATGTATGTGATTTGAAGGGACGTTTTCTTTGTTGTAAGAGGTCATTTTTATTTTTGTGTAAAAAGTGATCATCTAGAGCAGCGTTTCCCAACCTTTTCAGTACCGCGACCCAATAATTTGCTTTTCTAAAGTTTGGCGACCGAAATGAATTTATTTTGCATAACCTGAAAATTGCAGGCGTTTTTATTTATTGCTGAACTAGTTATGACCCTACAGACATCGTCAAATTCTAATTTTCATGAGGTTTTTATACTTAAATAGAAAACTACACACTAATTGGAGTTCAAAAGAAGTATATTATATAATTATATAATAGCAATAAAATAAAAAAATTAAATATAAAAATTAGCACTGCTCGTAACTCATTTTGTCTGTATTTTTCAAAGGAAATGCGCATAATTATCCAGTTGGTTGTACAAAACTATGCCTCTAAAATTAGAAGTACGCACTATTATTTGCACAAGTTGAAAGCTTAGTAACTTATCTTTAAGCTTACTCAGTTATCCTTAAAGGTTTTAGCGCATTTTTAGGATTTGATCCCAGGTACCCTGAGTTTGAGTGCTCGTATTGACCCCGGACCACTGCCATTCAACTCAGAGGCCCAAAAGACATGGAAAACGACATCCTACTTGGTTTTACGAAATTACGACATTGACCGTAATTTTGGTTTTCGATAATTTGTTAGGGTTTTTTCGACTTTTTGGTAACTTAGAGTGGCCTTATTGACTTCGGGCCGGTTTCATTTGATTCAGCGCCCAAAAATTCAGACACCCTACTAGAAATTAATTTTTTATTGACCTAAATTTTGGTTTTTGGTAGTTTACAATGATTTTTTTTATGACTTTTTGGTCACTTCGAGTGGTCGTATAGACTTCGGACCGGTTAAAGATGATTCAGCGTCTCAAAAACATAACTATTGACCTTTTTGCAGTGAAAAATATTAACCCTGAAATTTGCCGATTTATGAAAATTCCGTTAACTCAGCAAACGGGTTAATGACGTCACAAAAACCTGGTTTTCAATAGAGTTCGTGTCTTCCCGCAATCTAGCAAAATCTATTATTTGCTTATAATAATCTTTTTTGATAAATCTTAGTAATTTTTTGGATTGTTAATAATAGAAAAAATTTGGCGACCCAAGGGTTGGGAAGGGCTGATCTAGAGAACATAAGAGGTGAAAATAACAATGTAATGAAAGAATTCGGGATAAAATCTATTTAGATAATTTGACTGTATCTCATATTGTCTTGACGCATTTAAAACATATTTTTAAGTAAAGACAACCTCTATCTCTAATAATCTTGTCTTCCTTAACTTGGGAAAATGAAATATTGAAGTTTTTAATCTTTTCATTAAACCAAGCTGTGAATGAAGCAGCATCAGTGACTAAACTTGATTATGTCATGAAATAATACAAAAATAATTGTTCTAATTAAACATTTGACAACAAATTCATATTGAATTATTGAATTTATTTCATTATACAACTATTTAATAACAGGAATTTGTTTCAGCATACATTTTTTCAAATTTAACTATAACTACATATATTTATAATAAGTTTTCTATCCAGAAATATTTATTAAAATTTTAGAAAACCTGAGGCTTTTGCATTGAAGCACATGATTTATTTTGCGGGGAAATTCTTGCGTTTATTAAATACTTCACAGTATACCGTTTTGAAAATTCTTTAAAGGATTTTAAAAATTGAAAAAGGAACGCATTTAAAAATCAAACAATTTTCGTTTAAATTACAGCCGTTTAAATATTTTTGTCAGAAGCTGTTTTTTTATTATTTGCTTTATTCTATGAAGAGAATAAAATCACTCTATATTTTAAATTACTCTAGCTTTGTTCTCTCATAAGTGATGTGACTTAAGAATTTGATAAGTTTTTACACGTTTTTGTTGAGCTAAAAGAAATCCCTCTATATTGCTTTGTTCTTATAAGTAATTATTTTCTTATGATCTTACCAGTGTAAGTAAATGTCAAAGAAATATGGATAAACTTTCATTTCTATCTTTGAAAGAAATATTTATTTATGCCATAAGGCTGAGTAGTGTGTCTTTATGTCACGGCAATTAGATTTACCGACGAGCGAAGCGAGTCGGGAAAAAATTGCCAAGACATAAAGAACATTCTCAGCCGGTTGGCATACACTATTTTTTTTTTTGAGGTAGCACTCATTAAATAAACTGCGCTATGTACTTAATTGAAAAAAAAAAAAAAAACGTCCAATTAACTCCATATTATCGTCGTCATTGAATTCATCCATAGCTTCACACTTTTACTCAAAAATGTAAAAGCTTTACAAATAAACACACAAAAATTGTCAATTAGAACACCCTTTAAAAAACGAAAAAAAAAATTAGTCTACGAACAAAAACAGAAAAAACAAAACGAACATTTTCAAGAAAACTTATGAAGGTTTTACACAGATTGTTTTTGAACACGCTACATTACAGTAATGGCGGCAACATATGAATTACTTTTACGTCCAAGGAGTTTTTTTACATTCATTATTGTCCTCGGAGGTGAAAAGTACTAAATAACTTCCTATAACAATAATGATTGGCTTCTCATCCTAAAAACGGTCTAATAAAGTGCTCAATTACGTACTACCTCAAAAAAAAATAATTCTGGCGCGGTGTCCGCATGTCGGGCGGAATTTCCTTTGGATGCGTGTTTTCGTGCTTTTTACATTATATAAGTTTACAACTACTAAATAAATAATTCCGGCGCGGTGGTCCGCTGTCGGCGAATTTCATTTAGAATGCGTGTTTCCGTGCTAAACAACCCATTTCTGCTTAAGGTTCTGGTTCATGCTTTAGAACCTAAGCAGTTACTCAATTGTCAAGCACTGCTCGTAACTCATTTTGTCTGTATTTTCCAAAGGAAATGCGCATAATCATCCAGTTGGTTGTACAAAACTATGCCTCTAAAATTAGAAGTACGCACTATTATTTGCACTAGTTTAAAGCTTAGTTACTTATCTTTAAGCTTAGTCAGTTATCTTTAAAGGTTTAAGCGCATTTCCTTTGAAAATACAGACAAAATGAGTTACGAGCAGTGCTTGACAATTGAGTAACTGCTTAGGTTCTAAAGCATGAACCAGAACCTTAAGCAAAAATGGGTTGTTTAGCACGGAAACACGCATTCTAAATGAAATTCGCCCGACAGCGGACCACCGCGCCGGAATTATTTATTTAGTAGTTGTAAACTTATAATGTAAAAAGCACGAAAACACGCATCCAAAGGAAATTCGCCCGACATGCGGACCACCGCGCCAGAAATTATTTTCTAGTTGTAAACTTATATTAAGTAAAAAAAAAAACGATAAAAATTATCGACCCTTCCAGGATGTGAACCCAGGTACCTTGAGTTTGAGTGGTCGTATTGACTCCAGACCACTGGCATTCAACTCAGAGGCCCAAAAAACATTGAAAACGACACCCTACTCGAAATTTATTTTTCAAGGACCGTAATTTTGGTTTTCTATAATTTTTGTGGTTTTTTCGACTTTTTGGTCACTTAGAGTGGTCGTATCGACTTCGGACCGGTTTCATTCGATTCAGCGCCCAAAATTACATAGAAAACGACACCCTACTCGAAAATTTATTTTTTATCGACCTAAATTTTGGTTTTGGGTTATTTACAATGGTTTTTTAGATTTTTAGGTCACTTAGAGTGGTCGTATCGACTTCGGACCGGTTTCATTCGATTCAGCGCCTCAAAAAACATAAATATTGACCTTTTTCGCGGCAAAAAATATTAACCCTGAATTTTGCCGATTTTTTGAAAAATTCGCTGACTCAGCAAACCGGGTTAATGACGTCACAAAAACCTGGTTTTCAATAGGGTTCGTGTCCTCCCGAAGGTTGATTTTTGTACCAAGTTTGGTTAAAAAATATTAATCCGTTCGAAAGATAGAGTGTTTACAAGAAAGTGTCTAGAAAACAATGTATATATATTATATATATATATATTATATATATATATATATATATATATATATATAATACATATATATGTATATATATATTATATATATATATATTATATATATTATAAAGTCTCGCGAAACTTATTTTTTCGTCATCAGGGACCTCTGAAACGGATTTGTGTCGTGGTCCGAGGTTCAAATTCCGCCATGACGCCTATCCCATTAGGCGAATTTCCAAAGGAAATTCGCTAAAAAAATATATATTTCATTGTCGCGAACAAGCCTTGAGCTTATGCAACTAATATAGTTATTAATTAATATAATATAGATATTATTTTATTTACATATGATTTGTAATTTAATTATTGTAAAAGAATCAGGTACGGGGTACCTCGGAACTTTTCCAAATCACATCGGATTCGTAACATTCATCTTCCCTACTTCCCTGATAGACAAGTCGTTAAATTTACACTACAACGCGGTTTAAGAATCGCTTTGAACGTCATCAGATATTAAATACATCCGCTTTGTTCTCAGTGGTCATCCATCCAGGCACTGACCACGCTTGATGCTACTTGAATTTTATGATCCAACAAAAAGTATACTTGTTGTATTGAAACGAACCTATGTGTACTTTTATTTACTACGTAAAGGTACACTTGTACCAAATTTCAACTCAATTAGATGATTTTCCGTTTTTTTTTTAATTTTTAAAATTTTTGAGACACCCTGTACCTGATTTTGTTTTTTAAAGACACACAAAACAAATGGATAAATAAGATGTGAAATAATTTATATGTTTCGCATTGCTTTAAAGGAATAGATGTGCATACTTTTATGTATGAACATACACTAATTTAATTAGTGTATACTTATTTTATTATTGAATACGGCTTATATCAACGTTTTTTTTTTATCGAATACGGCTATAATATCAACGATTCTAATTAAATACGGCTATTATATCTACGATTCTAATCAAATATAGTTATTATATCTACGATTCTAATTGCATACGGCTAGGATATCTACGATTATAATCGAATCTCTGATGTGTGCTGCATCGAGTAAAATTAGTCCCTGGATGGGAGACTGTAGGGATTGAAATATATTTTTTAATGTATAAATTAATAAATAAATAAACCATTTATTATAGTGAATAATATAAACTGCATCTAAAAATTCATTATAAAAATTACTTTTTTATAAACACTACAAATTGGGATTATCCCGCGGTTACCCTTTTCAGAGGAAGGCTTGAGTTGCCATTGTGGAACAAAATTGTTTTAAAATAATTTTTAATTATATATATATATATTAGGGTGGCCCTTAGCTATAGGGGTGAAAAAAAAATGTTAGAAATGTTGTGCTCCCAACCCCTAATTTTGTTCGAATTTATGAAAAAAAAATTCCATAAAAATTTTAGCCCGATCGGAGGTGATTAACAGGTGCCGCCGGGCCTTTGATACTAATACACATACACAACATATGAATTACTTTTACGTCCTAGGAGTTTTTTTACATTCATTATGTCCTCGAGGTGAAAAGTACTAAATAACCTCCTATAACAATATGATTGGCTTTCATCCTAAAAACGTCCAATAAAGTGCTCAATATACTTCATTTATTATACTCTGGTGTATTTTAAGACGTGAATTTCATACTTGGATAAGCGTATTTAGTAAGATAAGAAAATAATTCTTGGGTACCTTGTACCCGGTTTTGTCTGTTAAAAATACCAAAAACGTATGAAATATAAGATGTGAAAAAAAGATGCGTTTAAAAACATACTTAATAAACTTAGCTTTTAAATATGTACCTTAACTTTGTAACATTAACGTGTAAAACAACGGAGAACCCTTGTAAGGCAAGAGCTTGTAATTATTACAACAAAAAATTACGAATTATAATATGAGGGGAGGTAAGAAAAATATAACTCCCTTGGGAGGCAAAGCCAACAGCTTCATAAATATTTAAATTAGAGTAAAGTCTTTAGCGGTAAAAAAAATCCCTAGACCAAAAAAAGGGGTTATTAGGAAGAAGTTGCATGCTTAATAAAGAAATAAGTACTTGGTGTGTGGTACAGTGCTTCTTGAATCTAAAGCACCGAGTATATCAGGTAGGTACACTGACCCAGGGGAATTACACGAACCTTGGGGAAATACACTAACCCTGGGAAAATACACGAACCCTGGGGAAATACACTAACCCTGGAGAAATACACTAACCCAGGGAATTACACTAACCCTGGGGAAATACACCAACCCAGAGGAATTACACTAACCCTGGGGAAATACACTAACCCAGGGAATGGGGAAATACACTAACCCAGGGGAAATACACTAACCCAGGGGAAATACACTAACCCAGGGGAATTACACTAACCCTGGGGAAATACACTAACCCAGGGGAATTACACTAACCAGGGAATCACCTAACCCAGGGAAATACACTAACTACACTAACCTGGGGAAATACATAACCAGGGAATTACCACCTAACCCAGGGAATCACACTAACCCAGGGAAATACACTAACCCTGGGGAAATACACTAACCCTGGAGAAATACACTAACCCAGGGAATTACACTAACCCAGGGAATTACACTAACCCAGAGAATTACACTAACCCTGGGGGAATACACAAACCCAGGGGAAATACACTAACCAGGGGAATTACACTAACCCAGGGGAAATACACTAACCAGGGAATACACTAACCCAGGGAATACACTAACCCAGGGGAAATACACTAACCAGGGAATTACACTAACCCAGGGAATTACCTAACCCAGGGAATTACACTAACCCTGGGGAAATACACTAACCCTAAATACCTAACCCAACAAAATTTATAAATTTTCGTTAAAAATGTTTGTTAGAATGTTAATTTCAGGAAAATAAACTCGAGTAACTTAATGATAATAATACATATTAAAATTTTAAAGGATTAAGTGCCAAGCAATAAATTAAAGCAGGATCCTAAAGCCTATCTCTCGTAGGATTTAGTCATTAACAGCCTGTTAATTATGTACAACAGTTTTGTCATTACCAGCCTGTTAGTTATTTACTGCAATTTAGTCAATTAACACAATTAACAGCCTGTTAGACATGTACAGCAATTTAGTCAATTACAGCCTGTTAGTTATTTACTGTAATTTAGTCAATTAACACAATTAACAGCCTGTTAGACATGTACAGCAATTTAGTCAATTACAGCCTGTTAGTTATTTACTGCAATTTAGTCAATTAACACAATTAACAGCCTGTTAGACATGTACAGCAATTTAGTCAATTACAGCCTGTTAGTTATTTACTGCAATTTAGTCAATTAACACAATTAACAGCCTGTTAGACATGTACAGCAATTTAGTCAATTACAGCCTGTTAGTTATTTACTGCAATTTAGTCAATTAACACAATTAACAGCCTGTTAGACATGTACAGCAATTTAGTCAATTACAGCCTGTTAGTTATTTACTGCAATTTAGTCAATTAACAGCCTGTTAGACATGTACAGCAATTTAGTCAATTACAGCCTGTTAGTTATGTACAGCAGTTTAGTCAATTAACAGCCTGTTAGTTATTTACACCAGTTTATTCATTAACAGCTTGTTAGTTATTTACAGCAATTTAGTCAATTAACAGCCAGTTAGCCATTTACAGCAATCTCAGAAATATTTTAACATCAAAATTTTTTTTAAGGATTTTTTTTATTCTACTTGATTAAAGACCTTCAATTTAAGTCTAAATCCTTTGCAATCATTCATATAGAATTGTGTTTTATTAGTCTTATCAGATGGAAAGGTATTAAACAGGAGGGGAGGGATCACAAATATTGTTCCTATATCTTTTAATAATATAGAGTGCTTGTGCGAGATCTATATCAGGGTCAACAAATCACCAAGTATGGTGAAAAGGAATCGCCTCTTGCAATATAATATTTAAAGAGGTATATTATACTTTCCCTTCTCGTATTCAATATATATATATATATAATATATATATATATATATATATATATATATATATATATATATATATATATATATTTATATATATATATATATTATATATATATATATATAATATATATATATATATATATATATATATATATATATAGACTTAAGTTTGAGCTACAGAACTATCTTGCTTTCAGCAATGCAATGCATTCATTGTGTGCTTTATCTTTTGAACAGTTAACTATTTATACTTGTGTTAACTTTATTATGTTAAATTAACTTGTGGATATTCCTTGTGAATATTTCCACAATATTTAGTCAATTTTTGCCCTGAAAAAATAAATTATAATATCTACTAATGCCCCCTCCTTGCTTTTAGTCTCTTTTATTTTAAATATTTTCCTTAATTACTGAGCCTTTCCTTAATTTTTACATTAAAGGAATATTTCTAAGAATAAAAGAATAAGAAGTATAATCGTCTTACTACAAATCTTCTAGTCTCTAAAGTCTTTTGTTTCCAATTTTTCCTTTCTTGCTGGTGGAAAAGTCCTTTTTTGAATATTTAGCCTATATCTCAGGTTACAAAAAACTCAGTGTGCCTTGGGGAGAGAGTTTAACTGAAATGTTTTGCGGGTTCTATATCATATAATATATATATATATATATATATATGATATGATATGAAATAATTGGATTTAATGTTATTAAACTAAAAAAAGTAATATGCCTCTTAAAAGTAACAATTATTACTTAGTCTAGCCATCGATACGGGTTCCCGCAAGGATTAAAAAAGTTAACAATTTTATTACGATGATCTGATAAAATTTTGATTTTCTGTTCAAGTTGTACTAGACTGAAAGCAGTAATTTCCCAAAATAATTAAACTTTAACAATTGAAAACTTGGCAAAAACCCGTTCATTGACTGGACTAACTTCAAAGGACTTTTTAAGATATCCTTAGATGATTATTTTGGATAATAATGCAGTATATTTCTTATGAAATTCCTCTGAAATGAGAATCTCCGGAGCCTTTTTTTAAAATCCTTATGGAATGCAATTAGAATAAAATTAGATTTTCTAATCTAAAATGAAAATTTTTCATAATTCTTATTTGATTCCACCGAGTTTTTTAATAAATGAATTGTTGACAATATTCTTTTGCAAAAGACACTCAGGATATGTAAAAAGCAAAATGCTGTGGGAACTGTTCCATCATTCGACATTTGTCATCATTGATGGCTCGACATAATGGGATATCCCATTCTGTTTTGTTACGTCAAACTCATCTGGGCGCCGACCGGCTGACCTTAACTCCTTAGCACTTAAAATTTCAAAGAATAAAAACACTTACTTTTTATTCTACGGAATATTTAGAGAAGGCAGAGAGAGAGATAAGTTGCATGTTGCATTCCAAGAGGTCGCTCGCACATTTAAAATGTGTCAACGTTTTATATAAATGTTTTCCATAATAACAGTTAGAAATCACAGCTTGGTACTTCATTTAAGCTAAGGGCAGACAGAGTGAGTTCAGGGTTTATCGGCACCCTCATGAGTGGGACTTAGCAAAAAAGAGTAGGACATAACATTATTCCAAACATCAATATTGACTAATTTCGAAGGATGGAAAAAATCCAAGATGTAGCATAGCATTTGCTTGTTATATTTGACATAATTGTGCGAGATGCCTAGAAAATGAAACAAGCGAAATGCAATGCTACATCCAGGCACTGTTCTATCGTTTGACATTCGTCATCTCTGATAACTCGATATAATGTCATGTCCTACTCTGTTTCGTTACTTCAACTCATCAGGGCGCCGACAGAACCTTAAGTTGTAGGCCAAGAGCCCAGGGGTGTTTTGTTAATAAAAAGTGTAATGGCTGGAACCGGTCTCAATTTTTCGTAAATACCTTCCTGAACAAGGATCTGCAATTCTGCTGACTCGTATCGGATGGGTGTCCCAGGCAGAACCTTTGGCCCCTAAAGTGCGTTCTGCCTGGGACACCCATCCAATACGAGTCGGCAGAATTGCAGATCCTTGTTCAGGAAGATATTTACGAAAAATTGAGACGGTTCCAGCCATTACACTTTTATTAACAAAACACCCCTGGGCTCTTGGTCTATTGTTAATTTTTCTCAGTGTCTCTCGCACAATTATATTGTGTTAATTAATTATTATTTTATTTTATTATTCTTAATTGACTATTATTTAATATATAACACTGCAATTAGTTAGTTATTAAAATCTTTAGCTTCAAAATAATTTCTACATCGTATTTTTAATTTTATGGCATTTTGGTAAGCTCGGTTGTTCCTGGCATAATTGAAGATAATTTTAGATTATTGCTGAGTTTTGTCTTGGGTTAGCTCCTCCCACTTCATCTTCATTTCGTCTCTGCTAGCGTACGCTTTGGTCAGCTCTTCGCGTAGCGAGTCTAAAATCAATAAAATTACCGATTAAGAGAAATTAATAGAAAAAGGGGAATTCTTTTTGTAGGAAAGGATCTCGAGTCTTATTGACTCGCCAAGTAACCTAAACAGCATCCAAAAGAACCGTAACAAACCATTTTTAAAGATAGATTTATTACCTTATATTATTATTTGTCTAAAAATCCTTCTAGAACAGTTTTTATTAGTTAGATTGATTAATTTGTTTTGCATTACATATTTTATTGTTATTTTAGTATCCATATCTCTTACATGTAATGTTTTAGTATCCATATCTCTTACAAGTAATGTTTTGGTATCCATATTTCTTACAAATAATGTATTAGTATCCATATTTCTTACAAGTAATGTTTTGGTATCCATATTTCTTACAAATAATGTATTAGTATCCATATTTCTTACAAGTAATGTATTAGTATCCATATTTCTTACAAGTAATGTTTTAGTATCCATATCCCCTACAAGTAATGTTTTAGTATCCATATTTCTTACAATTAATCTTTTAGTATCCATATCTCTTACACTTATTACCCGATTTTTTTTTACTTTTCATCAGTTATACCGTAAGTGTATAGGAAATGCATTGTGTTTGCGAAAAAATCCGATATCAGAGTTATCCGGAATTATCCGTTTCAGGTGTATTTAAGGTTTTATAAGTGGTTTTCACAGAGTTGTTTTTCGGTTTGTGTGTGTGTCTGTTATAATCGTAGCACCCAGCGTATTTTTGCCAGAGAGTATAAATTTTGTACAAAAATCAGTCTACTACTGTTGTTGTGCTATTCAGAAAAAAATGTATTATGACGTCATTAACCCGCATTTATGACTCAGCAAACATTTCGAATAATCAAATAAGGTAGAAAAATAATGCGATTAGACTGAGATTTTGCTCCCATGTAGCCATGTATAAGTCCAACTTATGTGCTAAGTTTTATTTCGTTATCAGCATTAGTTCAAATTTTATCAAATAACTTGTGTAAGTTTTTTATACATATACCGGATACTTGAACAAGAAAGCATATACCGGATAATTGAGCAAGAAGTTGATTTAACACGAACGAACGAATTTTCAAACAAAATTCGTCAGCCTTGAAAAACCTTTGCGCCATAATATTTTATTAAAAGGGAGTAATTAAATGAGTCGGGTATAATAATCGATTTATATGAAATTTTACTAAGAGAGTGAGGAGAGCTTCTGTTCGTGTCATGTAGTGGCAGATAAAAATCCACTCTATAAATTTCTGACCGACATATCAGGTGTTTTAATATTGTACTGAATTCTATAGTTTCTATAGCATTCATATAGTTTTACATCGCTGTGTCGTTTACAAGGATAGCGTTATCAATTTGTGTTGTTTATGTTGTTAGTTTGCCAGTGATGAAGTTAATTAAAAGCAAACACAATTACCTGGAAATACTATGAGAAATCAGAGACGTGTGAGTGACGTAATCAAAAGCTAGGCATAGAAGAAACAAGAATGTCTTCTAATAATAGGAGAGATGCCTTATAATAGATTTGGATTAATTCAATTTAATTAATGTACAAACACATGTTTACCAACAAGGTTTTTATTAATAATTTTTGTTTCAAATATCGGGTACAAGGTTCCTCGGATTTTGTTTCTCCACATCAACTTTGGTACGCTTATCTTCTCTACTTTGGCTTGCTCTGTTCATCCTAAGAATAAGCAAGTCGCAAAATTTATCCTTTACAAGTATTCAGACCCTCATCATTGGTACTCAGATTGTAAATGAATTAGTTTTATTCCCAGTAGTAGGGTGACCACCGAGAATAAAAATAAATAAACACAATGGGAGCTAGAATGACAACAAACACACACTAGAAGCTAGGATGATAACAAACACACTGGGAGGATGAGAGCTGGATGATAACAAACACACTGGGAAGCTAGGATGATAACAAACACACTGGGAGCTAGGATGATAACAAAACACACTGATAGGATTGATAACAAACACACTGGGAGCTAGGATGATAACAAACACACTGGGAGCTAGGATGATAACAAACACACTGGGAGCTAGGATGATAACAAACACACTGGGAGCTAGGATGATAACAAACACACTGGGAGCTAGGATGATAACAAACACACTGGGAGCTAGGATGATAACAAACACACTCTGGGAGCTACAAACAACTGGCATAGGATGATACAAACACACTGGGAGCTAGGATGATAACAAACACACTGGGAGCTAGGATGATAACAAACACACTGGGAGCTAGGATGATAACAAACACACTGGGAGCTAGGATGATAACAAACACACTGAGAGCTAGGATTATAACAAACACACTGGGAGCTAGGATGATAAACAAACACACTGGGAGCTAGGATTGATAACAAACACACTGAGAGCTAGGATGATAACAAACACACTGAGAGCTAGGATGATAACAAACACACTAGGAGCTAGGATGATAACAAACACACTCTGGGAGCTAGGATGATAACAAACACACGGAGCTAGGATTGATAACAAACCACACTAGGAGCTAGGATGATAACAAACACACTGGGAGCTAGGATGATAACAAACACACTGGGAGCTAGGATGATAACAAACACACTGAGAGCTAGGATGATAACGAACACACACAAACACATACAGAAAGAAAACCTTAGGAGAAAACTATTTAGGAGGCCTTTAATCACCTGGAATGGATAATTCAGGTGACATTCCGGTTTCGTATTTATTTGTAAACACATTACTTTTTCTATGTACCTTTGGTTTGAAAAAGGAAAGGAAAGAAATATTCCTCGTCTCCCACAAAAACTATATTTTTAGTTTCGTTGTAAAACTATTTTTATTTTTACTTTTAAACTATTTTTGGAATATTTTTTTTTACTTTTTTTTTAAAAACAAAAATAAAAGGTCTTATAATTATGAAAAAGAAGCTTATTTATTAAGCTTATTAAAAACTTATAACTTAGTTGACAAACTTTTCCCTTTGGACTAAATTTTCTTTCTCTCTCCTTAAGGGGGGGGGAGCCCTTGACCTGAAATACTCAAGTATTGGATTTCTAATAAATTGGAAGTAAATCATGAAAAAATATAGAAAAAGATAAAATAATTCTGTTAATTATCCAAACCTTAAAACATTTTTCATTTTCTTATTTATGCTATTTTATTTTTAACTATTGCACATTACGTTTTGTAAATATTAATTTTGTAACACACTTCTGTATTGCTTTAAGCTTTATAGGCTTGCAAGTCAAAAGAGCAGGAAATACCTTAATTTCATTATCTTGACTCAATTTAATTATTTACTACGACATGAAAATAAAATGTCTCAAAATTTTACGTTATCGAAGAATCAGCTACCGTCGATACTTGCTGTTGGATATAAATATCCCTGAAGCATGATTTTGTTTATCTACTGGGAGTTTGTTTATGGCGAGTTCGGTGTCAATGACTAATTTTCTATGGCTTTGTGTCGTTATTAGAGTTTAAGTTATGTTTCAGTCCTATATCTAGTAATGTCAGTTCAGTTGTAGTAAAGTTTGTGTCTGTTAAGTTAACGGTACGTTGGTGAAATGCATGTTTATTATTATTGTTTATGGGAGGATGTTTTTTGTTAATAAGTTTATCAAGTTTTTTCCTAAGATTATTATATTTTGTTTCCATTTGTTTATCTATGTCGATTTTCATGTTTTCGTAAAATATGAGAAAGTTTTCAGTTGTTACAGTGTTGGCAATTTTTAAATGATTGTAAAGTAATTTTTTGTTATTGGCGTCTTTTTTACTATGTAAGGAGTGTATTTAATTTTTTATTCTAAGTATATGGCATTTTGTTTGTGTACGTTTTGCTGCCAGAGTTTTTTGTTTAATTATTATTTTAGCATAAGTAGGTATGACTCTATGTGTAAGACATTGTCTGTTAAACCAAATGTTTGCAATAGTGTTATGTAGTTTAAGAGATAGAAAGAAGAAGGTGTTTAACATGTTAGCATGACTAGCTATGTTAAAATTAAAAAGGGATATTCATATCCAACAGCAAGTATCGACGGTAGCTGATTCTTCGATTGCTTCTTCAACTTGCGGTAAATACAACCTTTTTAATTTTACATTATTTTTAACAATTTTTGAAAGGTAAGGATCGAGTAAAGGACAAGTGATCAGCTAAATCTTACCTAATTCTTTATCGAGGGCTTCAATAGCTCTTTTCTTATTCTCCTCAAATTGAAGAGAAGTTTTCACTTTGTCATCTATCATGTTATTCTTCAGCTTCGTGACGTTGTTCTTTAAGTCATCGTTCTCTTCCTGTAGTTTAATAAGTGATTCTAAAATTAAACACGCAAACAAATTTAAACCTTTACTTATCTTAGATTACTTAAACTATGACTGATTTATAGTCCAGTTTAGCCAGAAACATCAATAAAACACCAAAATCCTTCGAAATTGATTTTATTTTTGATTTTGGAGATTCGCGCAGTAGGTAGTATTTTTCTTTAAAAGTGAGAGCTGTTAAATTTTTCTTTTAAACAACTAACGTCACTAATTTATTTTCTTTTTTACTTTTCCTCCCCAATATCTGTAAGTATAAGAAAAAGTATTTTGTTCGTCCGAAAAATTCGAAACAGAGGTTTGGTCATAATTATCCATGTTAGGCATTATCATGACATTCTAAGTGTGTTTCTTTGTGTTGTCTCTCTGTTTGTGTCTATGTATGTGTGTCACGCATATCCCCCGCTGTGATTATAGTCGAGAGTTGGTCCTTGGCCCACAGATCTGATCATTGGTGTAGCTGAGTTGTCCGGAAGATGATATTTTTAGACTACAATATTCTGTCATCATAATGGTTTTAAAAATCGATTATTTGAACGATTCAATCTAATTTAATATCGAATTCCCTAAGATTGTCATCTGAGTTTACGATTCGGCAAATGTATACTGCAACATAATAAATACATTATTTTTATTCCCAGGAGTCACCTATCCAGGCTTTGACCCTTCTCGATGTTCCTTAACTTTTATGATTTAACAAAACCCATAAGTGGAGTCTATAGGTTAAAAGGCTCTGAAGTGCTGAATACACCGGAAGATCAGGTGGAGCTGTCGAGAAGAGGTGGGAAGATCACTTCAAAGTTGTAGAGAAATCTAAGAAACTAGAAGAAGAAGAGTTGAAGACAGACTTAGAGAACTTAAAAACCCTCATCAAATCTAACTCCGGAAGAGAAAGAATGAAATTAGAGAAAAAGAAACAATTTTTAGTGAGCAAGTTGAGTATAGGCAAACCAAGCCTATACTCGGTTTCTTTTATGATTTTAAAATTTATTAATTTTACCGTGCTGTCTGTGCTCTTTCATACAGCTAATTCCTCTGAATCCTCCAGAAAAGGATTCAGATGAACATCCAAATCCGTTTTATGCTTTTTGATCTCAATAGTATTTATTTGAATAGATGTATTAGAAAAGAGAAAATAGTGAATAGAAGAAAATCTTTATCATTTCCCTTGTCTTGAGGAAATGGAAAAGGGCCAGGAAATAAAGAAGGATAGTCGACAAGGAAATAGACTCGAACTCAACAATATCTTGAAGCAAAGGATGATACCCAGACAGCATCAAAAGCTCAATATAGGCAAGAAAATTATAAGCAAAACTATCAGTGTCTTTATAAAACAGACAAAAGTGTAAAATTATTGAAATTGATTCATTTTATTAAACTTTTGTTAATGAAGTAAAATAGATTTAAACCTAATTGTAACTATTGTAATATAGTAAGATAATATTATGTCGATAAATATAATATTTTTGCTTATCGAGTTCGTTCAGTTAATATGAGAGAATTATATTTGACTGTTATGTTTCTGTATCTCCTATATTAACGAGAAGGAAGTATTTTAATAGCAAAAAGCACAATACCTACATTTCTCATCAAATATCATGATCTGGATTTCGAGATCTAATATTTCAGAAAACGCCGTTCCTTGTACGGATGGATCTTTAAAAGTATGTTTGCTTAACTAAACATGTTCGATTAATACCGTGTTCAGAAAAGTGTACGACTGCACTGATTGTACCGTGTTTAGAAAAGTGTACGACTGCACTGATTGCACCGTGTTTACAAAAGTGTGCGACTGCACTGATTGAACCGTGTTTAAAAAAGGTGCGACTGCACTGACCGTGCGACTGCATGGTTGTACCGTGTTTGGAAAAGTATGCGACTGCACTGATTTTACCGTGTTTGGAAAAGTGTACGACTGCACTGATTGTACCGTGTTTGGAAAAGTGTGCGACTGTACTGATGTACCGTGTTTAGAAATGTACGACTGCCTGATTGTACCGTGTTTGGAAAAGTGTACGACTGCACTGATTGTACCGTGTTTGGAAAAGTGTACGACTGCACTGATTGTACCGTGTTTGGAAAAGTGTACGACTGCACTGATTGTACCGTGTTTAGAAAAGTGTGCGACTGCACTGATTGTACCGTGTTTAGAAAAGGTGCGACTGCACTGATTGTACCGTTGTTTGGAAAAGTGTGCGACTGCACTGGTTGTACCGTCTTTGGAAGTATGCGACTGCACTGATTTTAGTGTTTGGAAAAGTGTACGACTGCACTGATTGTACCGTGTTTGGAAAAGTGTGCGACTGTACTGATTGTACCGTGTTTTAGAAAAGTGTACGACTGCACTGATTGTACCGTGTTTGGAAAAGTGTACGACGCACTGATTTACCGTGTTTGGAAAAGTGTACGACTGCACTGATTGTACCGTGTTTGGAAAAGGTGTCGACTGCATGATTGTACCGGTTTTAGAAAAAGTGTGCGACTGCACTG
Source organism: Microvelia longipes (assembly GCA_018340805.1). Taxonomy (NCBI): domain Eukaryota; kingdom Metazoa; phylum Arthropoda; class Insecta; order Hemiptera; family Veliidae; genus Microvelia; species Microvelia longipes. The sequence goes on from JACMZG010001913.1 coordinate 4,869,750, forward strand.
ATTGTACCGTGTTTTAGAAAAGTGTGCGACCTGCACTGATTGTACCGTGTTTGGAAAAGTGTACGACTGCACTGATTGTACCGTGTTTAGAAAAGTGTACGACTGCACTGATTGTACCGTCTTTAGAAAAGGTGTACGACTGCACTGATTGTACCGTCTTTAGAAAAGTGTACGACCTGCACTGATGAACCGTGTTTTAAAAATTGTTGCGACTGCACTGATTGTACCGTGTTTGGGAGAAGTGTGCGACTGCACTGGTTGTACCGTGTTTGGAAAAGTATGCGACTGCACTGATTTACCGTGTTGGAAAAGTGTACGACTGCACTGATTGTACCGTGTTTTGGAAAAGACTGTACTGATGTACCGTGTTAGAAAAGTGTACGACTGCACTGATTGTACCGTGTTTGGAAAAGTGTACGACTGCACTGATTGTACCGTGTTTGGAAAAGTGTACGACTGCACTGATTGTACCGTGTTTAGAAAAGTGTGCGACCTGCACTGATTGTACCGTGTTTGGACGACCTGCACTGATTGTACCGTGTTTAGAAAAGTGTGCGACTGCACTGATGTACCGTGTTTGGAAAAGCGCGACTACTGCGTTGTACCGTGTTTGGAAAAGTATGCGACTGCACTGATTTTACCGTGTTTGGAAAAGTGTACGACTGCACTGATTGTACCGTGTTTGGAAAAGTGTGCGACTGCACCTGATTGTACCGTGTTTTAGAAAAGTGTACGACTGCACTGATTGTACCGTGTTGGAAAAGTGTTTACCCGCGACTGCACTGATTGTACCGTGTTTGGAAAAGTGTACGACTGCACATGATTTGTACCGTGTTTAGAAAAGTGTGCGACTGCACTGATTGTACCTGTGTTTAGAAAAAGTGTGCGACTGCACTGATTGTACGTGTTTGAAAAAGTGTACGACTGCACTGATTGTACCGTGTTTAGAAAAGTGTACGACTGCACTGATTGTACCGTGTTTGGAAAAGGTACGACGCCACTGATTGTACCGTCTTTGAAAAGTGTTACGACTGCACTATTGTACCGTGTTTAGAAAAGTTGCGACCTGCACTGATTGTACCGTGTTTAGAAAAGGTGCGACTGCACTGATTTTACCGTGTTTTAGAAAAGTGTGCGGACTTGATTGACACGACTGCACTTTGTACCGTGTTAGAAAAGTGTACGACTGCACGATTGTACCGTGTTTGCGAAGGTGTACGACTGCACTGATTGTACCGTGTTTTGGAAAAGTGTACGACTGCACTGATTGTACCGTGTTTGGAAAAGTGTACGACTGCACTGATTGTACCGTGTTTAGAAAAGGTGTGCGACTGCACTGATTGTACCGGTTTGGAAAAGTGTGCGACTGCACTGATTGTATCGTGTTTGGAAAAGTGTACGACAGCACTGATTGTAACGTGTTTAGAAAAGTGTACGACAGCACTGATTGTAACATGTTTAGAAAAGTGTACGACAGCATTGATTGTACTGTGTTTAGGAAAGTGTACGACTGCACTGATTGTATCGTGTTTAGAAAAGTGTGCGACTGCACTGATTGTACCGTGTTTAGAAAAGTGTGCGACTGCACTGATTGTACCATGTTTAGAAAACTGTGCGACTGCACTGATTGCACCGTGTTTGGAGAAGTGTGCGACTGCACTGATTGTACCATGTTCAGAAAAGTGTGCGACTGCACTGATTGCACCTAAATTAAGTGTGTAAAACCTAGTACTAAAAAGAAAAGTAAAATAATCTATAAAATGATGAAATCTCAACTACATTAGAGGCTAAGAAAGTTTCGATGCATTAAAAATACAACCCAAACTTGTGTTATAGTGTATTTTAATTATTTGCTTTAAGATTTTTTTTTATAAAAGCTATGGAATCTCAGTTTTAAATTTTCCTTTGTGATTCATCAAAAATACAGAGTTGCATATCTTAAACAAGATATTTCAGCACTGAAGATGTCTTTTATCTGATACTACCGAGTTTTTAACAAAGAATATTATGGCATATAATGCAGAAAGACATAATTGTTTACTGTTGGAACATCCATTATTTCATGAGGTAGACCTGAAATCACCTATGTTTTATTTTGTTTGTTTTTAATTAAAAACAGAACTTGAATAATGATCAAAAACATGCATTATGTATTTTTAGAATAGAGAACAGCGTTTATAATCATCCTTTATGATACATGCACAAGTTTTGTTATCTGTCAACAAGTGGTCCTCTGTTAATTGGGTACAAAACAAGAAGATAATCTCTTTTGTCCATCAAACGTCATCTTCAAGCGATCTTTGAGAAAAAGGTCTGATTTAGTTATACATATTTTCCTGACGAAAACGTAAAATAAAGGTTTAAGAAAGAAATAGTTTTTAAAAAAATGAAACTAGAGTAAGACTTTCTAATAGATATTTACGGAATTAAACAACTTATCTATTTAATTATTAGAACTAGACTAAATAAAAACCAGTACTCTGGGTGGAGTAATATGAGTACCATAACGTGTGATGATATCACAAGATATTAGTAAAATGTATGCATTTGAAGTAGTAATATTTTAAGTAACGACTTAACAAAAGGGAAGCAAGAAATTAGTCAAATCTAGACGTGGAGAATTTATAGATGATGAGAGAAATTAGTCTGGAGAAATTAGATGATGAACTAGAGAAATGATGAATGATGATGTTCATCATATGAATATAATGTTCATCATATGAATATAATGTTTATCATATGAATATGATGTTTATGATATGAAAATATATTAAACTATAATAATGAATGATGAATGATAGAGAAATTAGATGATGAACTAGAGAAATTAGATGATGAACTAGAGAAATTAGATGATGAACTAGAGAAATTAGATGATGAACTAGAGAAATTAGATGATGAACTAGAGAAATTAGATGATGAGAGAAATTAGTCAAATCTAGACGTGGAGAGACATAGATGTTATTGTTACTTATTAAGGCAAATATAATTTATATTAGATTTAAATATATTTGCTCATAATTTAAATATATTAGGTTTACTTAAAATGTATATAAAAAGTTTTACACTAGAACGTACTTTTTATGTATATTTTGGTTGTATTTCCATATGATTATAAAATATAGCTTTCAAATTGAATTATCATGAAATTTAATGCACAGTTTTAGTATAAGAGCTATAAAGTGAGATAAATATTTTGAATTTATTTCTCATAGAAGAACTAGAAATACATACACACAGATACATAAAGGAAGGAACAAAGGAGGTTTGATAGAACAATTGGAATTAACTAGGAAATTATGTGAGACCAATCAGAGACCAACCGCAACATCTGTCAACTATATTTTCCCCTTGTTACGAGCCAAGGTTTTCTTTGTTGCATTTCCAGTTCCGAAACAATTATTGGTTTTGTAACCATTTTCCACTTTCATTGGGGATTGGATCAAAAGTTAAATGTCTGTTTTGTTATCCCTTACATATCTGAGGCTTCTTTGTACTGTTTAAAGAGTTCTCTCTACGATAAAGAGTTCTCTCTACGATATACTCTCTTTAGAGAGGTATCTTGAAATTCTCTTTACAGATTTAAGAGATTTGATTCTCTCTAAACAAGACACCGGTTAAGATATGACTTACAAACATATAGGTCAAAAGCCAAGCAATAGTAAAACCCATCCTATATGGCAAATATGTTAGAACGCTATATCTTCCTCTTATAAGACATCAGAGATATAAAGGACATGCTTAACTCTAAGAATGATAGTTATGCGGACCTAAAACATAATTTATCACGTACTTATAATGTTTTTAATAATTTTCGCGTATGGAACAGCGTTTAATACAAATCTAAACCCGTTAAGAATTGCTCAAAAATCTCAATACGAATTATTTTGAGTAAACCTGTCTTAACCCCATCTTTTTATTATTTAAGTCATTGGACATACTTCATCTAAATGACGTTTTAAGAGTATCCTGTAATAAAAGGATTAATACAGTCTCATTTAAACCTGCAAAAATTGAATGCATATATGGAACTAGATATAACAAGCAAATATTGTTTCAGACTCCATTTATGAGAACCACTACTGGTTAGCGACAGTGGTATTACAGAGTGATTAGCTTTTATAGACAACTACTCTTGGTAGTTACCAGAGAGGCTGAAAAACATAATATATGAATTATATTTTGAAAAGAATCTCAAAGAATTTCTGACGGAATCGCACAAATGAAAAATGCAATCGGTAATATTTGAAATCAATCTTATGATTCTATCACGATGACGTCGCGAAGAATGATCAAACTTCTTTATCTGGGGAAAATATTTACTTTATATCCTGTTAAAATACCTCCTCAACATTACATGTGCGATTTGTAAAATCGGCTCGTGTCTATACCACCTCCACAGTACCAGGACATCTGATGTGTTAAAGGTGGAGGTTTCATTCCTAAGGCCCGTATTCAAAGACGTTTTCCTAACATTTTCCTAACATTCTCCTAACATTTTCCGAACTCCTAACATTCTCCTAACATTTTCCTAACATTCTCCTAACATTCTCCTTAAGAAGAATGTTAGAAAAATATTAGGAAAATGTTAAGAGAATGTTAGGAAAATGTTAGGAAAATGTTAGGAAACGTCTTTGAAAACGGGCCTTAGTTTATTTAGTGTTTATTTTTATCTATTTGAATGTTTTCATCAATAAAGGAATTTTATAGAAAAAAAATATATTATTAATATGAAATACGTTTATAAATTTAAGGATAAAGTAATTTTTTTTTAAAGAATTATCGAAATAGTCACACGTTTAGTCAGTGGGCATGAGAATGTTTGGGATCAGGCGAAATGTAGTTCTAAAGAAGTATAAAGTTTATATTCCTATTCTTATCGAGTCTTAAATGTTACGAATTTACAAATGCTAAAGAATTTTCTTTAGCGATTTTCCTTAAAAGATTTCTCTTAAGGTGTTAATTCTGCACGACATATTCAATGTAAAAAGTTCATATTACATCATAGAATCAGAGTAATATATTAGAAGTCGGGGCATGTTTTTTTTAAATAAACCAAAAAGTTAGGAAACAAAACATTATACGAGTATGTTTTCGAATAAAACCAGACCCTGTTTGCTGACATTTAACAAGAGTCTCTAAATGCTTTTGTGTGTTTGTTAGTAATAAATAACTTGATTACATTCGTGAATGGAAAGCTATTTGCAATTGGTTGATTGTTTACGTCAGTTAACTCAAGGATTCAACCAATTACATCAGCATCGTAAAATTTCTTGTTTTAAATCTCGTTAAAGTGGATGTTTTTGTTTGTTCTTGGAATTTTAATTTCAACTGTCTGACAATTCGATACATGTCAGACTTAAACAAAAAAATTCTATTCTCCAGGTGGGTGATACAGTTATTTGTTTTAGACTGCTTTTGCTGAAGTCCAAGCTGACTTATTGTCATATCTATCGGCTAAGTTTATTCTTTCAGTGGGTAATAAAAACGTTGCCTTTAGTCTGGTTTAGTTTGATTCAGAGCTATTATTTGTGTGGGTAATCAACTTAGAATAACACTAACATAGAAGGAACATAGGACCGTAAACACAATGTAATTCTACTGATAACACGAAAGCCGGTTGACTGGTGGTCATAACTAGGGATACCACCCTAGAAACAAAACATTATTTTAAATATGTGTCATAAGTATCCATGGGTTAGAGTATGATAAGAGACCCACCCGTAAAATCAAAACAAAAAAACTTCCCTACAAATTTTTGACGTACAAAAATAAATAAATACATCCATTCTCGGGTTTGTAGAAAGGCTTTGAGTAGGGCATGTATAAGGGAGATAATGTAAGAGAATACTTTTACATTACATGTAAGACAATGATTTATCCAATATAAAGGGTGGGTCCCTTATCATACTATCTACAATGGGGTAAGAGTATGATAAGGGACCCACCCATTATATTGAATACATTATTGTCTTACATCTAATGTAAGAGTATCCTCTTACATTATCTCCCTTATATATGTCATACTCAAAGCCCCAAAGCCTTTCTACATACCCGAGAATGGATGTATTTATTTATTTTATGTTTACAATAATGTCAAAAATGTAGGGAAATTTATTTGTTTTGATTTTGCGGGTGGGTCTCTTATCATACTCTAACCGTAAGTTCATTGTAATATCAGTAGTAGTAGAAGTAATATAAGGAGGAAGCAAAGCCTGGCAAATATACTACGTTGTTGGCCCTTAATTTTCTACCTTGATTCTACCTACCCAGCCTACTCCACTACATCTACCTTCAGTCTCCTTGACTCATCAAGGAAATATGTTGCATAGTTCTTACCTTTAGTTTGATTTAGCTCAACCCTGAGTTGGTTTGACTCGTCCATAGCTGCTATATCTTCCACCATGGTGATGACAGTTATTTTTTTTCAGGTATTAGAATGTTAAAATATAAATAAATGTTTTGACATTACTTGACTAAATCAATTGAAATTAAGAAAGGTGCAGGTTATTTTTATGATAGAGTTCGGAGCAGGGGGGGTTAACTTAAATGATGAAAAGTTTAGATTCGATTATCGCAAACTACTAAAAATAGTGCTGCGGCGGACCGGTGCGGACAACTCATGAACTAACACCAATAGCTCTCCAAAAATAACTGATTATATTTTTATATTTAAATTTATGAATACCATGACAATTCTTGGTTATAACAGCTACATTTATTATTATTATAAAATGATTGTTTTCTGCATTTATTTTTCACAAAAACGGTCCGCCCCGTTGCATGTTCTGTATTTCAAAAATTCAGAAACTAAAAGTAAATAGAACCCTTTTAGCGAATTTCCTTTGGAAATTCGCCTAATGGGATAGGCGTCATGGCGGAATTTGAACCTCGGACCACGACACAAATCCGTTTCAGAGGTCCCTAATGACGAAAAAATAAGTTCGCGAGACTTTATATATATATATATATATATATATATATATATATATTATATTATATATATATATATATATATATATGTATTTCTAGACTTTCTTGTAAACACTCTATCTTTCGAACGGATTAATATTTTTTGATTAAACTTGGTACAAAAATCAACCTTGGGGAGGACACGAACCCTATTGAAAACCAGGTTTCGGTGACGTCATTAACCCGGTTTGCTGAGTCAGCGAAATTTTCAAAAAATCGGCAAAATTCAGGTTAACATTTTTGGCCGCGAAAAAGGTCAATATTTATGTTTTGAGACGCTGAATCGAAATGAAACCGGTCCGAAGTCGATACGACCATTCTAAGTGACCTAAAAATCGAAAAAAAACCATTGTAAATTACCAAAAACCAAAATTTAGGTCGATAAAAAATAAAATTTCGAGTAGGGGTGTCGTTTTCTATGTATTTTGGGCGCTGAATCGAATGAAACCGTCCGAAGTCGATACGACCACTTTAAGTTACCAAAAGTCGAAAAAACCACAAAAATTATAGAAAACCAATAACGGTTGTTAAAAAATTAAATTTCGAGTAGGGGTGTCGTTTTCAATGTTTTTGGGCCTCTGAGTTGAATGCCAGTGGTCCGGAGTAAATACGACCACTCAAACGCAGGGTACCTGGGTTCACATCCTGGAAGGGTCAATAATTTTTTATCGTTTTTTTTACTTAATATAAGTTTACAACTAGAAAATAATTCTGGCGCGGTGGTCCGCATGTCGGGCGAATTTCCTTTGGATGCGAAAAACTCAAACCCAGAGTACCTGGGTTCAAATCTTAGTAGGACAATAATTTTTATCGTTTTTTTTACCTAATATAAGTTTACAACTAGAAAATAATTCTGGCGTGGTGGTCCGCATGTCGGGCGGATTTCCTTTGGATGCGTGTTTCCGTGTTTTTTACATTATATAAGTTTACAACTACTAAATAAATAATTCCGGCGCGGTGGTCCGCTGTCGGGCGAATTTCATTTAGAATGCATGTTTCCGTGCTAATCAACCTATTTCTTGCTTATGTAAGAACCATGCCCATTGCGTGGTTCCGGTTCATGCTTTAGAACCTAAGCAGTTACTCAATTGTCTAGCACTGCTCGTAACTCATTTTGTCTGTATTTTCCAAAGGAAATGCGCTAAAACCTTTAAACATAACTGACTAAGCTTAAAGATAAGTAACTAAGCTTTAAACCAGTGCAAATAATAGTGCGTACTTCTAATTTTAGAGGAATAGTTTTGTACAACCAACTGGATAATTATGCGCATTTCCTTTGGAAAATACAGACAAAATGAGTTACGAGCAGTGCTAGACAATTGAGTAACTGCTTAGGTTCTAAAGCATGAACCGGAACCACGCAATGGGCATGGTTCTTACATAAGCAAGAAATAGGTTGATTAGCACGGAAACATGCATTCTAAATGAAATTCGCCCGACAGCGGACCACCGCCCGAATTATTTATTTAGTAGTTGTAAACTTATAATGTAAAAAACACGGAAACACGCATCCAAAGGAAATTCACCGACATGCGGACCACCGCGCCAGAATTATTTCTAGTTGTAAACTTATATTAGGTAAAAAAAACGATAAAAAATTATTGTCCCTACTAGGATTTGAACCCAGGTACTCTGGGTTTGAGTTTTCGCATCCAAAGGAAATTCGCCCGACATGCGGACCACCGCGCCAGAATTATTTAAAAATTCCAGAGAACGCTACTGATGGCAGTGTAAATTTCATTTGTTTAATTTATTGATTTAGTCGATTTTATCAGGTAATTACATTAAATCACATGTGCGCATCATGCCGATGTAATTAAAATACAGCCTGCATTAAATGCCAAAATCTATCTTCTACCACGTGTAAACTTTAGCCACTATTTCATTATTACCTGATTGAATCAATTAAATTAATAAATTACTTGAATGAAAAACTTAAAAATAATCAGAAGCACTCTGTGTAAGGTTAAAGTGGGGTTAGTTAGAAGTATAACTATACAAAGTATAAAAATTAAATTTCAAACTGACTGTGGGCAAAAAGCAGGAAATCAAGACACGCCCACTCAATTGAAAGGTAGGTCCCTCGCCGCGCTAGTGTCGACCGGAATCCAAATTTTCCCACCATTGAGTCGAAAGTCTTACTGTTTAAGTATTTATAGTCTCTGGATTAGGGTTAAACCAGTGGGTTGAGCGTTAATCTAAACGATGAACTGACGTTTCGCTTCTTCTGCTTCTAGAAGACTAATGTGTCCACTTGTATTAGAAATAATACAAGCATTAGGGTAAAATAGTTGACTCAGCATCCATTGGATCCTATTGAGGAATCCCATCTAAACATTTTTGTATTGCTTTTGTCTAGATTCATTTAACGATTTTTATAGGATAAAAATTTACTCAAAACTCACCAGAAAATATAAAGAAGTCACAACATCTATACATCGGACTCTAGATGTTAGAAATGTATAAGGTGATTCAATCCAATGTAAACAAACCAAACGCATTCGGAGGTTAAAACCTGACCTTTTTATGAATGACGTGTGACGTCATTGCAGGAATCTGTATTGGCGGTCAAATTTGAAACTTTACTATTTATTCCTGCAATGACGTCGATTCCGGACTATAACCTAACATGACAAAAAAATATTTCATTTAAAAAAAACCTCCAATTGAATCACTTTATAAATTCTAACAGCTTGCGCCGGACTAACATATTTTGGATACGTTAATATTAATAAGTAAAATTAGTATTAAGTAATTTTAGTAATCGTTATTTTCCCTTGTTAAATAACATATTTGATAAAACAGTATAAATAGACTATGGAACTTCTTTGACGAAAATTTACGTGACAGAGGCATAGAGATATATACTAGAGGAGGAATAGCCTATCTTAATACATTAAAAGACCTGAAACATCGTATTGATCTTTACCTGATACATTACAACCTGCACAGCACAGGTTATTTATTAATCTAAAGTGCAGGTCTAAATTACTTATTAAAATGTATTGTATTGAATTCTTATCCTGTTAAAATAAAGAATTTATTAATAATAAAAAAACCTCATTGAAACCTTCTTCAAGAGTGAATTAAGGTTAAAATAAATCTATTGTATTCGGCTTCCCGCACATAGTTTGTGTTTTGATTTGGTGACTAAATAGCATATAACATTTGTTTATTGAAGTAATTTATATTTTAATGATTTTATGATCATATGGAATAGTTTTTGCTCTTGGCAAGTTCTTGCCAAGAGCTATTTAGTAACAAATATCAAAGTTTAGCAATGTTTCCTATATTTCGTAAAATAATTTTTACTATTCGTAGATCAATTTTGTCTTTCATATCTTTCCTGTGCCTTCATCATTATTTTTTATACTGCTTCTGCTAACTTTTTAAATAAATATTAATAATATAACTCATTAAGAAAATATATACCATACATAAATTATCACCAACATAATTATTTTTATATATTTTACATTTACATAAATAAAAATCGGGTATATGGGTACCTCGAAATTTTTCCTCATTACATCGGATTCGCTACGCTCATCCTCTTAGCTTCGGACTTGCTTCGCTCGTCCTCAGAATATACAATTCGTTACATTTATACTTCCAAACGTCTTCGGAATTGCTTTGCTTTTTTTTCATATATTAAATAGATTCGTTTTATTCCCAGATTCACCCATCCAGGCACTGACCACGCTCAATACTGCTAACTTTTATCATGCACCAAAAATCATGGATGCACTTGTCGTATTCAAACAAAGCATGGTGTACTTATTTATTGAAAAGAAATAAAATGCCCGTTTTAGAACCTTTCGGCCCATCAGGGTATTCACCCTGCGGGAACCACCTCAGGTGGGTTGCATCTACTACACTCTAAGAATTAATTAAAGTTGGCGAAATCATTTGAATACAAATACTATTCATAAATCTTAGAGCATAGCCCGGGCTGCGAACCCGGACCTTCGGTGCCGAAATCGAACGCCTTTACGATCACGGCCACGGAGGCAGACATATTTATTACGGAATAGTATTTAATTAAACTAAATTTAAAGTCAATTGGATTATTTTCCGATTTTTTGCAATTTTTTTAAAAACATATACAAGTCATTCAATAAAATTTGAACTAATGCTGATAATGAGATGACATTTGGCAAATATGTTGATCATATACATGCCAACATGCGTGCTCAATTTTAATGGGATTGCATCACGTTTCCGCGTTTTATGATTTTTCGAAATTTTCGCTGAGTCATTATCACAAGTTAGTGTAATCATAAAAAATATCTTCCGAATAGCTCAACTATAGTAGTAAACTGATTTTTGTACAAAGTTTCAATTCTTTATCATAAATACACTAGCAGCAACGGTGATTACAATAATTCATTATAGAACATAATAATTTTATATTATAATAACAATTTTCAAATATGATTCCGTTACTTAAAAATGTTTAACAAAATCTAAAATTAAAATTTACAACAGCTAAATGTATTTAAAACATATTTCATTTGAGCTTTATTTTATTTCATATGTGTATACATGTATTTCTAATATTACATGAATACAGGTATTATTCAACTTATAAACGTTATTTTAAGCTGAGGCTAATTGCCAGTCAAATGATAATCGTATTTAAAGTGCTTAATCCACTGGTAGAGTAAAGTGATTAAATATATTGGATTTTCTGTAAATTTAATTTTATTATATTTTTTAGTTAACTTGAAATTTTATTTAGAACTAGCACTGATAATATTTTATTTAAAATTATTATCAATCCTCGGATCTTTTAGTTATTAATAATTGGAACCGAGTACGGTAGCTCGGTGGTAGAGCGCTTGCTTTTCTACCATGTTAATTAGGTTATGGTAAGGGATAACCTAACCTTAATATGAGGTTAGATTTTTAGGCTCACCTTTGACGGTGAGCCTAGCTAGAGTCTGGTGATGATAGAGGAGCGGATAAAATTGGTGAGACTGATTGATCGAGGACCGGCCAAGTGTGACTAATGTGATCAGAGGAGCGAGGAAGACTAGATGAACTAAGAACATTGCGAACTGAGGTGAGGCTAGCCTAGCTGATTGATCTAGGTACACAGTGAACTGAGAGGTGAGGCTAGCCTAAGTGTAGCTGGTCTGATTGATCTAGGTAGTGACTGAGAGGTGAGGCTAGAAGTTTAGCTGGTCTAATTGATCTAGGTGTGAACTGAGAGGTGAGGCTAGCCTAAGTGTAGCTGGTCTGATTGATCTAGGTGTGAACTGCTAGATTAAGTGTAGCTGGTCTAATTGATCTAGGTACACTGTGAACTGAGAGGTGAGGCTAGCCTAAGTGTAGCTGGTCTGATTGATCTAGGTACACTGTGAACTGAGAGGTGAGGCTAGCCTAAGTGTAGCACTAGGTACACTGTGAACTGCTAGCCTAAGTGTAGCTGGTCTGATTGATCTAGGTACACTGTGAACTGAGAGGTGAGGCTAGCCTAAGTGTAGCTGGTCTGATTGATCTAGGTACACTGTGAACTGAGAGGTGAGGCTAGCCTAAGTGTAGCTGGTCTGATTAATCTAGGTACACTGTTGAACTGAGAGGTGAGGCTAGCCTAAGTGTAGCTGGTCTGATTGATCTAGTACATGTTGACTGAGAGGTGAGGCTAGCCTAAGTGTAGCTGGTCTGATTGATCTGGTACACTGTGAAACTGAGAGGTGAGGCTAGCCTAAGTGTAGCTGGTCTGATTGATCTAGGTACACTGTTGAACTGAGAGGTGAGGCAAGCCTAAGTGTAGCTGGTCTGATTATCTAGGACACTGTGAACTGAGAGTGAGGCTAGCCTAAGTAGCTGGTCTGATTTAATCTAGGTACACTGTGAACTGAGAGGTGAGGCTGCCAAGTGTAGCTGGTGATCTAGGTACACTGTGAACTGAGAGGTGAGGCTAGCTAAGTGTAGCTGGTCTGATTGATCTAGGTACACTGTGAACTAGAGGTGAGGCTAGCCTAAGTGTAGCTGGTCTGATTGATCTAGGTACACTGTGAACTGAGAGGTGAGGCTAGCCTAAGTGTAGCTGGTCTGATTAATCTAGGTACACTGTGAAACTGAGAGGTGAGCTAGCCTAAGTAGCTGGTCTGATAATCTAGGTACACTGTGAACTGAGAGGTGAGGGCTAGCCTAAGTGTAGCTGGTCTGATTGATCTAGGTACACTGTGAACTGAGAGGTGAGGCTAGCCTAAGTGTAGCTGGACTGATTGATCTTGGTACACTGTGAACTGAGAGCTGAGGCTAGCCTAAGTGTAGCTGGTCTGATTGATCTAGGTACACTGTGAACGAGAGGTGAGGCAAGCCTAAGTGTAGCTGGTCTGATTAATCTAGGTACACTGTGAACTGAGAGGTGAGGCTAGCCTAAGTGTAGCTGGTCTGATTGATCTAGGTACACTGTGAACATGTCGCAGGCACTTGTCTGATCTGTTATTTTGGATATAATGTGGTTAGGCAAGATGAACTTTAGGCAAAATTTGGATTAGTCATATGTGCTGCCATGTACAGAGAGTGTGCTTTCTAGATGATTGAGAAAGTAAAAACTGTGGGGTGGATTAATTGATTGAGATATGAGAGAGGGGAAAACGCTACTACCACCTTAAGGACATACGCGTTTAAAAAAGAATTTATAATATTTAAAGAAATCTATTATAAGTTACCAGAATTGACCCTGCTTATTTAAGTCACAGTCGAGTGACTGGTTCTGGAACTTATCTAATGCGTTACTTTGCTGATTCCCTGGATTTGTTATTCATCATTGCTCATTGATCCTTTGTTGATTAACCTTCAGTCAGTTAACGAGTTTGAATGTTTGGATTTTTAAGCATCAATTTTGCTGATTTGACCGGTTTTTGAGTAAGCAGAATAGCTGCTTATTTATTTTCGAGGCAGCACAGCTTCCTTTTAGTATATTAAATGACACTTTGGAAATGCCTAATATTTTAAATTGTTTTGAAACATAAAGATCTTAGTTTTCTAATAGGTGATAAAACTAGTATTAATAAACGAATAATTTAAAAACAATTTTTAATTTAAATAAATAATAAATAAATAAATAAATAAATCTTTATTTGCATAAATACTAATACAAGTACAATGGCAAATCGTCAAATATACAAAAATTAGAAGTAACATAAATTACTCAAACAATAATTTTATTAGAGAAGTACTCATTAATACTATAAAAGGCTGCTCTGTCAAGGCTTTTTTACGGCTTTTTTGAAATTATCTATTGGCAACTCTTGAATTTTTACATCTAAATGATTAAAAAGTTTAACCCCAATACACTATGACCCACTTCTGACTTCTTAAGTCTATGAGTTGGTATTGTAAGTACATTTTTATTCTTTGTATTATATCTATGATAATCACTATTGGTTTTAAATTTATTTAAGTTCTTTTAATAAAGAGCACAGAATTAAAAATAAAAAGATTTATGACAGTCATTATTGCCAGTCTCTTAATGAAGATTGACAGTGTGAACCAGGTTTGGCTCCGTATTCTTCTAATTATCTTTTTGATAATAAGCAATGGATCTAAATTGACGTGTCCCCAGGCAATAATAGCATAATTTAACCTGCTCTGAACAAGAGATTGTAGACGAGCACAGAGTTTCTTCTGGGTAACGAGTCTTTTAACTTTCTAAAACAAATAAGTACCTAGCAATACTTTAGTCATTGTTGTGACATGGTCTTTCCAATTTAATTTACCGTCAATAGTGACTCCCAAAATTTTACTGGTTGTTGTTTGTAATCAAGTCGGAGACTTATGATTAATGACTGTGTTTTATCTTTATTTAGTATAAAGTCATTGCTACTAAACCAATATTCCATTTTACTTAATCTTTGATCTCCTATTTTTTTCAGCTTAGTTTCGTCAGAATGGCGGTGAGTCAGGTTGGAATCATCTGCAAAGGTAGTAAGTCTTCTATTATCTTTTCTGTATTAGTTAGGTCCATGAACATTGGCATATCATTCGTGCTTAGAAGGTAAAGAATAGGGCCTAAATGGATCCCTGTGGAACCCCTTTATTAATTAATTTATGTTCTGAACATACATTGTTGTGTTCTACGTATTGCACCCTATGTGAAAGGAATTCTTTGAGTAACGAATAAGCGTTTCCTTTGATGTTTAGAAGTTCACATTTTTTAAGTAGAGTTGAAATACATACTCTATCAAAAGCTTTTGATAAATCACAGCAAGTAAGCAGAGTATGTTCACCACTCTCTAATCCTTCAAGCGCTGATTCTACTACTTTAAGTATAGCTTCAATAGTAGACCTTCCTCTCCTGTATCCATACTGTGTAGGTACTAATAATTTATTTGTTTCCAGGTATTGAACTAACTGGATCTTCACAGCTGCTTCTAGAATCTTCCCAAGTATAGGAGTAATGCTGAGAGGACGGTAACTATCAGGTAAGTCTTCATTTCCTTTTTAAACATGGGGTTACTTTAGTTACTTTTAAACAGTTAGGAATATTCCCTCTTTTAAGCAACTATTTATTAAAGCCGTCAGTGGTGTTTTGATATAAATTAGATTTTCTTTTACTAGACTATTAGTTAAGCCATAACAGTCTTTCGCCAGTGACTTTTTTCATGTCTAAAACAATTTAATTATGTTGCTTTCTGTTACAGGTTGAAGGAAAAATATATTGTCTTGTATTGCTGGTTTTGAAGAATAGCATTGCTGAGCAATTTCCACAGCTTTACGATTGTCAAACGTCTTGTCAGATGATGCTATATTTATAAAATAATCATTAAACTCTTTTGATGTTACTTTATCACTTCTATATTTATAACCATTTTGACCACATTCATCCTGATTACCTGCCACGTAGCTTTACTAATGTTATCTGCTTTCTTAATTTTATTTTCATTAAAGTCTTGCTTTATTCTCTTTAAATGCTTTCTATATACTTTTTGCTCCCATTTATAACGTCTCCACTCTTTACTAGATTTATCTATTTTGCCCATATCATACCAATTTTGAAGTGATTTAACAGATACAAAACTAATATTAAGTCGATGAACAAAAATATAACAAGATAATGTTATGAGGTAATGGTCAAATACATATAAAAACACAAATTTTGAGCTTTCGGCCGTAAATTAGGCCTTTTTCAGATGAAGTTTTATTCCAAACTGAATCAGATAACACATAAAAAAGAAACAATAGTTATATTAATCTAACAATAGCTAGCTGTGCATACTATTGGAGAACGACACCTACTTCTAAACAAAGATTTAATTTAAATAAAAATGGGGGCTAACATTAAAAAATATTAGAATAATAACATTATATAAATATAGTAAAAAAAAATACAAAATTTTTAAACAAATTAAATTTAAATATTATATTATAAGTGAAAATATAACATATATAGTGTTGACACCCAAAAGAACACCCTGATAATTAAAAATGCAGTTATAATCTAAAAATTCGGGTATTGGGTACCTCGGATCTCTATCTCACCATAACGAATACCCTACGCGAATTCTCGCCTCTCGAGACTCGCTTCGCTCGTCGTCATAATAATAAAATCCCTTATTTATATTAAAGTATGATTCAGACTTACTTCACACGTCCGGATATTAATGTATTATTTCATTTCAAAAATACTTCGGACTGGCTTTGCTCGTCCTCATAGAGTGAAAATACATTTTTTGAGGTAGCACGTAATTGAGCACTTTTGGACCGTTTTTAGGATGAGAAGCCAATCATTATTGTTATAGGAGGTTATTTAGTACTTTTCACCTCCGAGGACAATAATGAATGTAAAAAAACTCCTAGGACGTAAAGTAATTCATATGTTGCCGCCATTACTGTAATGTAGCGTGTTGAAAAAACAATCTGTGTTTAAAACTTCATGAGTTTTCTTTAAAACGTTCATTTTGTTTCTGTTTTTGTTCGTAGACTAATTTTTTTCGTTTTTAAAAGTTGTTCTAATTGACAATTTTTGTGTGTTTATTTGTAAAGCTTTTACATGTTTGAGTAAAAGTGTGAAGCTATGGATGACGGCGATAATATGGAGTTAATAATAATTGGACGTTTTTTTTTCAATTAAGTATATAGAGCAGTTTAATGAGTGCTATTTTTTTATTTTTTTTTTTTAATGAGTGCTTTATTTAATGAGTGCTACCTCAAAAAAAATAGTGTATGCCATCCGGCTGAGAATGTCTTTGTGTCTTGGCAATTTTTCCCGACTCGCTTCACTCGTCGGTAAATCTAATTGCCGTGACATAAAGACACACTTCTCAGCCTTATGGCATAAATAACTATTTTTCCCAGCGGTCACCCATCTAATCACTGACCTTGCTCGATGCTGCTTAGCTTGTGATCCGACCAAAACCCAGGACTCTTACTGAAGAATATAGCTTCGACGTACTCTATACCTAATTTCAGTTAAAATCACCCAAATTACCGAGTGCATCCCGTCCGGTTTTCAATCGTAACTGATCTCGAAAAATATTCCAGCCAAAGATTACACATCTTTGGCTTCTCATGAGAGCTTCTCTTGAGTCTCATCTTCAGAGGGCTCGTCGTGCTCATTGAGACTAGAAGTTAATCACTGATATAACTTTATTAGTTGAGAGCTCGAGTGTTGCCCCGCCTGCTGATGATGGTGTTATGCCGAAACCGGTCCAGGGATATTTATATCCAACAGCAAGTAATGACGGTAGCTGATTCTTCGATATTTATTGATGTCTTTATGATAGTCAAGCGTCATACATCTATTGTTGGAGACAAAAAATATTCATTCTAACTTGTATATGTATAAACATGTATATGTATGTGTGTATGTATGTGTATATGTATGTTTGTATGTATGTGTATGTATGTGTATATGTATACATAAATTTCCATTTTATTCTAAGTTTCTTATATTCGTGTATTGCAATGCTTTTTTCATTCTCTCATTTCCCACATATTTAGGAGATGATGGGAAAGTAAAATCACTTGCAATCTTTTCATTGCTTGTGTGCTTGTGAGTGATTGCATGTGTTTGTGTGCGCTTGTGTGTATGCATTTCCATATTACTTATAATATTTATTTCTATTTAGCTATAGAATACGTTTTATCCATTTTTCCCAATTGATAAAATATGTTATCTATTTGTATTTTAACAACAACATAACATTACGACCCCCCAAACGTATGCAATTATCAAATCATATTTATAATGCATTGCTCGACATATATACAATAAGTAAAAATATTTTTTTAAACTCCATGGGTCAGATATTTTAATATTAATATAATTTAAGGAAGACTACTATGGTCCAGTAATAGGAAAAGGCTAAACCCCTTGTGAGGTTGGATAAAGGGCAAGCTATATTTTCACAAAGATATACAAATACTTTGAACAGACATCAAAGCCGTACATCTTCAATTTTTTATATTCTCATTAAAAATATAAAAAATTATTAAATGAAAAAATATCCTTTAACTTAATTAGAATTTTCCGCTGACTTTTCTAGAATGTATTTTATTGACAAAAACTCGTAATAAATATATATTTTATCCAATAAATAATATTTTTTTAAACTTTTAACCAACATTTTTTGGAATTTATGTTTTTCATTTTATTATTATTAATATCTTTAATGCTATCTGTTTATATATATAAGAAATAATTAAGATTTAGGAATATTTAGATTCAAGTTTTTTTAAAAACTTTTTTGTCTATATTTCTTGTTTGAAACAATTTTTAATTAGAAGATTGAAAATAATTATGAAAAAACTGATACTGAGAGAGTAAAGAAATTAAAAAGTAGGAAAGGTCTGTTGAAGGTTGAAAATTTTAAGAAATTTTCTGATGAAGTATATTGTGATTATTTCTAATTTTGGTTGGTCAGCATTGCCTGCTTTGAATCTCTTTTTGACACAACGACAGGTGAAAAACGTAGAACATTATTCCACCAGAAATTGGGCACAAATGAGACACTAGTTAATGTGTCTCATAACAAATGTGACACTAGATAATGTGTCTCATACCAAGTGTTTAGAGACACTTGGTAAATATTCAATTATGGAGCAATAATACAAATAATGTAAAACATTATAATAATTCTAAGGGTGCCGGGTACTGTTGTATTAAGGGAGCTGAGTACTGGTTCCTTAAGGGTGCCGAGTACTAGTACCTTAAGGGTGCCGGGTACTGGTTCCTTAAAGGTCCCGGATACTGGTAACTTAAGCGTGCCGGGTATTGTTGCCTTAAGGGCCTCGGGTACTAGTAACTTAAGAGTGCCGGGTATTGTTGCCTTAAGGGCCCCCGGTACTAGTACCTTAAGAGTGCCGGGTATTGTTGCCTTAAGGGCCCCGGGTACTAGTACCTTAAGGCGATCCTGCAAAGAGAGGGGGGGGGGGTAAAATCACTTAAATGGAAATATCTCCGGTTCTCGGCAAAATATCAAAATTCTAAGGCGGTACTTCACTTCTAATTTTTATTCTGCACATTTTAAGACTCATTTCAACCTTCTGGAGCAAACAACAGTGGCGCAGTTTGAGAACTACTTTAAAAATTGGAGTTCTCAAATTGCACCACTGTTTTTTGCTCCAGAAGGTTGAAATAAGTCTTAAAATGTGCAGAATAAAAATTAGAAGTGAAGTACCGTCTTAAAATTTTGATATTTTGCTTAGAACCAGAGATATTTCCGTTTAATTGATTTTTACCCCCACTCTTTGCGGGATCCCCTTAAGAGTGCCGCGGGTATTGTTGCCTTAAGGGCCCCCGGTACTAGTACCTTAAGAGTGCCGGGTACTGGTGCCTTAAGGGTGCCGGGTACTAGTATCTTAAGGATGCCGGGTACTGGTGCGTTAAAAGGGCCGGGTACTGGTGCGTTAAAAGGGCCGGGTACTGGTGCGTTAAAAGGGCCGGGTACTGGTGCGTTAAAAGGGTACCCTTAGGGTCCCAGGTACAGGTGCCATAAGTGTGCCGGGTACTAGTGCTTTTACTCTATATTCTCGTCAATTAAGATATTAAAAATTGAATAGTTGAAAGTTGACACACACACCAATGAAATTGGTTATGTGTTTGGCGAATTTGACAAAATATGTTGTATACTTAAAAAAATAGTTAAATTACGTCAAATTGTAAAAATATAAAAGTCAATGCTCTTAAAACGGTGACTAACGTCATAATGAAATCTATATATTTGGGCACCGACAGAGCCTGATGAGTTAGACGTAACGAAACAGAGTGGGACATGACATTATGTCGAGCCATTAATGATGATGCATGTCGAATGATGGAACAGTTCCCAGATGTAGCATTACATTTTGCTTGTTACATTTCCTAGGTGTCTCTCGCACAATTATATTGTGTCAACTATTCATATTTCGCAAAACTCGGTAGTATAAAATGATATCTATATATTTATTTACATTTTAATGTTAATTAATTTTATTAACATTTGTTTATTTATAAATGAACATGTGTGCCAAATTTAAATTTGATTGCTCAAATTTAAACACAGACAACACTCAAGCCGACAGACAACATAATTGAAGCCATAAAAACTTTATAAAAGTGGCTGAAACAGAAAATAATGATGAAACCCCGGGTTTTTTTTTATTTTTTGGGGTGTACGCAATACTTTTTCGACTTACGGAATGAGGGTAAAAGTCAAACTAGGACAGGAATGCCATTGGAATCATGTATATTTAAATTTTAATAAATTATAACCCCCTATTTTAGCATTAGGGGTTTAGTACCTCATATCACTAGAACTTATCCCATATCATTATCTAAATCATAGGAATGATGTGTAATTTAAAACCATCCTACATTTTGCAATGTAGGACTAGAATACAAACGCTTCTGTAGAAAGGGGGAGACGCTCTCAAAGAGTGACATGGTTAGAATTTTAAATGAGTTTCTCAAAAGATGATGGGTTTTCAAGTCTCCCCTCCCCTTTGTCAGAGATGGGTTTTCAAGTCCCCCCCCCCTAAAACAGAGATGCTTTCCAAATTTCCCTCCTGTTATGGATTTCATTCAGATGACACATTTATTTTCGGTTTTTAAGTTTTTCAGAAATTATTTGTGACAAACCTTCATAATTAATTATTTTAATTATAAAGGGAAATGAAAATGATATAGATTAATTAAGGTCATGTTTTGATGGTTTAGTATTAATTCAGTTAATCACAAAAAATATTATAATCACTTTACCTTTTAAAATATAGTTTTAAAAATATATTTGTACATTTTTATCAAAATTAAACAAATATAAATAATATTCTGTTAGTACGAATTTATATTACGACTGAGCTAAAAAGGCCTGAGAAGGGTTTTGCCTAAAAGGGCCCAAACCTACATCTCTAGGGGCCCAACAGTAGGGGGAGGGGGAGGTTCCTACTTTGCTTTCTAAGTAGAGGGGTCCACTTTTAACTAGAGTAGTATTAATGATCATACCAAGCTTTATTTAATTTAATATTTAATAAACTTAAATAAAATGGAGATTAAATTAAAATCTCTTTTAAACAAATTAAAATAGACCTAATTTAATAAATAATTAAGTATAAAATAATCATAAGTAGAATTATTAATAAAACTTAAGTTTATTTTATAAACTATTTCATTTGTAATCTCTAGGGCCCTGATCAAGGTTGTTAAGGGCCCCTGTGGCCCTTGTATTACGTATGGGTCTTTTAGAGATCCATGTTTAAAGTATGAGGGCCTTAAAACTCCTAAGCGACTAACAATGGTAACTAACACTTAGTCAGTTCCAATGCCTTAGGAAGTATTTCCTGAGGTAATCTGGCTCTTATCTTCAGTGCAATGTCAGGCTAATTATTGGTCTCTGCTAGAACACGAGTGTGGTATATGCACATTTAACTCAAGGATTCGTCAGATAATAATAAAATTCTCACAGTGCTTATTAAAATCATACTAGTATGTTTTATTTTATTTTGATGCTAATAGATATGTTTTTCTTTATGATTTCAGACGGATTGGGAGGATAATAAACATCTTTTAACCAGGATGATTGAAATCAAACTAAGATGAGAAGTCCTAGGGTTGAGTTCGGTCGGGATGAACTTTGCGTTCGTGTTATGAGGCGAAGCCGGAAAACCTGAGAGATGGATAGTAAGGGGAATTAAAGGTGTAAGAATTAGTAAATTATCGACGTAGCGGACGTCGGCGGATCATCGGCGTAGTGACGTCGTGGTATGGAGGAAAACGAAACCGGAATCTGGTTAGATCAAGATGACGAAAGTTGGGAAGACGCAGCCATTACGGCACTCAAAGCCACAATCATGGGAGCCATCATACTCGTTTCGATCCTCGGAAATTTACTGGTTATGGTCAGTGTTATGCGACACAGAAAGTTACGCATCATCACGAACTATTTCGTCGTTTCGCTTGCCCTTGCGGATATTTTTGTTGCCATGGCGGTGATGACGTTTAACGCATCGGTCCAAATAACCGGTGGACGATGGGTATTCCCGTTTTGGATGTGCGACTTATGGAATTCGTTTGACGTTTATTTCTCGACAACGTCCATCCTACATTTATGCTGTATTTCAGTGGACCGCTATTACGCCATCGTTAAACCTCTGAAATATCCGATGATGATAACGAAGAGAGTCGTTGCTATCATGTTGTTTTTGTCGTGGGTCGCTCCCATTCCGCTATTTATTCCTATCATATATGGATGGTACACGACGGAAGAGAATTTGGAATTCAGAAAACAAAATCCAGACGTCTGTATGTTTACGGTAATTAATACTTTATTTAATATATTTAAAATAGCTTTAGAATTCAAATATGATCCACTTTACGTCATTGAGTTATACATCGTTGATATTTTTATGTAAAATGACTCGATATCGAAATGCAGTCTCTCTTGCGAATTTGTAGGACTTTTTGGGTAAAACTGTTCCATATAGAAATCCAGTTCTTTTAAAACTAACCACTAAAGATGTATCGCAATAATTTACAGGATTAGGCTTTTGTTGAATGGCACTTCACACAGTGCGAATGTTTTCAAATTAGGTATAGTTTTCAACTAAAGGTCCTGTTTGTTTTAACCAGGGTTTAATAACCAGTAACCAACCTGGGTTGGTGTAATAAACCAAACCTGTTTGTTTTAACCAGGGTTTAATAACCAGTAACCAAACCTGGTTGGTAAATAAACCAAACCTGTTTGTTTTAACCAGGGTTTAATAACCAGTAACCAAACCTGGGTTGGTGTAATAAACCAAACCTGTTTGTTTTAACCAGGGTTTAATAACCAGTAACCAAACCTGGGTTGGTGTAATAAACCAAACCTGTTTGTTTTAACCAGGGTTTAATAACCAGTAACCAAACCTGGGTTGGTGTAACAAACCAAACCTGTTTGCTTTAACCAGTTTTAATCTGTTTCATTTACCTCAGTTGCAAATGTTGTGCTTCAGGAAGTTTGCAACTAAGAAATTAAAAAATTCGATTCATATGCTAGGGTCATAACTAGAGTGTTTTCGCTTCCTTGATAATAATGACCCTGAAGAAGTTGGCTACTTTCTAGGGTTGTAACAAGTTGCCATCATATCCCTTTACAATTTAAGAAGTGAGCTGCTTACTAGGATTTATAAAATAACTTCTCCTTCTTTCTGTAATGTAACCCCTTAACATTTAGCATCACCATGAAGCCAATAAATCAGAATCTAATAAACGTTATTTAGTGTTATCATATACTTTATCACTTATCAATTTTCTTTTCAATCTAATGCTTTATAAGATAAATCTATCCTAAGCTATTTTTCTTTTAACTATCTGGAAGAGACAAAGACTCAATAGGAAGTAAGTAAGAAGGAAAGGAGGAGTAGGGAAAGGGGATAGGAGGGGGTAGGAGAGGATAATAGAAGGGGAAAAGATTTAGGGTAGGATTTATGCTTCGTCTTTGTAACATTTTCTTTGTTATTTATCTATATAGCCATAAAAATTTAGGATCAACATATAAATATTATAAAAATAAATACATAGTAATAATATGAGACTTAAAAACTATAATGTTTACATATTTTTTGTGAATATATTTTTTATATAAACCAAATATATTTTGTCATATATACATATACTTTAGTTTGATTTATATTTTCTATTTTAGAGCATTGATGTGTTGAAGAGTACGTTTATCTTGTCAAATAACATTGTAACAACATAAAAATATAATCAAATAAAATGTAATGTGTTTTTGTTGCACGTAAATATCATAATGTTATGTACTAAATTTGCATGTATTTTATTTGTAATAGATAATTATTTATTTACATATATAAATACAGAATTATTATAAGAAAAAGTATAAGAGCAAAGTGATAATGAAGCTGATAAGGAAAGACGGAAAATCGATTTTTCGTACTGATAATAGAAAATTGGGTCTGTGGAGACAACTGGAGAGTATTAGGGTAAGGCTGTTGAATTGTCAGGGCAATCAAGTTAAGACTTTTCGAATTACGTTGTTGAAAAGCTCTCCTAAGCTTCTTACAGAATCTTAGAGGGCAATTAGATGTATAAAGGTGATTCTGAGACGGGTTTTAGTTGAGATTTTACTACGTATCCCGCTAACTTATTCATTACACTTTACGATTTAGAGTTTTGCTTCGAATGCATTCAAGGTGTCACCATTCACCTTGAATGCATTCGACGGGTTTTATTGAGATTTTACTACATATCCCGCTAACTTATTCACTACACATTTAGAGTTTTGCTTCGAATGCATTCAAGGTGTTCACCATTCACCTTGAATGCATTCGACGGGTTTTATTTGAGATTTTACTACATATCCCGCTAACTTATTCACTACACTTTACGATTTAGAGTTTTGCTTCGAATGCATTCAAGGTGTCACCATTCACCTTGAATGCATTCGACGGGTTTTATTTGAGATTTTACTACATATCCCGCTAACTTATTCACTACACTTTACGATTTAGAGTTTTGGGCTTCGAATGCATTCAAGGTGTCACCATTCACCTTGAATGCATTCGACGGGTTTTATTTGACATTTTACTACATATCCCGCTAACTTATTCACTACACTTTACGATTTAGAGTTTTGCTTCGAATGCATTCAAGGTGTCACCATTCACCTTGAATGCATTCGACGGGTTTTATTTGAATTTTACTACATATCCCGCTAACTTATTCACTACACTTTACGATTTAGAGTTTTGCTTCGAATGCATTCAAGGTGTCACCATTCACCTTAAATGTATTCGAAGGGTTTTATTTTTCGAATGCATTCAAGGTGTCACCATTCACCTTGAATGCATTCGACGGGTTTTATTTAAGATTTTACTACATATCCCGCTAACTTATTCACTATACTTTACGATTTAGAGTTTTGCTTCGAATGCATTCAAGGTGTCACCATTCACCTTGAATGCATTCGACGGGTTTTATTTGAGATTTTACTACATATCCCGCTAACTTATTCACTACACTTTACGATTTAGAGTTTTGCTTCAAATGCATTCAAGGTGTCACCATTCACCTTGAATGCATTCGACGGGTTTTTATTTGAGATTTCACTACATATCCCGCTAACTTATTCACTACACTTTACGATTTAGAGTTTTGCTTCGAATGCATTCAAGGTGTCACCATTCACCTTGAATGCATTCGACGGGTTTTATTTGAGATTTTACTACATATCCCGCTAACTTATTCACTACACTTTACGATTTAGAGTTTTGCTTCGAATGCATTCAAGTGTCACCATTCACCTTGAATGCATTCGACGGGTTTTATTTGAGATTTTTACTACATATCCCGCTAACTTATTCACTACACTTTACGATTTAGAGTTTTGCTTCAAATGCATTCAAGGTGTCACCATTCACCTTGAATGCATTCGACGGGTTTTTATTTGAGATTTTACTACATATCCCGCTTACTTATTCACTACACTTTACGATTTAGAGTTTTGCTTCGAATGCATTCAAGGTGTCACCATTCACCTTGAATGCATTCGACGGGTTTATTGAGATTTTACTACATATCCCGCTAACTTATTCACTTACATTACGAATTTAGAGTTTTGCTTCGAATGCATTCAAGGTGTCCCATTCACCTTAAATGTATTCGAAGGGTTTTATTTCGAATGCATTCAAGGTGTCACCATTCACCTGAATGCATTCGACGGGTTTTTTTGAGATTTTACTACATATCCCGCTTAACTTATTCACTATACTTTACGATTTAGAGTTTTGCTTCGAATGCATTCAAGGTGTCACCATTCACCTTGAATGCATTCGACGGGTTTTATTTCAGATTTCACTACATATCCCGCTAACTTATTCACTACACTTACGATTTAGAGTTTGCTTCGAATGCATTCAAGGTGTCACCATTCACCTTGAATGCATTCGACGGGTTTTATTTGAGATTTTACTACATATCCCGCTTACTTATTCACTACACTTTACGATTTAGAGGTTTTGCTTCGAATGCATTTAAGGTGTCACCATTCACCTTGAATGCATTCGACGGGTTTTATTTGAGATTTTACTACAATCCCCGCTACTTATTTCACTACACTTTACGATTTAGAGTTTTGCTTCGAATGCATTCAAGGTGTCACCATTCACCCTTGAATGCATTCGACGGTTTTATTTGAGATTTTACTACATATCCCGCTTACTTATTCACTACACTTTACGATTTAGAGTTTTGCTTCGAATGCATTTAAGGTGTCACCATTCACCTTGAATGCATTCGACGGGTTTTATTTGAGATTTTACTACATATCCCGCTAACTTATTCACTACACTTTACGATTTAGAGTTTTGCTTCGAATGCATTCAGGTGTCACCATTCACCTTGAATGCATTCGACGGGTTTTATTGAGATTTTACTACATATCCCGCCTTACTTATTCACTACACTTTACGATTTAGAGTTTTTGCTTCGAATGCATTCAAGGTTGTCACCATTCACCTTGAATGCATTCGACGGGTTTTATTTGAGATTTACTACATATCCCGCTTACTTATTCACTACACTTTACGATTGAGAGTTTTGCTTCGAATGCATTCAAGGTGAATGGTGAAACCGAAATTTCGCATCCGTTGTGGGTGAAGTCTTCAAGGATGTAGCATTTCGTGTTAGGAAAAAATCCTTTCTTAAAATTTTTACTTATTCATCTATATCATCACCTAATCACCTATGTTTACCTAATTCAGGCACAATTTTTATAAAATTTTAGGGTCCCCATAAGCTGAAATGTAAAAATATGATAAAATATCGGGTACGGTGTTTCTCGGAACTTTTCCTTGTCCCATCAGATTTGCTCATCCTCCCTACTTCGGACATGCTTCGCTTGTCCTCAGAAAATACAATTCACCAAATATTTAGTGCAACGCGTCTTCAGAACCACTTCGTTCGTCCTCAGATTGTAAATACAACCCTTTTATTCTCAGCAGTCATCCATACTGCATTGACCGGGCACAATGCTGCTTAACATTTGTGATCCAACAAAACCCATAAAACGAAACTTGTTATTTATTACGTAAAGATATATTATACTTGTACCGACTTTCAACACAATTTCATTACTTGTCGATTTTTTTAGAATCTTTTTACACACGTACAGAAGTAATTTGATAAAAATTAACTAATGTTAATAATGATATGAAACATAGCAAATATGTTAGTCTTATAAATGGCTACATGCGTGCCTAATTTCAAAACGATCGCATCATTTCTCCGCGTTTTATAAGTTTTCGAAGTTTTTGCTGTCATTATTGCGGTTTGATGAAGTCATAAACAATATTTTCTGAATAGCTACAGAATTTTCTGAATAACTGCACCGGTAGATTGATTTTCGTACAAAGTTTCAACTCTCTAGTATGAATACACTAGGAGCTACGATGATAACAAACACACACACATACAGAACTTTGTGAAAACCACTCAGGAGGCCTTAAAAACACCTGAAACGGATAATTTAGGTGACATCCCTGTTTCGGATTATTTTGCTAGTAGTAATATAGGGGGAGTGGTAGTAACTACCAGGCAAAAAGGCCGCCACGTTGTTGGGCCCTTTTTGCCAGCTCCCTGAGATAGTGTTCTACTCCTTTTAATTTCAAGTGTAGGTATATATCATCTAATCTAAACAGAAGAGCCGTGAATTTCTATGGTTCCTCTCATGCTTTTTCAAGCAGTTATACATATTTTCACTGACTCTTATGGCCTAATGAAAACTAGGAACAACACGTGCCCTCACTGTTAAACCAAACCTCCACACACTTTAAACTGCGAAGCTGAAACAGTTTAGTATTATAATTAATCTACAATGAGGGTCCTAAATTTTGCCTATACCCAGTTTCATTTAGGGTAAGGGATCTTTAACGAGTACCTGACAATTTACAGGCTCGAGACCACGGCTTTACGTCCCTTCTGAAGGAAGTGGTACGCAAAATTTGTATCTCTCTCATAAAAATCCTAGAGGCCCGTGCTGGGATTGAACCCATGACTAAAGTCCATTCATTCTGTGTATTGGCCGCGTACCTTAACCACTACACCACGGGTGACTCTGATTATTTTGCTAGCAGAATACTTTTCCTCTACACCTACAGCGTAAATGAGGAAAAGTATAAAGGATGTCTCATTTTTCGCCGACACAATCTGTTCTTCATGTACTTTAGCGTAAACGAACCCCGTCGTCTCTTAGAATAGTTGTATATTTTATCCTGATCGTTTTAGCGAATTGACATTTAGGAAAAATTAGATTGCATTCACGAAGAGAGAAATTTGTTCTTTTATGAAAAAGAAAACTCACTGATCAAAGTTTTTTTTGTAAATCGTCAATCTTAAATATCTATAGACAGCGTTGCTCCAAAGCCAATTCTCCTTAGATTTATGGTTGTTTTAAGTTTTATACTAAGTTCCGTGTAATTAAAACTTAGCTTAAAGCCTTTATTTCAGTTTCAAACTTAAACAAAGCATAAACTTATTGCTTGAAGCTAAAATGAACCTTAATAATGCACAGGCTGCTTCGATATGGAACTAAAATCTTTTGAATTATGATTAATTTCTTGTTTAATTTACTATTTTGTAACGAAGGCGAAGTTGAAATTCTTTAAGATTTTGGAATTAAGCTTGATTAATTCTTTGTTCTAGAATTAATCCGTTTCAAAGTTTTAAGATATTAACTATTATTAGATATAAAGTTTTTAGTTTTATGTAATGGATATTAATATAAATTTATAGTAAAACTTGGATGTAAAGGCGTATTAATTTTTGTAAGGATCAAATTAGTAATGAAGCGAAATTTTCAGGGTTTGTTTAAATTAATAAAAGATAGCTAAAGGTAAAATATTTTAAATTTTAATAACCTTTAAGTTCGGGACCAAAGGTCAAAATTTTAGTTGGGTAAGCTTAATGCAAGTTTGCGCTTCGGTTCCAAAATTAAAAGCAATACTATCTACGTTAATGTTGCGTTTAAATGGACATTTTGTAAGCTTTAAAATTTATGAAAAATTATTCATATACTCACGATAACAAACTAAAGAATTTTTAAATTGTTTTTAATCCAAACAGGTTTTCCAGAAGGTTTTCCTTTTCCCTTGTGATAACCCTCAGCAAAACTTTCAAGTGTACCTGCAAAAGTTTTGAGTTTCTGCAAAAGTTCCAAATATCTGCAAAAGCACAACTACCACGGTAGACCGAATTTTGTACAAAGTTTCAACTCTCTAGCAAAAATATTCTATGAGCTACGATGATAACACACACACTCACACACATACACATACAGACAGACAAGTTTAAGAAAACTAATCAGAAGGTCTTTGAAACACCTGAAACGGATAATTCATGTCACATCCCGGTTTTGGATTTTTTTGCAAACACAATACTGTTTCTATATACCAACGGTATAAATAAGGAAATACTAAAAATTTTAAATTTATAGATTACATTTTGTTAATTTAAAAAATCTACTGATTAAAAACTTGACAACAAATAAGTAAGGGATTAAGAAAAACTTAAGCACTGAAATATGCCCTTACTCTGGGCTGTAATAATTTTATACTCTTCATTAGTAACAAATTGACCAAACACAGTGCTTTACGTTGTGTTTTTTTTGTTTACTCACCAAACAATCATTCATTGTTTGGTGAGTAAACAAAAATGTCAGGCTGACTAATATTTAAATAAAAGAACTGTAAATAATAAATGGCAACACTGAATTCATTTGTTCTTCTTTCGCAGACTATGTTTATTCTTCTTCATTTAAAGTATATTTTTAGAAAAAATTGGTTGAAGTAGTACAAAATGAGTCACATTTTTTAGGTCCGGCTCTTGGACTATAATACGACACACGGCTAAAATCAATTGAGAGCGCCAAAAATCTGTGAGGGAAAGAATTCTATTGGTTCAGACCGACCACGATCTTTCCCCCTCCACTTTATGCCAATATAATAATAATAATAATAACCATTTATTGAATGAAAAAAAAACCAAGATACATATAACTTAACATGCAAGATACATTCAAATCAGCCGGAGCTGTGGACTTTATGCCAACCTCGGTATAAAAAAATACCTTTTTTTGAGGTACTACGTAATTGAGCACTTTATTGGACCGTTTTTTAGGATGAGAAGCCAATCATTATTGTTATAGGAAGTTATTAGTACTTTTCACCTCCGGAGGACATAATGAATGTAAAAAAAACTCCTAGGACGTAAAAAGTAATTTATATATTGCCGCCATTACTGTAATGTACGTGTTAAAAAACAATCTGTGTTAAACCTTCATGAGTTTTCTTTAAAACGTTCATTTTGTTCATAGAGAAAAAGAGATTAAAATGTTTTTGTTTCTGTTTTTGTTCGTAGACTAATTTTTTTTCGTTTTTAAAGGTGTTCTAACTAATTGACAATTTAGTTAGCTAGTGTATCAATAGACAATAGTGAAGCTATGGATGAATTCAATGACGACGATAATATGGAGTTAATTGGATGTTTTTTTGTTTTTTTTTTCAATTAAGTATATAGCGCAGTTTATTTAATGAGTGCTACCTCAAAAAAAAAATAGTGTATGCCATCCGGCTGAGAATGTCTTTATGTCTTGGCAATTTTTCCAAATTAAGTAAATCTAAATGCCGTGACATAAAGACACACTTCTCAGCCTTATGGCATAAATAACTATTTTTTGAGGTAGTGCGTAATTGAGCACTTTATTGGACCGTTTTTAGGATGAGAAGCCAATCATTATTGTACTAGGAGGTTATTTAGTACTTTTTCACCTCCGAGGACAATAATGAATGTAAAAAAAACTCCTAGGACGTAAAAGTAATTCATATATTGCCGCCATTACTGTAATGTAGCGTGTTCAAAAAAACAATCTGTGTTAAATCCTCATGAGATTTCTTTAAAAACGTTCATTTTGCTTCTGTTTTTGTTCGTAGACTAATTTTTTATTCGTTTTTAAAGGTGTTTTAATTGACAATTTGTTGTGTGTTTTATTTGTTAAGCTTTTACATTTGAGTAAAGTGTGAAGCTATGGATGAATTCAATGACGACGATAATATGGAGTTAATTGGACGTTTGTTTTTTTTTCAATTAAGTATATAGCGCAATTTATTTAATGAGTGCTACTCAAAAAAAATAGTGTATGCCATTCGGCTGAGAATGTCTTTATGTCTTGGCAATTTTTCCCGACTCGCTTCGCTCGTCGGTAAATCTAATTGCCGTGACATAAAGACACACTTCTCAGCCTTATGGCATAAATAACTATTTTCGTAAATAAAATCATAAAAAGGCAACACTGGTTGTAAATATTTGTAACCTCGCGTCGCTTTTATTTCCCTCATTGTGCATATTTATCTGTTCGAGTTCGTTTCGTTCCATTCCAATCTGTTTAATTCATCCAATTATTGCAGAGTTGTTATATGATCTGAGTGCCTATATTTGACGCATGGACATTGATGTATTCTTCAAGCATTTCTTGCTATTTGAGTACAGCGCAGGGTCTGGGGTCTGTCAACCAAAAGACAGCATTTTTTTCGAAAATGCCACGTCTTTCGATAGATGACAGTCTTGATTTTTTTAAGTCATGAATGTAATTGTGTCATATTATTTTTATAATATGAAACAATACGCTTTCAATTATACAAACATGACACAAAAAAGCAGTTTATTTTGGAAGAAAGTAATTATAGCTGACAATTGATTAAAATCGTCAAACTTTTATCATAGAACTATTATGATCCATTGCATTACGTAATCAACAACTTTAACTCCACTTAATTCATACTTCCCGAACAAATTTAATGCAACACTTAGATAAATTTATAAGATACAACAATATTCCTACTTAAAAAGTAAATAAATAATTTTTAAAAATAAAAAAATACGATATCAAATAAAAACAAATAATAAAATTCAAAACATAACCTGACTTTCAGTGTTGCCAGAGTAGGGATTTTTTTTGTTACTTAAAAGAAGGGATTTTTTTATTTAAAAATGAGGGTTGAAAGCATTGAGATTTTGGCGGGGTGTCAATTGATTTTAGCCGTGTGTCGTATTATAATAATATATAATACTATATAAACATATAAAGTTACTATACGGATAATGTTTAAATTGTTATCTATATGCAAACAGTAATCTCTTAGTCTTGATCCCCCAATTATTCTAAGTATTTTTTCTGCTTAACTAACAGGTTTTCCATATTAACATGCCCCAATATAATAACACTATAATTAATCCTACTTTCAACCATAGCGTGATAAACCCGACTAATGCTTCATTGGCAAAATACTTTTCAAGCTTACTAAATTTGTTTCTTCAAATTCTATATGCTGATTCCAAGACATTTTTAAATCTCTGTTGATTCCTTATAAGTTAATTCAATTATTTATTCGTGAGATTTTCAAAGCCCAAGTTGATTAGTTTTATCTTGATTCAGCATAGAACTGTTGGCGGTCATCCACTCTTATACTGTGGCTAAACTTGCCTTTGCTGCATCATACAGTATTTTACTATCTTCATGCATATGCACCAAATTTTCATCATCTGAATCCGCAATTTCATCTTATTTTACAGTCTCAGGACTAAGCTCAGCTTTGTTTTTTAAATATAAGTTTAAATCACTGCTATCAATAGCATATAGAATACAACCTATATTTGAGCTTTGCATGGAGCTTCCTTCCACATCCATGACACCAGATTATTCACCATTATAAACAACAAACTGTTTTCAACCCGACGTGAAGTCTTTAATCCATTACACAGCATTTCCCTGGATATTAATATTTTATATTATTTCAATAATATTTGAGGAGGTACTTTATCAAATGCTTAAGATTGAAGACAACTTGTTATAAACTCTTGTTTCTTATCTTCAATGCTCTCTATAATTTTATATAAATGAAAAACAATGACTTTAATTCTATAATTTCGTAAGCTATACAATTAAGCTATGGCCATTTCACCCAACACTGTGGGCATCATCAGGCTAATAAACTAAACACTACATTAACAACTAGAAATCACAGAAAACAAATAAAGCACATATACATAAGACTAGAATAAATAAATAAAAAATCACATCTTTATTTATTCTAGTCTTATGTATATGTGCTTTATTTGTTTTCTGTGATTTCTAGTTGTTAATGTAGTGTTTAGTTTATTAGCCTGATGATGCCCACAGTGTTGGGTGAAATGGCCATAGCTTAATTTTATAGCTTACGAAATTATAGAATTAAAGTCATTGTTTTTAATTTATATAAAATGTGTGAATTCTATAAACTTAAAAGTGAGACTAAGGATAAATTACTCTCTATAATGCTAAACAATAGATAAACATCACGTGACTTAATGCTTTAGTCAAAGGTTATTTAAAATAAAGACATTGTGACCGCGCTGTGGCCGCTCGAAACCTCCCAGGCCAAAAGCTTGGTTAGCGAAGGCAGCATTAGAAAATTCGCTTATTACGGCACCAAGAAAAATGTGTTAGGTAATAGAAAAACTCCAACAGAGTCGACTTATATAAAATCTGTAAAAACCAGTGTTCCGGAGTATAAATTTTCTATTTTTTTATTATTATTTTACGGTCGGAACTTTTTTTCTCTGGGCAAACGGAAAGTAAATTTCCGCTCTCTAATGGAACGGAAAACTCCTTTGTTTTTTTCCAAAACTTCGTACCTTGAAATTGATTTTTTGAAAATAAATAAAAAATCTGTTCTTATACTACACACATGAGTTTCTTTCAGATCATAACATGCATTTCTGGTTCTACTAAAACTTATTCATAACATGTATTGATAGATCTCTAATGATATTTTTTCATAACATGTATTTATGTCTCTACTGGAACTTATTCATAACATGTATTGATAGATCTCTAATGATAATTTTTTATAACATTTATTTATTGCTCTAATAAAACTTATTCATAACATGTATTGATAGATCTCAAATGATAAATTTTCATAACATGTATTGATAGATCTCTAATGATAATTTTTCATAAGATGTATTTATGTCTCTACTAACACTTTTCATAACATGTATACATGATTCTGCTGACACTTTATCACATTTATTTTCAGCTCTACAAACAATAATTGATCAAATTATTTTTTTCATGACTCTTTTTGTAACTTTTCACTTTTCCTCACCTACTAACGTAGGTATGAGGAAAAGTGTTGTGTTCTCTAAAAAAAAATTACAGCATAGTTACATCATAATTACCGGGTTTAGATATTTCCATGACGTTCTTATTGGTTATCACCATGCTGTCTGTGAGAGTGTGTGTATGTGTATGTCTGTCTGTGTGATGCATACCTCTCGCTATGCTTACACTAATGTGTCAAGATTTGGCAAAAATTATACTTTAGATCAGCCCTTCACAACCCTTGGGTCGCGAACAAAATTTTTGGGTCGCCAAATTTTTTATCATTAACTACAAAAAAATGACAAAGATTTATGTGAAAAGATAATTATAAGCAAATAACAAATTTGCTCAAGCAGATATTATTTTTAGAAATTGATAATAATTTAAACATGCGATAACAAAAGAAGCCGCGGCCAAAACATTTTTTAGAATTTTTTACCGACAGAGGCACCCGCCTTTAATCTAATTCTTGCTAACTGTGATGAATTGTTATACCTATAATACTGTTTTTAACAGTTTCTTATTACTTCTTTTAAAGGTTCGGGTTATTAAAATTACAATGTTCAATTATATGTGAATTTTATTCTAACAAACATCAACGTAGTTTAATATCGCGTACAAGTTTTTTAATTATAATTGTTCATCAGTTTATTTATTTTATAGTTTTGCGTTTTAATTAAAGTTGTGAAATGAATAAACAAAACACGACTTGACTTATTAGTGAAAAAACCAACAGCAACAAATTAGTCATTGATATGATACATATTTTATTTTTTATTCTTTTTTTTTTTGTTTACTATAATCATTATTTGATTTTTTCCTTTAAATAATAAATGCGCATTTTTATATATAACAATGTTAATTTTATATTTAATTTAATTTTTTAATTTTTTTTATTTTATGCTATTATATTATATAATATACTTCTTTTGAACTCCAATTAGTGTGCAGTTTTTTATTTAAGTATAAAAACCTCATGAAAATTATGATTTGACGATGTCTGTAGGATCATAACTAGTTCGGCAATAAATAAAAACGCCTGCAATTTTCAGGTTATGCAAAATAAATGAATTTGGGTCGCCAAACTTAAGAAAAGCATATTACAGGGTCGCTGTACTGAAAAGGTTGGGAAACGCTGCTTTAGATCAAGTTGTGCTGCCCGGAAGAAAATAATTTTAAGTATACAACAACTTAGTTTAAATAAATAATAAATCTTTATTTCTAATAAATTTACAGAAGTAAACAACAGAAAAAGTCAAACATGTTACATATTAAAATAATTCATATTTTTGCATTGAAGTATTCATCTAGGCTATAGAAGGCTTTGTCTGTTAAAATATTTTCTCCCTGAAAATGTTAAAAGTAAGATTTCTATCTGATACACTTAGTTTATTGAACAACTTGATTCCTAGAGATTTGTATCCCACATCTGACTTACTAAGTCTGTGATGTGGCACACTAATATTTCTATGAGATCTAGTTTTGTAGTTATGACTCATAGTTAAATAGTTACATTATCAACAGTATTGGTCTCCATAATTAGTATAAGTTATGTGTTTGGGCGCTTAAGAGACAAAATGAAATTTAGATGTTATATTTAAACAACAATATTTTGCTCTTCATCACACAGAGCATTTTCAAGTTATTAAAATCTACAAAAGAAAAACAGATAAACCATAATTACACTCAATAAAGTTATTACTAGAATAAAGATTAGAAAATACATATTATTTAAGTCATGCAGAGCTATTTGAAATAAATAATTATTAAATTAAAAAACTTACTAAAGTTAGGCTATATTAACTAATTAAGTCGAAAATTAAAAAGAAAAGATCAGGTCCAAAAACCTAAAAAGTTAAAAATAAATTAGAAGAAAAGGAAAAGAAAAGTCAAATTAATGATAACAGTGCTAAAATATTAAATTCATTGAAAAATAATCAAAGAAAACTTACTGAGGTAAATGAAATCGAAATGCATATCAATAATTTCTATACATTTGTTGTAAAAGATCAAAAGAAAGACAAATGAGCATCCAAAATAATAATTAAAAACAAGATTTCAAGAGAGTTAATTAATAACTAAATAATTTGTTGAATAACAGTTTCTCAGCTGAGGTTTAAAATTAATATGTCGGACACTTGATTTAATCTAGAACTCAGTCTTAGTAAATAGAAACATAATGATAAAAATACAAAACAAACTGGAAAAAAAGAAAAAAAAAAAAAAAGAAAAACAACAACCAGAAAAGGCTGTTTTAATTCAGGTTATTTAAAATACCTGCATAATACTTGTTCATATCCTTAGAGTCCTTCTTGAAATTAATATTATTATTTTCTTTGGATATATGTAAGGCTTCTAGAAAACGTCTCTTGAAATTGTTGCTTTCCCGATCTACTATCTTAGTTCCCTCAAAATTAAATATATGGTTAAGTTCGTTTAACTTAGTAACTTACTAAACTTTAGTAAGTTTTTTAATTTAATAATTATTTATTTCAAATAGCTCTGCATGACTTAAATAATATGTATTTTCTAATCTTTATTCTAGTAATAACTTTATTGAGTGTAATTATGGTTTATCTGTTTTTCTTTTGTAGATTTGAAGAACATGAAAATGCTCTGTGTGATGAAGAGCGAAATATTGTTGTTTAAATATAACATCTAAAGCTTCATTTTGTCTCTTAAGCGCCCAAACACATAACTTATGTTAAATAGTTAGTTTTCCGAGTCTTCAAAATTAAATCGATCGATAAAATTTGATCGATCGAGATAAAATTCGTCTCAAATATACATTTATATGTACTCATTGAATCCACAAAATTTCATTATAATATAAATCGTTATAACTTGACGTACTATAACTTTTTTTCTGCTCTTTGAAGATCGACACAGCGTCAGACAGGGAGAATTAGTGAGGAAGTTATAATGAATTAGTGAGGAAGTTTCTCATTTATTCAATTTTTGGTGTGCATGTCATTGACAAACATACATATTTTTTGGTGGGACTTGCAAAATTTTGTTTTCGTCGTCAAAATCATAACATTTTACCGCATGAAATTTAAATTCACAAATCTTGTGATACGTTTATAAAATAGTGTGATAATGTTCTTATAAAGAACTATACTAATAAGAAACTAGGCAGCTAAATGAAACGTGAATGCAGTATTACTTGTATTATTTGATGGAATGCTAATGTGTAGTGTTACTTCTCTAAGCTTGAATTATCTTAAATCTATAATACCCTATTATAGGTATTTGATGACTAAGAATTCTGAGGTTGAGCGTACTGAAACCATGGTAATATCAGCTTAAGCTTGTGATAATCATGAATTACTGAGGACGAGTGAAGCGAGTCCTTTGTCTTTATATCTTTACCTATGGATAACCACATTATTTTGAGATCTAGTATAGCGAGACCAAAGTAATCCATTAGGCTTTAGAGAATCATGACCTTCTGAGGAATAGCGAAGCGATTCCGATATCATTACACCCAAGACTATAGTGTATCACTTTAATGAAGAACTAAGGTGAGCGTTATAAAAATAAAAGTAGGAAGATAAATAAAAGAGGAAGAAGTCTCTTCACAAGATAGACTCAGAGTCTATCTTTTATATCTGATCTGTAAGACTCATCTATCACCCTCTTCTTTATTCAACGGCTAGCACTGATGATGACCTCTTGTTAGGTTGAAAGCACTTTGCTATAAAGAAATATATTATTGTGGAGAGACTTCTTCCTCTTTTATTATCACTTTAATCTTAAGCCAAGCACAGCGAGACCGAAGTAATAATAAACTTGACTTTAAATAACCATTCTTCAGGCTTTTTTAGCGCCCTGGTGAGATAGACGTAACGAAACAGAGTGGGACATGACATTATGTAGAGTCATCAATGATGACGAATGTCGAATGATGGAACAGTTCCCAGATGTAGCATTGCTTTCTGCTTGTTACATTTCCTTGGTATCTCTCGCACAATTATATTGTGTCAAATATTCATGTTTTGCAAAACTCGGTAGTACCAAATGATATATGTTTTGCTTCCCATGCATGATGGCGGTAAGAGAGCACCGCTCGTCTCTGGTTAATACTTCACATTATATTCTTCGGAATTAATTGAAGGTCAGAGTGAGTTCAGGCTCTGTCGGCGCCTTGATGAGTTAGATGTAACGAAACAGAGTGGGACATGACATTATGTCGAGCCATCAATGATGACGAATGTCCAATGATGGAACAGTTCCCAGATGTAGCATTGCTTTTTTCTTGTTACGTTTCCTAGGTGTCACGCACAATTATATTGTGTCAACCATTATTGTTAAGGTGTTATTGGGTGCATGTTGGTGGTAAAGTTTTTGAGAGCACGGTGTTTAATTGTTGTGCGTGTCTAGTCGTAAAATAAAAAAAGTAAATTTATTTAAATTTACTTATTACGTTGATGTGAACTGAAGCAGTAAGATACAACGATCTATAAACTTCGTAAAGCTCTTAGACAATTAGTTATTATTACTCTTCAAGTGAGAAAGTTTTAAGCACCTTTTAACGAAGTTTGTTTTAAACTTAGCTGTATACTTCAACTTTAAAACACTAAAGCATTTCACATGCTTTAGTTTAAAATGTTTATACATATACTAAGGATATTTCAACAAGGTTACGTACCAAAATTGGAAACACAGGTTGGACTGTAAAAAACGGAACACAGGTTGGACTGTAAAACACGGAACTCAGGTTGGACTGGAAAAAAACGGAACACAGGTTGGACTGTAAAAAACGGAACACAGGTTGGACTGTAAAAAACGGAACACAGGTTGGACTGTAAAAAACGGAACACAGGTTGGACTGGAAAAAACGGAACACAGGTTGGACTGGAAAAAACGGAACACAGATTGGACTGTAAAACACGGAACACAGGTCGGACTGGAAAAAAACGGAACACAGGTTGGACTGTAAAACACGGAACACAGGTCGGACTGTAAAACACAGAACACAGGTCGGACTGTAAAACACGGAACCGCGAGACTGCTATGGCTAAATGTGCCCTCTATTCAGTGACTATTAGCCTCAACTCTGATC
This sequence comes from Microvelia longipes, assembly GCA_018340805.1. Taxonomy (NCBI): domain Eukaryota; kingdom Metazoa; phylum Arthropoda; class Insecta; order Hemiptera; family Veliidae; genus Microvelia; species Microvelia longipes. Next base: position 4,909,419 of record JACMZG010001913.1, read on the forward strand.
CTCCTTTTTCCTTGATGTTCTGTTTTTTTGCTATTTTAAACATTAATTAACTTTCCTTTATACTTTTCTTAACCTTAAATTTCCATGCAAATTTTGCTTACTGTATCATTTTTAACGATCAGTGTCTAAAACATTTTTTGTTATAAATATAATCAATACAACTCTATTGCTCGTAAAGATGGTAATTATGTATGGTAATTACCTATATATTACTGGTAAGAATTAATTTACTGTACTGTAAATAACCAGTGTAACATCCAACCCGACAGTGTCAACATGTGGGGGATGTATGTAACATCCCCCAGTGTCATCTTCGTATAACATCCAAACCTTATAATCGTTTTTTGAGTGTAATGTTTCAAACAAGACTGACGGATAAAATTCATGCTATATTTAAAAATGCCTAGTAACATTTTAAAATTTTCTTAAAGTAAATCTATATAGTTTAAATTTATTAAGTTAAAATTTATTGCAGCATAAAATAAACTTTAAATAAAAGTCATAAACTCAAGATTTTTTTTTGTATCAGACTTTTTTATTTTTTCAAAATACATAAATTTACTTAGATCATAAAATTATTAACGAGATAAAGAAAAATAAATTTAATACTCTTTTTGTATTATTTGGAAGAAACTATTTCTCTATATAAAGCAGGCTGTTTATCTATGAACATATTATTATTGAATATATTCCCTATGAACATATTATCTATGCGCATGTTACCTATGGACATACTACCTATGAACATATATCTATGAACATATAATCTTTGAACATATTATCAATTATTCGAGTTGGGCCTGACATTATGTCGAGCTCTCAATGATGACGAATGTCGAATGATGGAACATTTCCCAGATGTAGCATTGCATTTTGCTTGATACATTTCCTAGATGTCTCTCGCACAATTTAGATATAGACGAAAATACGCGAAAAAGTCCGTTTTTAGCGTGTTTTTTCATTTTTTACTCTATTGCTCCCAAACTAGGTAACGGAGCGAACATTGACTATGCTCCGCTTAAAAAATAGACTCTTCTGAACAATTTAATGCCAATAACATTAAATATACTTTTTAGAAAAGGCACTTAAGGCCCTTAGAAAATCTCCAAATAACCGAAAATTAAGCAAAATTAAAGATTTGTACGGTGTTTTGGCAATTAAAACATACACTGGTAGATGTCAGTATGTATGTGTGCATGTGGGTGTGTCTGTTTACATCATAGATCTTAGTGTGTTTAATTATGCTAGAGAGTTGAAAAACATTGTACAAAAATCATTATATAAGGCAAATTGTGCAATCCGGGAAATGTATAGCGTCATTAACCCGAAAAAAGGATTCAGCTAAAATACTGGTTTCATCCCAGGTTCGGATGTTTTTGCGAACACAATACTTTCCTGTATAAAAAAAAATAATAAAATGCCCGTTTTAGGGCCTTTCGGCCCATCAGGGTATTCACCCTGCGGGAACCACCTCAGGCGGGTTGCATCTACTAAACTCTAAGAACTAATTAAAAAGTTGGCGAAATCATTTTAATACAAATACTATTCATAAAATCTTAGAGTATAGCCCGGGCTGCGAACCCCGGACCTCCGGTGCCGAAATCGAACGCCTTTACGATCACGGCCACGGAGGCAGACTTTCCTATATACCTACGGTAAAAATGAGGAAAAGTCAAAATTGTGTTACAATAACGCTTTCTATTAGTATTTGAAGTTTTCATTGCTCATTAATACCTCAACCAAATCTGTGGCTAGCAGAGTTCTTGGGTTATTATGTATATGAATGGCTGTGCACTTTTCTTGTAAACACGCGCTAGCGTATACAAAACACAAGGAAAGCGCTACTTATAGTTAGGAAATCCTGGTTCTACGCTTTGCAGCGCTTTTCGTATTTGGAAATCTTTTACTTTAAAAATACTTCGAAAAAAAAATTGTGTAAAAGTTGGAACAAATGGTTGAACGATTGCAGTAGATGGTTACTCGGTTGAGAACACGGCCTGGTTGAGGCTAGGGGATGTACGTGATCTCCTACAACTTTCTTCCCTATCTCTCCAATATTTATAAGATTGAAACTATTATATATGTATATGAATATCCAGTCTTTAGTACTAAATTATACTCAAAATATGTGCATTATTTCATTGTATTCATGTCTTATAATATTACTATGTATTTATATTTATTAAATTATCTCGCTAAAGCTATTTGTAATGGGTATTAGATGCATTAAGGACGGACAGTTCTAGAAACAACATTTTTCTTCTGATATGTCTCACCGGAACGTGACTTTAAGTTTTCTTCTTCTTAACTTATTTTCTCTAATAGTAAGGGTTGAAGATGTTTTTATTCTATTTTTCTTCTTAAATTTAACTAGTTCTTCTTTTCCGGAGACAATGATTACGTTTATCTGTAAATATGCTGAGGTGCTATATTTAGATAAACGCATATATATATATATATATATTATATATATATATATATTATATATATATATATATATATATCATTATATATATGAATATATTATAATACAATTTAAACTATTTTATTTAGTACTTGTTGCTATCATCATTTTTATTTAATCAATAATGTATCAATAATATATGATTAATAATGTATTAATAATGTATGATTAATAATGTATTAATCAATAAAATTTTAATAATAATAAAACGTAAATTATACATAATACCGTAATTAATTAATTATTAATTAAAGGCAATAATTAATAAAACCTTATCTGGGGGAAGCCCCAGGTAAATAAGTTTCAAAGTAATCTGAAAAGTCGTTGATATTTGTCTACTAAGTCAGGTTTAAATCTTAACTCGCTACACGTATCACACACAGTCTTTCTCAAGACGAATCTGATGATAAGAGAAGTACCTGGTCCCGAAACGTCGTTAATGTCAATAACATAGACAACGTTATTAGTTGATTATGTCCAATTAATTTGATTTATAATTCATTATACCTTTAGAGCTTTTGAACTGTTACGAATTGTAAAAATAATTAAATAATTAATGTAGATTTCAGTCCTTTAAAATTTATTGACAATTAAGGGTCGAAAGACTTTGCCAAGGGATCTTAGGCTACGTCAGTTCCTAAAAATTGACAAAAATCGAAAGATTTTGCAATCATACTATTACAATATGTGTATACAAACTAGACTCATAAAAATAACAGATGTAAATGATTAAAAAAGAATAGTTATTTATGCCATAAGTGTGTCTTTATGTCACGGCAATTAGATTTACCGACGAGCGAAGCGAGACGGGAAAAATTGCCAAGACATAAAGACATTCTCACCCGGATGGCATACACTATTTTTTTTGAGGTAGCACTCATTAAATAAAGCACTCATTTAAAAAATCAAAAAATAGCGCTCATTAAACTGCGCTATACACTTAATTGAGAAAAAAACAAACGTCCAATTAACTCCATATTATCGTCGTCATTAAATTCATCCATAGCTTCACACTTTGACTCAAAAATGTAAAAGCTTTACAAATAAACACACAAAATTGTCACACTTTTTAAAAACGAAAAAAATAGTCTACGAACAAAAACAGAAACAAAATGAACGTTTTTAAAGAAAACTTATGAAGGTTTAACACAGATTGTTTTTTGAACACGCTACATTACAGTAATGGCGGCAACATATGAATTACTTTTACGTCCTAGGAGTTTTTTTTACATTCATTATTGTCCTCGGAGGTGAAAAGTACTAAATAACCTCCTATAACAATAATGATTGGCTTCTCATCCTAAAAACGGTCCAATAAAGTGCTCAATTACGTACTACCTCAAAGAAATAACATTATAATAATTTTATTGTCATTATTTATTTGATTAATTTAATGCTTATTAATGTTTTTTTCTTATTTAACCATTTACATTTTTTTATGAGTTTAGTTTGTATATATTGTAATAGCACGATTACAAACTCTTTCGTTTTTTGACAATTTCAGGAACTGACAAAGCTCAGGATTCCTTGGCGAAAGCTTTTCGACAATTCATTTTCAATAAATTTTAAAGGACTGGAGTCTCTATTAATTATGTAATTATTTTTACCATGGTCACAAGCATTCACGTCTCAATCAATAAAAGGTGTCAAAATAGAGAAATTTAGTGAGACACTGCGTAGATAAAGTGCGAAAATACGTTTATCATCTCTCATTATAATACGACACACAGCTAAAATCAGTTGACAGCGTGGGAGAATAACAAGAGGGATCCAATGAGGTTAGTCCTGGATGTTAAACTACGCCCTCAATTTCAAATCAGGCCAATCTTATTGTTTCCTCAACACTATTTTCCCGCGCTGTCAATTGATTTTAGCCGTGTGTCGTACTGTAATGAAAACTATAAATTATAAAAATAACTTATAAGTAAAATTAAAGAAAACTATGAAATGACGCCAACAGTGAATAACAATGACAAAGAATAATTTCTAGCTATTAACAACACCAACTTCGTCTTTCCACCATTAAGCTTTTCTTGGAGTCTGACTCCAAGAATTGAAAGACTCAACATCTCACCGGCACTGTAGATGGCATTATAGCCGAAAGCCGGCTCTGCTCAGAGTTAAAGTAAAGCTTATTGGTGGAAAGACGAAGTTGGTGTTGTTAATATTGTAGACCATTCCACGGCGCTCACTGAAGTTAATTCCTAGCTAATTTATCTCATAGTCATGTGATTACAGACAAATTGGATGATATATATTTGATTATGTCACAGTGTTCAGCATCCAACGACCTTAAAGTATAGCTCTCTGTAGGATATCTTAGAGATATAAGAATGGATTGAATATGGCTTGTGTGCACCTTGATTCTCTAAGAAATCAAGACCATCTCTCTAAGGCTTTTAGAGAGATTGTAAAAGGAACTTCAACTTGATGCTAAAAATAGCTCCCTGCCAGCAGAATAATTAGTTCACCTCTTTCCCCTACTAAATATACTTTTAATTATTAATAATAAACATTTTGTGTAATTTTTGTCCGCAGGTGAACAGACTATACGCAGTTATATCATCTTCTATATCATTTTGGATACCTGGTACAATTATGGTATTCACCTATCTAGCCATATTCAAAGAAGCAACGCGTCAAGAAAAACAGCTATTTAGCAGGTTTGGCAATCAGCAGTTACTGCTGCGAGAGTGTAATGGCGATACGCTGGGGAGTGCTGGTGGATCCAGCAAAACGCTTCACGAAGTAGCATCCCATAGCACTCCGACCAAAGACCGCAACATAATTAAAATGAAGCGAGAACATAAAGCTGCCAGGACGCTGGGCATTATTATGGGAACATTCATTCTATGTTGGTTACCATTCTTTTTATGGTAAGAATTGTTTTTTTTCAAAATAAACATTTTAACAAAATTGATCGGTTCGAAGTACTTTTGTACTTTTAATCAAAACTACTATATACTTAGAACTCGATGTAAAATTAATAGACCAAGAGCCCAGGGGTGTTTTGTTAATAAAAAGTGTAATGGCTGGAACCGGTCTCAATTTTTCGTAAATACCTTCCTGAACAAGGATCTGCAATTCTGCCGACTCGTATCGGATGGGTGTCCCAGGCAGGACCTTTGACCCCTAAAGTGCGTTCTGCCTGGGACAACCATCCGATACGAGTCGGCAGAATCGCAGCTCCTTGTTCAGGAAGATATTTACGAAAATTTGAGACCGGTTCCTGCCATTACACTTTTAATTAACAAAACACCTCTTGGGCTCTTGGTCTATAAGGCCAAGTTGGAACGTGATTTTGGCTGTGTTAATCTATTTATCTTGCTTTAAAAAAACATGAAAATAATGTATAAGACTAATCTAAAGTGAATTTATCATAAACCTTGCCTTTTTTAGTGTCAAATAAATCCACTAATTTCCGCTTAATAGCAGCCTCGGAAACTTTCAATTTATTCTTTGAATATTTAAAATTTCAATAATTTTCTTCTTGTTGGATCTTATCTATTATTAAGCTATAATATCTTTCTCGATTAATTGGAGTCTAATAAATACCAAGTTTTACAACTTAGTTACCCTTTCTCTTGTTCTAAGTCGAAGTTTTAACTTAATTTTGTTATTAAACTTACCTACGTTAACTTTCACCTTGAAAATTAAATTATGTAGAGTAGATCGTGCGGAATGTATTTTTAGGTGAATTAAAAGTATCGATAGATTTTCAGAGTTCTGAGCTCAGAGTTGCCTAATTGAGGAAAATTTATGTTACTATGAGGTTTGTTTGTATTAAAATGTATTTCTTTGCAGACTCTCATGAATCCCTCCGTATTTAATTAACTTTAATTTTTAGAGGATTTTAGACGCATCTCACCTGAAGTTTTTCCTGCAGGGTGGATACCCTGATGGACCGAACGGCCCTAAAACGGGCATTTTTTTCTTCTACTTCTGTAAGTTTAGTGCAAGTTGACAAGAAATGAAGATCATAATTTTAGGTTGAGTTTAAAAAAATCTGAGATTTAATACTTAATGTATTTTGAGTAAGTAACAAAAAAAATAAATAGATTAAAGTAATTTATTAAACAAATAAGGTACTTTCTGATTATTTACATTGCATGAACTAGAAAACTTAAGGGAATTTGTTCTCACAGTTCGACTTAAATTACAAGAATCGACATTTTTAGGGTTCTTTGAAAAATATAATTTGTCCTAAACTTTCCGGCTTTGACTTCCCACAAAGTTAGATAAACCCTAGTGAAACAATAAAATAAATAATAATATCGCTAAAAATATAACCATTAACATTAAGATACCAATGTTGTTAAACTTTTAACGTAATTTTTTGCTTTAGGAAAACAAATTTTCTGAAACGGAACAATTATTTTGATTAGAACCCCATAAGACACCCCTAAGTAAAATATGTGTTAATAACATTACTAGAAATCTGTTTAAGAATATATACTTGTGTTAAAAAGAATACATCAAATAAAATTATTTAATAACAGGCTCGCTAGATAGAATAGATTATTAATCATACAAATATGTGTCTCGCAAGGTTGCTATTATTATGCTATATGGAAAAAAGGTTCGCTTTGTTCATCTTATTATCAGCATTAGTTCAATTTTAAGTTTTTTATTAAGTTGTGAAAAATCTAAAAATAATTCAATTGAGTCAAAATTTGATTCAAGAGTATTCCTTTACGTAATAAATAAGTACAACAATTTTCTTTTCAATACAACAAATATAGCTATGATTCATGATAGATCATTAAAGTTAAACAGCATCGAACGTGGGTCTGTGCATGGATGGTGACTATTGATAATGATATGAATTTACTACTATCGAAGGACGAGCGAAGCGAGTCCGATGACGTTTCGTAATATAAATTTGGCGAACTTTATATTCTGAGGACGAGCAAAGCGAGTCCGAAGTAGGGAGGATGAGCGTAGCGAAACCGATGTGTTGAGAAATAGTTGTGAAGTACCCCGTACCTGATTATTTTTATTTATCAGTCTTTTCTCCATTGTAGCTTACACGTAGTTATTGTCTTTATAAATTTACGTTAGTCTCCTACCTCTGTATATTATTTTGTTCTTTTGTTATTTTTCTTTTAGTTTATTCTTATTGTTTAATGTATTTATTGTTAGAAAAAGGTTTTTTTTTTTTAATTTAAACTTACTTTTTTTCTCATCACCTTTTATCATCAAATGTATAGAGGAAAGTTTTGTTTGTCTTTAATTATCTATCAGGATAAAAAAGAGTATTGAAAGGTATTTTTATCTAATTAATAAGGTATCGTCGAGATGTGCATCACTTGGGGTTAGTTAGGGAGGGAGGAGATGATTGGGTTTGAAGGAGGTTGAATAGGAAATGGAAGGGAGGTGGGATAGGAAGGGGTTAGGACAGGTTAGTAGGGAGTTAGAATAGGTTTGAAGAGGTTTGAACAGAATAAGCGAAGGTGAGGTATGAATCGAGATGGAAATAAATGAAGGTATGAGATAGGATTACAGAGAGGGAGAGAATAGAAATATGTTAGAAGTAGAGGAGGAAATGGGAAAGGAAGAGAGAGTTAGAGTATGATAGAGATAGGAGGAATTATAAGGGAGAGAGTAGAAAATAGGTTAGAAGTAGAGAAGGAAATGGGAAGGGAAGAGAGAGTTAGAGTATGATAGAGATAGTAGGAATTATAAGGGAGAGAGTAGAACAGGAATGTAGCCAGTAAAAACTTGTGGTGGGGATATCAGTCCCAGGGGGGGGGGGGAGGTGTTTCACACACCATTAAGGGACATTTGTTAAAACTACTTTATCAGTAGAGCCAAACATTTTTCGTGGGGTTGAGGCACCCTGGGCCATCCTGTGGCCGCTTCCTAGCTATGGGCCTAAACAAGGAATAGTAAGTAAAGGTAGAGGAGGATCGGAAATAAAAAAATGGATTGGATGGATTGAAATCGGATGGATAGTTTAAGATTATGATTCAGAAAGCACTCACTGTAAAAGAGGAAGTTAGGGTAAGATCTACAAAGAAAGAGAAAATGAAAATCGAATATAAGTTTGGAGATCAAAAAAAGAGAGATTATAGTAGTAAGAATTTTATCATTTAATGAAAAAAACATGTGAAATAACGAAGAGCTCACACAGAGGTAGTTTGAATAGTAGAATTGGAATGAAACTGTCAGAAGAAGATGAAATGATAAAAATATTTTCTTTTTCTATCAAAGGATGTTATACGAGGATCTATGAAGGAGGAGAGGCTGCAAAGTAGATATAAAATAGGAAAATAAAAACATTGAAAGAAGAAGTAAAACTAGGATTAGTTAGTAAATAGGAGAATGACTTAAAGTTCTTAAACTGAATAGAGACGGAATGAATAAGGATAGGTGACGACCAAGAGAGCCTGTGTCAAATTCAATTGCCTTCAACTAGTCGGTGTGTTGTTGTACAAAGCACATGTAGATAAAGCATGTCATATCAGAGCTTTTTAGACAAGAACTCTAATACGTCTGGCAAGACAGATCAGGTGCTAAAGACTGATCTTGACATTCCTTTTAATCTTTAATACGGTCCTCATTTTTAATCACCTAGTTAAGATTTAATACAATAACAGATTATTTCTTACTTTTAAATATTCTGTTTATATGGAATTTAGTTGAGCAAAAAAAAGGTCGCATCTATTATTCTGTTCCTGCAATCCATACGACAGGCCATTACATATTTTTTATTCGTGTATAAATATGAATTACAATTGCTCGGTTATATGTTTGAGAGCTTCATTAAAAAAAATAAGTGACATCTTTAATGTAGTCTATCACGTGTTTAAAACCTACTATAAACAACCTTATTGCTATAATTGCTTTAAAGAATCTATGTTGAAAGAGGGGGGATTCAATTAGTTCTAAATAATGTGAATCCTTAACACAATCGAATAAACAAAAGTACTCACACTCGAATAATCTGACACGTACAAACAAGTAAAGGTGTACACACACTAGAATAATCTGACGTATACACACAGGTAAGGATGTACAGATACTAAAATAATCTGACACATACAAGTAAGTAAAGATTACACACACTAAAATAATCTGACGGATTTACACAAGTAAATATGTACCCACACTAAAATAACCTGACGTATACAGACAAGTAAATATGTACACACTCTAGAATAATCTCACACATTCAATTAAGTAAAGATGTACTGTACACACACTAGAATAATCTGACACATAAAAGATGTACTCACACTTTAATAGTCTAACATATACTGACAAGTAAAGATGTACACACACTGTAATAATCTAACATAACCTCACAAGTATAGATGTACACACACTGTAATAATCTAACAACCTCACAAGTAAAATGTACACACACTGTAATAATCTAACATAACCTCACAAGTAAAGATGTACACACACTGTAATAGTCTAACATAACCTCACAAGTAAAGATGTACACACACTGTAATAATCTAACATAACCTCACAAGTAAAGATGTACACACACTGTAATAATCTAACATAACCTCACAAGTAAAGATGTACACACACTGTAATTAATCTAACATAACCTCACAAGTATGTAGATGTACACACACTGTAATAATAACTAAACACCTCTACATAGTATGATGTACACACACTGTAATAATCTAAATAACCTCATGTACACACACATAACCTCACAAGTATAGATGTACACACACCTTAATAGTCACAAACAAGATGTCTTAACCTGAAATAACACAAGAGGACTGTGGAATTGATTTAGTGTTGTGCGTTCTTTTATTTGGAAGGGGTTAAGTATCTATTGCATAGGGCAACCCATCTCAAAAGCAATGAGCATAAATGAAGCGGATATCTAGGATTTGAAGAGTTATAATGCAAGCATTTGGTGTTAGGTAAGAGTGATTAGCGTTTTTGTAGTGGGGGTTAAAGTATTTTGTTTATGCCAAGGGCCGATTCCACTACTTTTTTCTGATATAAAATTTCTCTTCGTTGCTTAGAAGGTCTATTGTGAAGATAGATAGGGTTGATATTGGTACTAAAACAGTGCAAGTGACGTATTTGGGATAGCTTAATTGGGTTGAGCGAGCATGCGTTTAGGCTTAACTTTCAACGTGGGTTCGAATCCTAGCTGGAGGCATGCATTTTTAGCGCACTTTTTCATTCTGCATGTACTATTGTTAATTTATAATATTATATATATTATATATATATATATATATATATATATATATATATATATTCTCTCACGAGTCAAGATACATTTTTCGCTCTTGATAAACCTTCATCCTTCTTGGCAAAGCCCCTGAAGCAAAAGACGAGGGCAGATTCCGAGAATGAGGGAAGAACTTTCTTCCGGTTCTAGGTGTATAATTAATTACTTCTTAAGTTTGTTAAACATCTCCAATTTATACTAATTTCCCCCTGAAGCTCATCTTTAACAATTGAAAATTAGTAATAAATTAAATAAAAGTTTTTGTAGTTAGTTAATAAACCTGTCATTTGAGCTAGCGTCATTTTCCTGATGTGATATAATTAATTTCCCCCCGGTAATGTGAGGAGTCAAGCCAGGGAAACCTAGTTAGCTTTCACTGGTTTAATCGAGTTTCCTTTCTATTTTCCTTTCCTTTACTGCTGTTTTGAGTCTTATTCGTACAGATTTATCTTTTAATTGAATTGTGAAGCTTAATTAACCGACGGATGAAGAAAATTATACTAATTAAATTTTAAATTAGACTCTTGATTCAGCGTAAGGTGTGTTCCTTGTTTTGCAGTGTTTGTCCCCTTTCTGTTTGTTCTAATGTTGTTGTTTTTTTTTTACATTTCCCCATTTTTACTGTAGGTATATAGGAAAAGTATTGTGTTTGCAAAAAATAATTGTAACTGATAATTTATTTGAGATGCCGGTTTCGGATTTTTAGAGAAGAAAATATTCTTTTCATTTACCTATGGTATGATTAAGGATATGTATAAAAGGTGCTTAAATGAGGAAGAATAAAAAGATAGAAGAAAAATAACAGAAAAATGGTAAATTAAAAAGTACGGCAAATAAAGACATGGAGAAAATTATACTTTTGTTCGCTGTCACAATAGAGTGGTTAATTTCCTGCTCTCGGAGAGCGTCGTCATTAGTCTGCTTGGTATGCATTAGAGAAGGAAAACAATTTACACGTGTATATGTAGCGTAACAATTAAAATTAATATGAAGTACCGAGTAGGTCTTAATATAGAACTAAACAAAGAGATGATGTATGTAAAGACTGCGCATGTCTCTGGTGGTTAACTTGCGCTAAACACTCAAGTTTGGATTGTAGACTAAGTTTTGTCTACACTTGGCCCGTATTCAAAGACATTTTCTTTACCTGAACCTAACCTATTCTTTAATGCTTCCTTAAGGAGTTATTCACACCAGTAAGTATAAGTTGTGAGCTGAGAGTTATACTAAATTATATGGCCTTTTCTGCCGTGAATTGAAGCATAATTACCAACAAGTACCTAAAAAATAAATGAGGTTTTAATTACCATTTTTTAACTCTAATGAAAACCAGGCGCCTCCAGTCTCACGGCCACTGAATGGATTGGCCTAAAGTCACCTACTTAGAAAATATGCCCGCAATCTGGTTTGCAAAAGAATTGCATGATTTGCGAAATATCCAAGACATACACTGAAATAACTTTTTGTTTCTAGTCCACATTCATGGAATATTTGCCAGTCATGTGGGTAGCAAAAGACTTTTACCAGCAGGTTCAAATTATTGCTTTTGGAAAAATATTATTAAAATCAACTTGATGTTGAGTATTCATGTCCAAAATTATGTATTGGAGGTTGCTATAATTATCAAACATTTGCAGTAAATTTGATATCTTTGAATTTTCTCTTGGTTAAGGTATAATTAGCGCGAACTTAAATGGTCATGTTATCAACAACATGTGATAGTTTTGTGCTTAAAATCAACGCCTACATTTATATTTATGACATTATACTATGAATAAGGCTTTGGGTTTTAGAAGTAAGTTCATGCTTATTAAAGAAGGTTGTTGAGTCGTAGTAGATATTATAGAGGCACCTGATAAAATGGTTTTTGTTGGCAGGTACGTGACATCGACTCTATGTGGTCCGGAGTACTGTCCGACACCGGATATCGTAGTAGCAGTGCTGTTCTGGATTGGATACTTCAACTCTACTTTGAACCCAATCATCTACGCTTACTTCAACCGAGACTTCCGAGAAGCATTCCGAAACACTTTGGAGTGCATATTCTGCTCATCATCCTGCTTTCGCCGTAGACCTGAAGACCTGGAATCTCTAGAAGTTCGCAGACCATCCGTCAGATATGACGAAAGGACCAGATCAGTCTTCTCTGAAACATATTTAAAACATATTGATCGTCGGAGATCGTCGGAACTGGGATCATCGCTCTGATCTTGGAGACCCTCCCCTACTAGATCAGCTTGTAACGACGAGCAAGCCGTTACCCAGACTCTGCTCTGATCACCCTGAGATTACTAAAAGTATTTACCTTTAACATTTCCTAGCTTAATGACGTAGGTATATTTTTAAGATTTTATATTAGTGAAATTACCAAAGATAAAAAATATATATGGATAGGAATTCCTTGCTTAAGAGGATTGAACTAGCAAATCAATAGCCTTATTGCAATATCTTGAATTTGAACCTGCTTTTAGCGTCTTTAGCGTTAACAACTCAGTCTACTAAACACTGAAGATTATTACTAAGACTGAAAACATCACTTAGTTGACACCGCTACTAGTATTTTTTAATATTTTCAGTAGGGTCAACTAAAACAACTGATCTCAGTGTAATCTAACAGTGCACCCTAGTACAGTTGACCCTGCTACTAGTGTTTTAAATGTCAGCAATAGGGTCAACTAAACCAACTGATTTGAGTATGGCCTAACAGTGCACCCTAGTACAGTTGACCCCGCTACTAGTATTATAAATGTTAGCAGTAGGGTCAACTATACCAACTGATTTGAGTATGGCCTAACATTGCACCCTAGTACAGTTGACCCCGCTACTAGTTTTATAAGTGTTAGCAGTAGTGTCAAGTAAAACAACTGATTTGAATATGGCCTAGCAATGAAGCCTAGTATAGTTGACCCCGCTACTAGAGTTTTAAATGTTAGCAGAAGGATCAAATATAAACAAGTGATACGCGGATGACCTAATAATGAAGCATCGCGTTGACCCCGTCACTTTTGTTAAAGACCTTATAAGCGGGTTCAACAGAAAATGGCAGATGCCTTTAACATCAGGCTATCGGCATAAAAAATGTTCCTAAATTGATAATAACGGTTTTGCCTAATCAGAATTTACTTTTTTCTATCTTATACTATCAGGCAATGATTAAATTCGGTTTGGTAAAAATGAAACCACTTTCCTGCATCCTGATAAAATTATTTCATGAAATGTACCAGAAATCACCAATCTTCGTTTTAAAATAGTTTGCTTCCTTTAGTTAAGAAGAAACTTTATTATTATCTTACACGTTTTTAGCTAAACGATTGTTCTGAAGATCATTTGACCGGTTTCAGCTGAACTTCATAATACAAAGTGACGGCAGGAGAAGTTTTAACCGGTAGTGTGACAAGTTAAGTTTGTATCCTTATTTTCGTTCTTAGTTGTTAAAAATGAGGATATATATACGAATATTAAGGCCCGTATTCAAAGACATCTTCCTAACGTTTTCCTAACATTTTCCTAACACTTTCCTAACATTTTCCTTAAGAAACAAGGAGAATGTTAGGAAAATGTTAGGAAAGTGTTAGGAAGATGTCTTGGAAGACGGGCCTAAATCTATTTTTGGGTTTAATTATACGTATTTCCAGATTCAGTTTCGATTATAATCTAATCTTGGTAACTAATAATACTAGCTATCTTGCTAACTAAATCTAAATATAAAAATATGATCAAAATTAAAGTAAAGACTTCACGAAATTACGTTGAATTCTCAAGTATAATCTTGTCTATACCGAATTTATTTATATTTATATACTGTATATAATATAAAGGACAGTATATAAATATAAAGTCTATACTGAACTACATGTTCAGTATAGTTGGGTCTGTACTGAATATGTTAGAAATTATGTACTGAGGGCTCAAGTATAATCGAGAATATGTTCGGATTATGCTGACGACTTCTAAATTATAGTCGGGAGTATTCCGTATTATGTATTAATACGGAAAAACTTAGCAATTAAACTCTTATCTATCTCTTATCTATCAAATAAAAAAAATGGGAATGTGCTAAACTATCTTCTATTAAGAATTTAATTTATTTCATAATGCCAAAACAAGTTATTTTATAACGTAGAAATACATTTTTTTACTAGCCTTCGGGAAAGTCAGGTTTTTTTGTTTAATTAGTTTAATAAACCTTTATGATGTTCAGCAGAATAAATAGTCAAGTGGTCTTGGGCATTATCTAATTTAGCCATTTTTATATGTATTTAAAATAATGTAGTAATACCAAAGATCATGTTAATTTAAAATATAGATACATAATAAATTGATCAAAGAACTTAATTTAAACATGACATAAAATTCAAACAAATTTTCAACAAACAGACAAGTCTTTTTTGTTAATTAGTTATAATTATTTTATTTTGAGAATCAAATTTTAAGTAACAATTTTAAGTTCCTCGTCACAAAGTTCTGGCTACTGTAAAAATCTTATCACTGGCTTCTTATTGAATAAGTTTGTACTTCGTAAATCTAACGTACATTAGTACAAAATTAGTGCGTACAATATATGAGATATTAATAGTACAAAATTATGTTTTTGTAGAACGCGTAAATTAAGTTCACTACAAAAAAAATAATGAAAAAAGTTTATTTAAAAAGCAAAGTTTTATTGAAAAAGTGCTTATAATCTCTATAATGTGCTAAACATAAAAAAACAGGTAACAAAAGAATAAATAAGTTATTTGTTTTATTTACTCTATTGTAACTTGTGTAGTAGGTTTTTGATACGCAAGGGAAAAATTGTTTCTGTAATTCGGCTATTCGATGGATTGAATTAAATGTCAAATCGATCCTAAATTATGTTGTATTTATATTCACATTATTGTACGCTTTACTGATATAAGCGCCAGACCTCAAACTCCAATGAAACAATTCGAGCAGTATATGAGCCAAGTTTAGTAAGAAGATCGCATTGCCCTGTCTATAGAGGTTGTGGAAGTTACCTAAAATGCTTTAGAAAAGCAAAGACGTTAAAAGAGATGGGAGAAAAGGGTTGCCTGCCTTCACTAAACTGGTGGAGCTGGGGGGAGCAATATCTAGGATTGGGGGGAGAGATCTGTTCAGCTTGATTTAATATTAAATCAGCTTAATTTTATCCTCAGGTTCATCTTTTATTCAAAATAATATCGGAAATTTCGTTAGCTTTTCTACTTTACAAAGTTCAACTAAAATTTTTCATTTTTTTTCGTTGGTCTCTCTCTCTCTCATTAAATTAAAATTATAAAATTAAATTTCTTAAGACTAGATTCGGACAAAAGAATTTTGATTAGCTTAGTCAGAACGGCAGTAGAGAAACTAAAGGTGGGGATAAGCATGCCAATAAAAAAGAAACAATTATTTTTATATTATGATGTCATACAACATAACTTGTAATTGGTTAAGATAATTATTTTAATGTTAATAATTTGGATAGTAGGGGGTCCTCGGTGGTATAATGGCTAGGACGTGTGCCTGCCCACTCACATATACATATACATACATATACATATATATATTATATATAATATATATATATATATATATATATATATTATATATATATATATATATATATATATATATATATATATATATTATATATATATATATATATATATAATATATATATATATATATTATATATATATATAAATACATATATTATATATATATAATATATATTACTATATATTATATATATATATATATATATATATATATATATATATATATATATATATATATATATATATATATATATATATATATATATAATATATATATATATATATATATATATATATATATATATATATTTATTATTATATATATATATATATATGTATATGTATGTATGTATATGTATATGTGAGTGGCAGGCACACGTCCTAGCCATTATACCACCGAGGACCCCCTACTATCCAAATTATTAACATTAAAATAATTATCTTAACCAATTACAAGTTATGTTGTATGACATCATAATATAAAAATAAATATTGTTTCTTTTTTATTGGCATGCTTATCCCCACCTTTAGTTTCTCTACTGCCGTTCTGACTAAGCTAATCAAATTCATATTTTCATATTATATATATATATTATATATATATATATATATATATATATATATATATATATATATATATATATATATATATATATATATATATTATTATAGTATTTAAAGCTGTTTTATGTAAAGCTATTATATTATAGTTACGGCTATTCCATTGATTAGGCGTTAAATGCCTTCAATAGGACGCATAAGGTAGAACACTATCTTCTATCTAAGTGATTTCGGTAAAAGGTCCACTATAAGAAAGGGCGTCTTATCCAGAAGTCCTCTATCCCATCTGTCTAAGTTTGAGATCTCACATTTGCCAGAATATAGTAATACAGAAATATTATATATGTGATTAGTAAACAATATGACAAACAGAAAATATAATCCTGCTAAATTAAAGATAGATTAACTCCTTAAGTTATTTATGTATTGTGTTTAATCTAACTAAATGATTGTTAGGCGCCATAAAATTATTCTTAGTTTATTATTTTTTAAACTTTATTCCTATTACTTTTATTCTTATTACTTTTATTCCTATTAAATTTATTCCTATTTCTTTTATTCCTTTTTCTTTTATTCCTGTAACATTTATTCCTATTTAATTTATTCCTATTTCTTTTATTCCTATTACATTTATCCCTATTTCGTTTATTCCTATTACATTTATCCCTATTTCTTTTATTCCTATTACATTTATTCAAATTTCATTTATCCCTATTTCTTTTCTGCCTATTACTTATAAAATTTGTAACCACATTTATATGTGATAACAATTTATCGTCTTTATCGATGTTTTTATGCCACTTGTTGGATGTATTGCTGATTTTGCATATAACACTTTGCTACAGCTTTCGCTTTAAATAATATTAACTCGTGCTTTCTTTTACTTAATTAATATAGAATAAATTATATTATTTATATTTAATTATATAAATTATTTAATTATTTTATTTGCTATTTTGTCGTTCTATTTAATTAACAGTTTGGCATATTGAGATACCTATTGACTATACTTTCACTTATACTTACTTTAACTTACTTTACTTCATACTTACTTATTACTTAGATATATATTACTAGAGAGGACATACCTTGTCTCAATAATTGAAAGAGTCTCTCAGAGGACCTCTACAGTCTATCGTTTAGTTTAAAAATCCCAAGGTCATAAGTATTTTTGGGGATTGATCAATCAGAGAACCGCTGCCAAACCTCTACTTAAAAAGAGAAAAAACCCTACACAATAACCGCTGTAGGAAAAAAAACCTTCTTCCCGGCAATCGTTCACTTTGTTTGTGGTTCTTTCTTTTGATTACATCGTTTTGAAAACTACTTTCAAATTATCTTAAAATGATATTAAAAATTAAACTACACAAAAAAAGTAAAAAAAACATCGCCAAGAAAATACGGGTACAATAACCTGATTTGTTTACATGGTTTTTCCCGCTCCCTTCTTGCAGGGATTTTTTCTTAAGAATCAGGGGTGTCTAAACTGACCTGTCAAGATTTTTAAACTAAACGATAGACCGTAAGCGTTTGATATGGCTATAATCAAATCATCCTTGTCGACAATTGTTTTTGTCCTTCTGTATTTCAAACATCCGATTATATAAATAACTGCTCGTTCATTTGATTGATAATCAAAGATAATCAGATTACCCCTTGGATGTTTGAGATTTCTGACGATAGATCCTGTCTAGTAATGAGTATCTATACGCATAATTGTCGCTTATACACGATATGAATTACAATATAACCTTTCTCAAAAGTTTTACTAAACGACAAATAGTTTCACTGAATGATACTCCTGGACTAAGAACTTATCCGCAGCTGAAAGATAGATCAGCACGCAGTTGAAGCTATATACATACATACATATATATATATATATATATATATATATATATATATATATATATATATATATATATATATATATATATATATATATATATATATATATATTATATATATATATATATATATATATATATATATTATGTATATATACCACGTGTGTGGGTGTGTTTGTGTGTGTATGTATGTAATATTTATGTCTAGTTTAAATTTTAAATCGTGTATAGAAGACAAGGTTATATTTGTAAGTATTGTGATTATACTGTAGGTCTGTTTTGTAAAAACTTTTAAAATCTAAATACGCTTATACGATAAATCTATTATTCCTAGTGTATAATACTAATTATCTATATCTAGTGTATCATTCCAAAGTAGTATATATACACACACACACACACACACATAATATATATATATATATTATATATATATATATATATATATATATATATATATATATATATATATATATATATATATATATATATATATATATATAATATATATATATATATATATATATATATATATATATATAATTATATATATACTGGCGTGGGTTGCCCAAGGAACTTATATCAAGGAGAGGGAACATATCAGGCCTTCACAATGTAAAAATGTGTCGCCAACCCCCACTACTACTCTCTAGGGCACTCGTAGCACTACTCCATCCTTCCTATTAACACTTTATAAACAAGTCGTGTATTGTGTATACAAGTCGTAACAAGTGTTGTGTATTAGTTAATTGTGCATATTTAATGTTATTCTTACATCGTTTAAGATTATAAAGAAATGAATCTTAAGAAAATAAAAAAATTACTAGAATTAAAGTCAGTTGACATTAAGCGTGTTAGATCTTAATAGAGAAAAACACAAACTTTATACACTTCTCCAATACGTTTAAACTCTATGTGGGACAAGTTGTCCCATGCTCTTCTAGTTTCCTTGAAAACCGTGGTGACACTTTTTTGCCTTTACGCCCCCCCCCCCCCTACTGTGGGGTTGCCCCTCCACCAGCACACAGAAATAAGAGCAAAGGTACTCTTCACCCTTCTTCCTTAAAATTACCGTTTAACGGTTAAATTTGATTTTCACTTTTCTTGTTGGTAGGTAAATAGATCAAGTATTGTGTTTGCCAAAATTTCCGAAACCGGAAAGTCGTCTGATTTATCCGTTTTAAGTGTTTTCAGGTCCTCCTAAGTTGTTTTCACAAAGTTGTCTGTCTATATATGTGTGTGTCTGGTATCATCGTAGCTCCCAGTCTATTGGTTCTAGAGAGTTGAAACTTTGTAAAAAATCATTCTAGGTGTGGTTGTGCAATCCGAAAAATATTATTTTGTGACGTCATTAACCCTTAATTATGACTCAGACAAAATTTCGAAAATTCGTTAAACGCGGAAAAATGTAGTAATTAATTGAGATTTGGCTCGCCTGTAGCCATGTGTAAGACTCAAAATTTGTGCTAAGTTACATCTCATTATCAGTACTAGTTCAATTTTAATTAAATGACTAGTATACGTAAATTATAAAAAAAAATGGGGAAATAATCTATTTGAGAAGAGATTCAGTACCTTTACGAATTTGTATTTATGAATAAGTGCACTAAGTTTTGTAATAATACTAAAAATATTTCCATGATTTTTGTTGGTTTATAAAAGTTAAGAAGCATCGAGCGTGTCCAGAGTCCAGATGGATGACCGCTGGCGCTGGGAGTGAATTCCTGAGATGTACTTAATATCTGAGGACGTGCGAAGCGAATTAGAAGACGTGTTACTGTATAAATTTAACGACTTGTATATTCTAAGGACGAGCAAAGCGAGTCAGAAATATGGAGGATAAGCGTTCGAATTCTACATATTCCAGAAAAAGTTCCGAGGTATCCCGTACCCGATTTTTTTTTTTGTCATAAATCATTTAACTTCCTTTGACTGCCATTGTGCATTAAAACGTTTAGTTTTTTTTTAAAAAAAAACAAAGTATAGTTATGTTTCACCTGCAATGCACCCCCCCCCCCCCCCCTTCAACACCTTATAAAAATTACTTTCTAACCCCCCCTTCTTGCCTATTAGTTTGTTATGATTGCTAGCATTTAGATTTTGAAAGGTTTTATTCCGATGATTCTCGAATCTGTTTCACGATTGGTTTGTTTTGTTTGTTGTTGTATAAATATTAATATTAATGCAGTGTGCTACGCAAGTACCTTATTCATAGTATTTAAAGTATTAGTAGTCGTATCATAAGAATCATCCCCACTAGTGGAGTAAGGGTTTCATCTTTGCTTGTTAAACCTAAGGTCTTGGGATCGATTCTTGGGTTGAGCTCTCAGACTTTACTATTATTAGGTCGATATTATAAAATAAACACTAACTTCAATTTACTTAGAGCAACATTGAAGAGTAAAAAAAAATTGAAATTGTAGATCCCGCTGACTAGAATGAACCCTAATAGCCAAAATTTGTTACTGGCATATTTTTGTATCTTAGGTCAGTAAAAATTAGGCAAAAAATATGTTTGTCCAAAGAATCTAATAAGTAAAAGAGGAAGAAGTCTCTCCACAAAAATATATTTCTTTTTAGCAAAGCGCTTTCAACCTAACAAGAGGTCATCATCAGTGCTAGCCGTTGAATAAAGAAGAGGGTGATAGATGAGTCTTACAGATCAGATATCAAAGATATCTCTTTGTGGAGAGACTTCTTCCTCTTTTATTAAGATGAACTCCATTAACGCTCACCTTAGTTCTTCAATCTAATAAGTCTTTTTAGCTATAAAGAGGAAAAATAAATTTTCGAAGAGGCGAATTTGCAATTCGAAGGAAATTACATGTCATTTAGTTCCTTCATATTTGAAGGACTGATTATAAAAATCTATGATATAACCCTGTTACCACCCATATTAACCCTGATATAAACCATATTATATAACCCTGTTATCAAATTTATGATCCATGTCTTACAACCCTGTTATAAAAAATGGAAAAAGTTCAACAGGAATGATAACTGGCTTTGAAAGAGTCAACTTATACAGGGCCTATGATAGAACTTCAGTCAATAAAGAAAGCTGGTCTGGTTGAAAGATCTACCCTTCGATCAAGAGCCCTTAGGATGCCTCACCCCTCCTTTATACATACATACATACACACACATATATATATATTATATATATATATATATATATATATATATATATATATATATATATATATATATATATATATATATATATATATATATATGTATATATATATATATATATATATATATAATATATATATATATATATATATATATAATATTTAGATTTTTGTTGTACATATAAGACATATGATAAACTTTATGATAGACTACTTCTTCCATATAATAAATTTTAAAACAATTATGTTGTCGTTTTGAACAGGGGTGTAGACATTTCATTTTTCTTCGCATCTAAATTTGGCGGTTTCACATCAAGACCGCGTAACCAGTGTAGCGGTCGCCCATATATGTATTGACCAAACCCATTGTAATAGTATTGGGTAGCATTTGTAGGCGCTCTATGGAGCTCTAACAATATGGAGCAACTACGAGTGGCGCGTCTTTATTTTTCTCGCTTGATTTCTCTAAAAAATCGTAGACGCTCCAAATCGTTACAACGCCATTCTTTGGCGCTCCATTTCAGGAGCGCTAACGATTTGGAAGGTCTATGAATTTTTAGAGAAATCACGCGAGAAAATAAAAGTGCATGCATTTGGTTGACGCGCCATTCATTGGCGCTCCATATTGTTAGCACTCCACTTTAAATGGAGCTCCTACGATATGGAGCGCCTATAAATGGTACATCAACGAATTGGAGTGCAAGTGATGGCGCTAAAACCAATGGCGCGCCTACAATTTGGAGCGTCTACGACTGGTAATTTCATTCAATACTATACCAGTCTACGACTGGTTTAGTATTGAATGAAATTACTTTAGTCTCGACCCTAGCAACATTTATTGTGACTACTTGAATAATTTATAATGTTAGGATAAACTAAAAAAGTTAACTCATTAATTCCTCGTGTTTTGTCTTTTCTTGTTTGTTTTGCTCATTATTTTCATATAATTTTAAAATTGTATAATTTTTTAAAAATGATATCATAAATTTATATGTGGGATGAACCAGGCTTTTACACCTTTTCTCTTAAATTAAAAACTTATTTTCTATTTATTTTTTTACCTTTTGACTTATTTTTGAATCAAAATTCATCAATTTGAATTTTCATGAATTATTGACAATTTTGATGATGAAATTTGAACAATTTTCTTGAACTTTCCTTCCTAGAAAATGTTCTCTGATTCTCTTTAGATTATATTACATATTCTAAAAGATTATCTTTTGTTTTCTCTATTGGTTTTTCTTAGGTTATGTGTTTACCTAGATTAGTTAGTAGACAGTTCCTAAACGTTTCAAGATCTTATCTTATCTTATATTATCTTATCTTACGTATCTTATCTAGACTACATTGCAATCAGTTCCTATGATCTTCCAAGTTTTGGGACTTAACAGCTTAACAGTAAATGCGATTAATACAGGTCAGACTTTGTTGTTTGTTTTTTTGTTGACTGTTGTTTATTTTTTTATTTTTAGGGCATGAATTACAATTTTAAGCTTTATTTCAATCGGTAAACTATTGTAAATAATGGTATTATAAAACATTTTACACTGGTAAATGTTTTACTGTTAATCTTACTGGTAAATAAGTTAAAAATTTAAAATAAATTATGATTATACCTTGTAGTGTAAGTTATTGTTTATAAGAAAATTGTATCTAAAAATTATAGTCTAAGGAATATAAATGTAAATTAAAATTTTAAATGATCTACAATGTAAATTACAATCAACAGGAATTTATAATTGTAAAATAATATTTTATAAACTAACTGTATATGATCATTTATAAGAACATTATAATTGTAAACTATAATTGTAAACAGTTTTTAAATGGCTTTTTTTAAATTTAAAAAAAATGGTTATTAAAAATTAAAAGATTTTAAGTGTAAATTGTAATTTTATAAATGGTCGAAAGAGTGAATTTTAATTTTATAACTACACATCATAATTTTTAATAGATTAATAAGTGATAATTAAAATTTTAAGTATATTAATTAAACTGTAAATTGTAAATTTAATTGAAATTTTATTTTATAACTGTAAATCACAAATAAATGAAGTTAATTATAGGATTTATAAAATTATACTCAACAAGTAAAAATTGTAACTTTTGTACACTTGAAATATTTTTTGTATAAAATAATAACACCTGGTAAGTAAGGTATGATGAAATAATTAAGCAAAAATAAATAGGTATATGTACATACATATATATATATATATATATATATATATATATATATATATATTATATATATATATATATATATATATAAAATGTATGTTTTTATAATTTAGCAAAATAGATGGGTTATTTGATTGTTCCCTCTAATTACTTGATTCGAGTATTATGATCAGGTAGATGAACCTTAATCATACCTTACTGATTAGTCTAAAAATTCTATACTACTAAAAACAAGGTAGGAGGAAACGATAATGAGGCAATGAGGAACAAAAAGCTAATAATGAGGCAATGAGGAACAATAAGCTGATAATGAGGCAATAATGAACAATAAGCTAAATGAGGCAATGAGGAAATAAGCTGATAATGAGGCAATGATGAACAATAAGCTGATAATGAGGCAATGAGGAACAATAAGCTGATAATGAGGCAATGATGAACAATAAGCTGATAATGAGGCAATGATGAACAATAAGCTGATAATGAGGCAATGAGGAACAATAAGCTGATAGTAAGGCAATGAGGAACAATAAGCTGATAATGAGGCAATGAGGAACAATAAGCTGATGAGATTGGAGTCATATTTTTAGCACGAAAAATTAAGTATACCTGAAGAGATTAATATTTATACCACCAGTAATAATTTAGATTGATTTGATTCGATTGCCCCGTATTGAAAACTTGCAAACGTTTTTTGATGAACTTGCAACTAATGTATTTCAGGTTAGTAGTAGGATCAAGTGTATAAGCAAATACGAGGTTTCACAGTTAGACCTAATCAAAAATGTTTAACTATTAAGTCTAATAACATTAGAGCTTTTAAATCAATTTAAAATTTTAAATAAATTTAAAATTTCATGTTAAATTTTACTTAGTTCTTATGTGATGTTATTCACTTAGTTTTATTATGTCATGTTAGACACATGACATAATAAAAACATTCAAAATTTTATTATTTTCTAACTTTTTCATTTTTGTCATTTTTAAGAACTGAAGAAGCTCGGGATCCCTGGGCGAAAGCTCTTCAACAATTTTTTTTTCAATAAATTTTAATAAATAGGACTAAAGTCTTCATTAATTTAATTGATATTAAGTCTGATAATGAAGTTTAGCTCTGAGTATGTAGTTATACTCGCAACTAATGTCTTAACAATTATTAGAGCAATCGACTAAAAAATAGGTTATTCTATGCCTAATTGGGAAACTCATTACTAATGTCTTTAAAGTGAGGTGAAATCACTAAAAACAGCATAAAATAGGATTTACTGTAATGGGTAAACCATACCTAAATTTTTAAGTAGACCAATTATAAGTTTTATATTTTTAAGTTGGTCAAGAGATAAACTTGAAACAGCATCTCAGCATTTTACCATAAGGTCATTTATAAAGATATCTTCTTTTAATTCATATAATACATTTAGCGCTATCTATTGACAAAATAGGAATTTAAAATTGAGCTCTCTCGGTCTACTTCATACTCTCATATTTAATATTAAGGCCCGTATTCAATGAAATTTTCCTAACATTTTCCTTACCTAAACTTAACATTTTCTTAAGAAGTCCTTAAGGAAAATGTTAGGGTTCCTTAAGGAAGCCTTTAGGGTTCCTTAATGAAAATGTTAGGTTTAGGTAAGGAAATTGTCTTTGAATACGGGCCTAAATCATTTTCAGCGAATTTCCTTTAAAAAATTGTCTTCTTCCACCTGCCTTGTTAAAGACCTATTGTATTCACTTTCATAGGCTACATTTTTGAATAGGAAAATGTAAACATAAAATAAAATTTAATACTTGTAAGTAGATTTATAAGCATTGTAAATTATATAAATAATAAATAAGTGTCAAAAAAATTGACAAAAGTTTGCGATAATCGATACTGTTAATGTGTGGATATTATTTTAATTTATTTGTCTTCCGGTTAAATTCGTTGAGTTGAACTTTCTTGTAAAAAATGGGGAAAAAGTTACCAAAGATTTATATTAAATTTTAATTTTTTTTTTAGCAATAAATTTTATATTTAAGTGTTATTATTTTTTTTGTTATTAATGTCGTTAATTGCTTATATTTGTCGCTAATTTTTATCTTTTATAATTTGTGATTCATCATTTATTTTTGATTTCATTGTTTGTTTATTTGCAGGCTGTTGTTGCGATGAAATATTGACATAGTGATAAAATAAATAAAAAAATAGGACTATAATTGGTCGGTTTCAAACTCTTTAATTATTTATGTATAAAAACGACCAATCAGTGTCATTTTTTCTATTACGGCTCCACTTAAAAAAATTGTTCATGTCCCAAGAAAAGAAACTATTTTTCTGCCCGTTTTAGATTTTAAACAAAGAGTATTTACTCTGCCTAAAGTGATGATTATTATAGTTACCGAAAATTTTTAATACGATGGCGCTATCATCCCTATGAAATTAGATTGTGATTTGCATTAATATATTGTTTCTTATTGTCCATACTATTATAAAGCGACGTTTCTGAGGATGTCCATACTATTATAAAGCGACGCTTCTGAGGATGTCCATACTATTATAAAGTGACGCTTCTGAGGATGTCTATACTATTATAAAGTGACGCTACTGAGGATGTCTATACTATTATAAAGCGACGCTTCTGAGGATGTCTATACGACTGATGAAAGGGGGGTGGAGTGGTTTGGCATCAATTTCAATTAGGCTCCTGATTTCAAAAATATATATCATACACTATTAAGAATATATCTTATACAAAAATATATACCGTCAGTTCCGCTCAGAATTTTGTGCAAGTATTAACTAGCAATTGCAAACATAGTTATGTATAAATTATTAACTTTCTATCAATTTTGTACAAATATCCATTACTTCTTCGCCAAAAAGTTAAGAATTCACTAATATTTAAATACCTCAGGTTTTAGGCTTAATTTAAAAAGTTTAAGGCGGCACATAAAATTTTATTAAAATTGCAAGTACAATTTCAGCCGTTTTTAAAGAAAATTGTCTTCTTTGTAAAATTTTATACTTTTCTAAGAAAAATGAACTGATAAGATTTATGTCATTGAGGAGAAAGAGGAAAGTTAACTTTCTGTTTTTCCCCCACCGAAGCTATTTATATTCAATATGGTATGAACGAAGAAAAAAAAAGAAAAAAAAAAAAATATATATATATATATATATATATATATATATATATATAATATATATATATATATATAATATATATATATATATATATATATATATATATATATATATATATATATATATTATATATATATATATATATATATATATATATATATTATATATATATTATATATATATATATATATTATATATAATTTTGGAACATCAGAAATTTTCCATTTTTAAAAATTAGGTAATTGACTGTGCTTAAAGTTCTATAGGAAAACAAAAATACTGAAAATTAATTAGCTATGAATTTCATCAAACATTGTTGACATCTTTAGACTTTAAACTCAGACAAGACTTACATTACTGGTTCAATAGATTAAATATTGACAAAATCACAAGAAATAATACTAAAATCTAAATCGCACTGAATAAATAATTAACACAATCAAACAGGAAATACAACAATTAAATCATAGATAAAAATTAATGAATGTAGTCTAAAATAAAATAGTACTACTCAAGCAAGATTTTGGCGCAGATAAAATGTTCCTGAGTCTTTAGAGTTATATCTATTAAATAAAATACCTGTTACTAATACCCTTAATGAACAAAAGGATGTTGTCAATGCACTCACCTCCTTCCATAACACCAACCTCATAAACTCATTTTTTCCTTCGAAAATTCGCAAAAACATGGATATTAGAAATGATGAAAATGGAAAGTCACTCTACAGAATAAAACCTCATTGTGAAAGCGCTTTCAATTTAGCAAGAAAGCATCAAAATGTAACAAACAACCAATAATAGAATAAGTAAATTTTATTTAATCTACTGATGATGGATTTTAATTAGGTTGAAAGCATTTGATAATCTAATTTTATTCTATGGAAATTTTTATTTTTTAAAAAAAACTCAATTCCCGGTCATTCTCAAGATTCTATATTCGAGTTGTGTCTAAGATAAGCGAAAAATAAGTCTAGCAGATTAGCGTTAGATTAATCTCGCAATTTATTAACGTATTGTAAATTTAGTATACCTAAGCGTTTGTCAGGCGCCATGACATAATTTATTTCTGTGAGTTAAATCCTACTTACCACATAGCTCTGTTATGAATGTATTTTGTTTCTTATTTCAAACGGTGGTGCTCCCCCCTCTCCTCACTATAGAAAACTAGTAAAATAATTACTTTGTGGAAATTTTCATACTATGTCCCCAATTTGTATTAAATTATTCAGTTTTTAATCAAGGAAAATTAAATTTATTGAGCGTCTCTCTTAAATATGTTGAGAGTTTTTGAGTCCGTTACCTAAGTTTTTAAAATGTTAACTAAGCTCTTGTTGTTACATTATAATGTAATTAACAACAAATGCTGAACTAAAAATGTAAATAGCAAAATTTATTGAACTATAATGTAAATAACAGTTGATGATGTACGTCAACAGTTGATGTACGTGTAAATAACAACAGTTGATGATGTACGTGTAAATAACAACAGTTGATGATGTACGTGTAAATAACAACAGTTGATGATGTACGTGTAAATAAACATGACGTGTAAATAACAACAGTTGATGATGAACGTGTAAATAACAACAGTTGATGATGTACGTGTAAATAACAACAGTTGATGATGGACGTGTAAACATCAACAGTTGTTAAACTAAAATTTAAATTAAGTTTTACTATAATGTAATCAACAACAGTTTTTTGAAATGCATTTTAAATAACAACAATTGTTATGATAAATTGTAAATAACAGTTCTAATACATGTAAATGACAGTTGCTGTTATTTTGTGTAAGCAAGTTGGTAAATAATTTTAAATAATAATTTAAAATTTCATGTTGGCTTATGACGTTAATATAGGTTAAATACAATAAGTGCTTAAAATGATGAGGTGATATAAAAACAACTTTAGTTTTGTTATTATGGCCCTACTGGCTAAATAAAGCGAATATGATTGGAAATGCCTCCTATTCTACGGCTCTCTATGTCCACTCTAGCAATAATATGTCTATTATTTGATTGTTCTGAACCCTTAAATAAATCCGTAGGGGAAGGTCGCCACCGTTTTTCAGAAAAATAGATGGGTGTAAGACAAAGTTTAATACTATTAAAGAAGCCTTTAATGTTTGCGTAATTCTCTCCTAGTGTATCATGGACTTCATACTTACATACTTTAATCTTAGTATTTATTTTATATGTTAGAATTTAAAATTTAAGGTGTGCTTACGCTATGTTTTTCGTCTTTCTTTAATAGCTTCGTCCTATTTGGCTTAGAAATTTCCTACAGGTGCTAACAAGTTATTTAGATGGATTTCTAGTTTTTTACAATTTTCAATAGCATGCTTAGAATCTCATTTTATATCTTCTTAAAAGAACAACTATTTTTGAGTGATTCATTTAATAGATTTAAATATTACCTACACTAAATTGGAGACGAATCTGATTTATTTTTTGTCTATAGATTGGGGAATACAATTTAATTTTTTGGGGGGATAAAAATAAGGCAGTGAGTAATAAACACTATGAAGTAAAAACAAGATAAGATAACAATCATGATGATCCAAGGTCATTAAAAAAACAGCGACAGTATTTAATAGACTATAACTATTAATAAAATGAAACATAAAAATGTCGCACTTAGTGACATGATGTTTATTTCTCTATGTGGCTGTATACCATGCCCTTAACAATGTCAGACAGTAACAATAAAGAACAAAGAACAGGAAGAATAACAGTAAATACGTTCCATTACCAACTTAACAATAATTAAGAAATAAAATTTGCCTCGACGTGTTTATAACCTCATAATAAGGAGGTTGCAGTAGTGTTATCAGTATCCTTGTGGGTAGAGGTGAGAGTAGGAGAATATTCTTTACATTAAAAAGGTATGACTAGCTCCTTTCCTTTTAGATAAGTTCCTTGAGTAACGCAACATTGTCAAAGATATTTCAAATCTTCGTTTTAAAATATTATAGACATTTGGTAGTTTATTTGGCTGGGTATAAAACGATAAAATGTAAATTTAAATGTATGAACCGTCTTTTGTTTTTGTTAGATTGTACAGCCGGAGATATTTGAGACGTTTTAGTGCATTGTAACCTAAGTAAAGTGATGTAGAAATTCATACAGTTTGGGTCGGGGCGGGGGGACACAGTGGTCTAACTCCCTGGCTTTAGGTGGTTCCGAGAAAAACAGGAATTAGTTGCATCAACTACCGCACCGAGCGCTAGTTTTCACCTTGTTCGCTTATCACTATTGTTATCAGTTTTAAATCGATACTTCTATTTATGTTTATAAAAATGTAAACAAGTCAATTTTTATCTTATTCATTGACTTTTTTCTTTTTTTAGTAGTTTATAAGATAATTTTTTAGAAAATAGGATAACGTGTGTTACGAAAGGTGTGTTATAATTAGACAACAAAGACGTAAATTAAATTTATAATTTCCCGGTTTGATGTTTGTTTATTTCTACAAATCATGGTTATCACGATATCAGGTCTACTTAAAATTAACACAGCGTTTATATTTTTATAACATTTTATGAAAATTATACCTTTAAAATAATTAATACAATTTTTAACATTGTTAAAGACCCTTTTAAATAATTTTAACCTTAGAATTGAAGAAAGAATTATTTTATACATAAGGTACAAGGTCAACTGACCCGCCACTAGCGGAGAAAGGGTGAACTTAGGGCAGGTCCATCTAAAGCAGCTAAAACCGGGGGAGTTAGACCACTGTGTCCCGCGCCCCCACCCCTACTGTATGAATTTCTACATCACTTTAAACCTAAGGCATTAGCAACATATTTTACGTATAACATTTCTACATAACTCTAAAGATTTAAATGATAAATGTCTGGGTCGGACATTTATCCACACAACCAGGTTCTAGTTGTGTGGACCAGTTCAGACGCAGGACAAAGTAAAAAAGAGCTAATGAGATTTCAATCTTGTTTGACAGAAAACCTTTTCATTTTTAACTGAGGATTATAGAAAAATATTACTGTTTTGTTGGAGGTATTATTTCTTAAGGCGGGTCCACGCGCTCCTTTTTGCACAAATATTTGCCTGTGCAGTTTTAAGATGGAATGTGAACGTTGCAATCGATAGTGCGATCTCACGGTATAGATACATACTCCGTTCACACGCGGGATTTGTTTGTGGGTTCAACCCCCTCCCCTGGAGTTGTGTGAAGGGGATTCGATCCTGAAACTCTCTATACTATTTATTAAAAAGAGTGGGGGTGTAATCCCTTTCGTGTGAACAGTTGGGGTTGAACATGGGGTTGAAACCCCTGGCAAGCCCCGCGTGTAAACGAAGTAAAAGTTGTGTACTTAAATCAGATTTGTATGACCCTAAGTACAGGAATAAGAAAATAATTATTATTTCTTAGAGAGGAACTCACAATTACATTTCCTGGCAACGGCCATAGTAGCTTTTCTAATTAAAATTGTGTAATAAAACGCAACAAAAGACGGCACCGAAGTCCACTCGCACCAACTTGTTTCCGAAGTTCATGGAAATCTTTGATTTTTAGCTCAGTTATCGCTGCAACTGGGCACTCTTATACCCTATATAACTTCTTATTTTCCTATAACTTAAAACTACACAGTTTTGTTGTCCACGCGTAAAGTTTTGCCTGCAACGTCTTAAACTGCGCAGGCAAATCGTTTTGCAAAACAGACTCAGGCTTTAAAAATAATTTACCTTTAAACTTACTTAACCAGAATTTAATTTAAAGATAGGTTAGCATATACTGCTAGACGCCTGCGTAGAACACAACAGAAAACATATTAAAGGTAATACTTTATTAGCTCCCACTTAATGGAAAATAATCATAGACATATCATTACTAGAGAAGCCATACCGGTTTAATTTAGAAACATCGATAAAGTAACCTGAATACATTCGACTATTAATAAAATCAATTAAACAGTACAAAATTACAGCAACTCATATAATAGAGCGTTCACAATAACAAGCAAAACACAAAAAGTGTGTGGAGAGCCGACAAGATTGATTTATTATAACCTTAACACACTTTTGAAAAAGGTTATAAAGAGGTTACACAGAGCTCCCTAAGAGCCTAGAAAATATGTTTCAGGCCTCTCGATGTAATGAGATAAACTGTGCCCCTTCTAGCAATAAACTTTATTATGTGAACTAATATAATCAAATGCAGTGTTACCATTTTTTATTTTAGCAGTAATAACTTAGAGGAGGAGAGTGAAGTGTTGTTCCACCCCTTTTCAAATTTTGTAATTTTTGTATTAGTGTTAAAAGAAATTGACAAATCAATTTAACCAAGTACGTATAAGCGTTTGTAATAAATCCAGTTTTCGATAAACGTGTTCAATTTAAATGTAAATAATCAATTCATAACAATTAAGTGCGTGTTTTATTTTTTAAAATTGTGTGTAGGCGTCGACACTGAATTTACGGTTTTTCTGATGTAACGGTGTAACTCAACGTGTGATTAACAGTACCATTCGAAATGAGATCAGGTGGTGGTTTTACACGTGAAATCATGTAATGTCACAAGTAAAATCATGTTATTTCACGTGTAAAATCATGTTAAGTCACGTGTAAAATAATGTAATGTCATATGTAAAATGATGTAATGTCACATGTATTATCATGTAATTTCATATGTACAATCATGTTATTTCACGTGTAAAATTATGTAATGTCACATGTAAAATCATTGAATTTCATATGTAAAATCATTTTACAAGTAACCCTTCGTGCCGACGCCTAATAATTTCTAAATAAAAAAAAATATGTAAGTTTGTAATTTTAATTGATAGAAACTTTTATAAAGCATATTAATAAATAAAAGAAGTACTTGTAAAAATACTTGTAAAAACAAGAATACTTACAAGGATACTTGTAAAAATTAAAAATTTGTACCTAAATGTAAGCTGTGTTAATATTAAGATTAAAAAATTCTGCAAAAAAAAAAACAATATATTAGAGTTAAAAACAAGTATGCATTAGAACGTATTAGATTTATTTAAGTATGCATTCAATAAATGAAATACAAATTTACAGTATCAATTCTAAGGGATGAATACACTAATTTATACAAATATGAAGAGAACACTAAGGGATTCTTCTTTTAAGAAACATTTGGTATAAACTCATCATCAAATAATGTGATACTCTTATATATGCTAAGTAGTCCTCTATATCTCATTTAAAGATACAGCTCATTAAGGAAGGTACAGAGATACATAAATTAGTATCTTATCTATTATCTGAAGAAGTTACAGGACTTTAGCAAGTTGAAGGAGGTCATGGGGAAGTAGCCGTTTAAAGATGTTTTAGAGTAAAAGCACCACTACCTGGCACCCTAAAGGCGAGATTTTTTTTCTTTTAGCTCAAATTCAGTTTGTGTTGAAGTTAAAGAGTTGGAACAAATATTTCTGTAATCAGAACTAATTAGGCTTTACATTAATGAGTATGTAATCGAAGAATCACCTTAAGAAGATATTTTTTTTTTAGCTCAAATTCAGTTTGTGTTGAAGTTAAAGAGTTGGAACAAATATTTCTGTAATCGGAACTAATTAGGTTTTAAAGTAATGTGGTTGTAATCGAAGAATCAGCTACCGTCGATACTTACTGTTGGATATGAATATCCCTGGACCGGTTTCGGCATAACACCATCATCAGCAGGCGTGGCAACACTCGAGCTTCAGAGGGCTTGTCGTGCTCATTGAGACTAGAAGTTAATCACTGATATAACTTTATTAGTTAAGAGCTCGAGTGTTGCCCTGCCTGCTGATGATGGCGTTATGCCGAAACTGGTCCAGGGATATTCATATTCAACAGCAAGTATCGACGGTAGCTGATTCTTCGATTGCTTCTTCAACTTGCGGTAAATACAACCTTTTCAATGTGGTTGTTTTTTATTCAAATATTTCTATGATCTTTAAAAAAGAATTAAATTATAAAAAATAGGATGACCCCGTACCCGGCATCTTAGAAAAATTTATACTTAGCGATTTTTTTTACTTTCGCCTACCATCATAGGTATATTATACATTAATGCTTATTGTTCTGACTTAACATTCAAAATTCTCAAAATTCATTTAAGTTACAAACATCAGAACAATTGAATTATTTCCAGGTTTAGATACAATTGAAAATAATTGGTTATAAGAAATTCGTTTCAATATGACAAGTATATCTGCGGTTTTTGTTGGATCATAAAGGTTAAGCAGCATGGATGGGTGACCGCTTAGAATAAAACTGTCATAAAATTGAATAAAACGCTAAAAGTTGTAACTATATTACATATTATTTATAATTTAAATTTTTGAGGACTGGAGGACTGCAGTTTTTATAAATAATATATAATATATATATATATATATATATATATATATATATATATATATAATATATATATATATATATATATATATATATATATATATATATATATATACAGGGTGTACAAAATAAAACTCCCTTCCCGAAAGGAGGTGGTACTACAGCTAATTTCCAACAAAAAACTTCATATTAACTATAGTCCGATTTTCAACCGTTCTCCCACAAGGTCAAATTTTATGATTTTAAAAAATGCGTTGACTTAACTTCATAAAATGACCAATTGTGGCTAAACTATAACTGCTAGCTTCAAAATATTGGTTTCGTTGGAAAGCTGAGAAAATTTGCTATAAGACCACTCACTTGTATTTTCAAAAACAATTTAACATAACAGCCAAAAATTTGCATGAAATCAAAAATTATCAAAATTTTATGATTTTCCAAAAATTTTGAAGTTACTTTGATGAGAAACTAGCAAACTTGAGAACCGCTTGGTTTCAGGAAAACTACCTTGTTTACTCCTCTTTAAGTCAATACCCATATCATTATACGTTGATACGGTGATTTTTTCAGAAAAAGCAAAAATATGCTCAAAAACACGCTAAAAATGACTCTTACAGAAGTGATTTCTGTATAATAGTCCAAGCCAGACGCAAAAAAACGTGACCGTCTAGCCCCAAAGGTTTAACCCACTAGATCGACTTATTCTGGCTCCCTGATAATGAATCAGGTGGTCTGCCGTTTCAGATAAGGGAAATTTAGCCCCGGGGCCCCTTTAAAATCCGAAAAAATGACCCCAAATTCTGTTTTCGCCAATAACGGTGTTCCTATTGATTTTATCTAAAAACTTAAAGGGTTGTTTTTTAAAGTTTATTAAATTTGTGATAAATCCATTTTTTAACTATCAAAATCGGTCCAGTAAAACCGGAGATACAAATGTTGAAAGATTACCGAAAAAAACATGTAAAAAGCATACATTTTTGTCCAAAAACCTTAAAATGTCATGTTTTTCCATATTAACATGTTTAAGAATTCAGCAGACTTAAAATCATGCATATTCTGTTAAACTGCAGGTAATTAGAGTTGTTCTAGAGAAAGAAGTCAGCACAGCTCTAATATGTGATGACTTAATGACCGACATATAATGCTGAAAGATAGGTTAAAACTTGAATTTTAGAAAAATACACTTTTTTCAGCATTATATGTCGGTCATTAAGTCATCACATATTAGAGCTGTGCTGACTTCTTTCTCTAGAACAACTCTAATTACCTGCAGTTTAACAGAATATGCATGATTTTTAAGTCTGCCTAATTCTTAAATGTTAATACGGAAAAAACATGACATTTTAAGGTATTTGTGCGTTTTTGGACAAAATGTATGCTTTTTAGATGTTTTTTTCGGTGATCTTTCAACATTTGTATCTCCGGTTTTACTGAACCGATTTTGATGGTTAAAAAATGGATTTATCACAAATTTAATAAACTTTAAAAACAAACAAGTTAACTTTTTAGATAAAATCAATAGAAACACCGTTATTGGGGCGAAAACAGAATTTGGGTCATTTTTCGGATTTTAAAGAGGCCCCGGGCTAAAATTCCCTTATCTGAAACGGCAGACCACCTGATTCATTATCAGGGAGCCAGAATAAGTCGATCTAGTGGGTTAAACCTTTGGGGCTAGACGGTCACGTTTTTTGCGTCTGGCTCTTGGACTATTATACAGAAATCACTTCTGTAAGAGTCATTTTTAGCGTGTTTTTTGAGCATATTTTTGCTTTTTCTGAAAAAATCACCGTATCAACGTATAATGATATGGGTATTGACTTAAAGAGGAGTAAACAAGGTAGTTTTCCTGAAACCAAGAGGTTCTCAAGTTTGCTAGTTTCTCATCAAAGTAACTTCAAAATTTTTGGAAAATCATAAAATTTTGATAATTTTTGATTGCATGCAAATGTTTGGCTGTTATGTTAAATTGTTTTTGAAAATACAAGTGAGTGGTCTTATAGCAAATTTTCTCAGCTTTCCAACGAAACCAATATTTTGAAGCTAGCAGTTATAGTTTAGCCACAATTGGTCATTTTATGAAGTTAAGTCAACGCATTTTTTAAAATCATAAAATTTGACCTTGTGGAGAACGGTTGAAAATCGGACTATAGTTAATATGAAGTTTTTTGTTGGAAATTAGCTGTAGTACCACCTCCTTTCGGGAAGGGAGTTTTATTTTGTACACCCTGTATATATATATATATCATACCAGTCCAAAAAAATTTACTCTTTTACATATTATTCACTGAGGATGCCAAGTATTGCTTGTGCGAAAGCTCTGACATGAAATAATTAATCTAATAAAACTCGAACTGCTTTCTGCATTATCCCTTATTTCTTATTAAGAAAAATTGTACAACTTATCTTAACTGTTAAGATTCTGTTACCGTCTTTATAATCAACTCGTGAAAAAACACCCGCCGTACTCAAGAGCTTGAGATCAACTACCAAACAATCTGCTCATTTAGGCTTACAAGGCGATATTTTCTGTTTAATTTTTTTAAATCTGGCATTCAAAGAATGGCTAAAAAAACCTAAAATAATAACTATAATGTTTTTGTCTAAAGTGCAGAGTGTACTGGTTCTTTTACTCAAGAAATGAAGCAAATTCGAGAAGTTCAACCATCTGAAGAAATTACATACATAGTATGCAACTATACAAAGTTTTTGTATAGTTGCATACTATGTATGTAACTATACAAAAACTTTGTATAGTTACATACTATGTATGTAACTATACAAAACTTGGTATAGTTACATACTATGTATGTAACTATACAAAGTGTTTGTATGTAACTATACAAAGTTTTTGTATGGTTTTTTGTCTGTATATACGAGACTATACAAACATTTCCCTTAAAGTTGTAAATTATTATAGCTAATATTGGCTTGAAGGAGATGTAGAAAACTACATAGAATATTAAGAGAAAATTAACTATATAAATATTTTGTTGTTATTCGTTACGATTGATTTTTAAAAATTTAATAAACCAATAAAATAATCAATCAGCTGTCAAGTTACTAAATGCATGCTTAATATATTTTTAGTGATGCCCGCAACAAACTGATACCTAGAATATGTGTATATATATATATATATATATATATATATATATATATATATATATATATATATATATATATATATATATATATATATATATATATATATATATATATATATATACTTGAATGTATATATAACTACATAGGAAATATATAAGTATATAAAACACCCTATATAGTATGTAGTCATGTACCTGTAGAAATCCTTGTAAATAAATACAAATTTGTGAACAATAGTAAATAAGGGTATTGCCATAAGGTATGTCGTACAGTGTTAACAAGTATGAATCTCATAGGAGGTGACAAATTAATCAATTTTTTGAATGTCACACCTGCTAACGACGGGGATGATATTACATTTAATTAAACGGATATGTCTCTGCTAATTAACAATAAAACATAAGTGGTATTGGATTGAATTTATTAAAATAATTTGAAAATTTAGTACGACAATCCATAGAGATATATTACTAGAGGGGCCCTATTGGTTGAATTTTGAAACATAAAAAAAGTAACCTGACAGCATTCGATTATCATTTTCATCAAATAAACAGAACAAAAAACAGTATATTATATAGTAGAATGTTTAAAATACAAATCACAACACAAACAATCTATGCGGGAAGCCAAAAACAATTGATTAATTATAACCTCAACTCCCTCTTGAAGGAGGTTTCAATGAGGTTACACAGAGCCCCTGAGAGCCCCACTAAAAATGTTTCAGGCCTCTCAATGTATAGGTTATGCCCCCTCTAGTGTATATCTCTAATAAAGTATATAGTACTTTATTATGACGTCATCAACCGTCAATAATGACTCAGAATTTTTTTTGTTAAAAAATATAGATACAAAATATCATTAGGGTTTTTAAATTATTAAAAATAAAATCATGTATCAAAAATCAATAAAAGCATGTTCTTTATAGGCAAAAGTATATAATATTTATTTTTAGTAAACTGGAGACATTATAAAAAAATCATAAATAAACAATTGAGCAGAACTTTGCCGTGAAGGTGTATTTCATTACATGATATTCGTACACTAGTATTCAAAGTTTTTTTTCAAGACGCTTTGCGTCTCGGTTTTGTGTTCTTGTGATGGTTTTCGTCGGATAACTTTAGGTTGATTAAGGAAGTAATTAACACAATTTTGCTGTTGTGACATACCTATATTGTTGTTTAATATTTTGGCTTATGGCTTAGCAGTTTACTATTTGCTTATTTTTCTTTTGAAAATTCAATATGAACATTGTTAAAGGAAACAAATAACATTTGATTGTTCTAAATCATAAGCTATATATATATATATATATATATATATATATATATATATATATATATATATAGACTTCCAATTTTAACCTGACCAGTAATTAAAAAATATGTATAATATTAATACCTGTTATAGACTAATATAATTCAAACTAATTGTTTACACACATGCAATAGACTAATATAATTCAAACTAAATGTATACATACATGCAATAGACTAATGTATACATACATGTAATAGACTAATATAATTCAAACAAATTGTATACATACATGAAATAGACTAATATAATTCAAACTAAATGTATACATACATGCAATAGACTAATATAATTCAAACTAAATGTATTAATACATGTAATAGACTAATATAATTTAAACTAATTGTATACATATGTGTAATATACTAATATAATTCAAACTTATTGTATACATACTTGAAAATATAGCTTATAATATTTGATGTTATAATAGTATTGTAATTATAATATTATTGAAACATCAAATTATTAAAAACTAAATATTCGCTCTTGAATACCTGATAAATGTATCTAAATTTCTTAACTAACTGCTAAGCTAATTATTTAAAATGTTTTAATTATTTTAGACAATTCTTTTAAACAAATTACTTGTTAGTAATGGACTGTAAATCGCCTTACACACCGTGGAAAGGCCTTAAATCAATATAATTATGCGAAAGACACCTAAGAAATGTAACAAGCAAGATGCAATACTACACCTGGGAACTGTTCCATCATTC
Source organism: Microvelia longipes (assembly GCA_018340805.1). NCBI lineage: Eukaryota > Metazoa > Arthropoda > Insecta > Hemiptera > Veliidae > Microvelia > Microvelia longipes. The sequence goes on from JACMZG010001913.1 coordinate 4,948,959, forward strand.
AACATTCGTTATCATTCAGGCTCTGTCAGCACCCTTATGAGTTAGACGTAACGAAACAGAATGGGACATGACATTATATCAAGCCATTAATGATGACGAATGTCGAATGATGGAACAGTTGCCAGATAAAGCATTGCATCTGGTTTGTTACATTTCCTAGGTGTCTCTCGCACAATTATATTGCAAAACTCGGTAGTATCAAATGATATAGGCCTTAAGCAATGAAGGTATTGTTAGTACAGTATCGTAAGTCGATCTACGATCTATTGTGTACAAGCCTTAATCAATCAAGGTATTATAATTTTGTGTGAACTCTTAGCTTTGTTTTTATAAATTAATTTTTACAATTTTACTTGTTAAAATGTATAAAACAGTCATTTATTTGAAGCTTTAAAAAAGAGCATTTTCACATTTTTAGTTCTATTTTTATTTGTATTCAATTATTATATTTAATGAATGTATTTTAATTTTCATGGTTTCAATGCTTTAAAATATTTTTTATGTTGTTAAGTCTTGAAAGTTCAAGTCTAATCAGAGATTTAGTTATACAGCATGTATAAAACGGTCATAGATTTTAACTTAACTTAAAAATAAATAAAGACCACTATAGATCCATTTATAATTACATACTATATATATATATAATGAACATTGTTAAAGGAAACAAATAACTTTTGATTGTTCTAAATCATAAGCTATATATATATATATATATATATATATATATATATATATATATATATATATATATTATATATTATATATGTATGATGTGTGCATGTATATTATGTATCATTGGATCTGAAGCGGAAGATCATAAGTGAATAGCTTAAGCTGTGTGATAAATATGTTAAGTATAATTGGGCATTAATACGTTACAAGGAATACTTTATTCTTTCTATAATTAGAATATTAAAAATAATATAATTCATAAATTAAGAAAGAACAATTACACGATTTAAGTTATTTTGATGTTTGAACTTCGTAACTTGGCTTTCTAGACATGTACTTTCTCTAGAATAAAATGACTGATTGTGAGGTTATCATTATAAGTCCATTCAAAGACACCTTACATTTACTGTTTTTGTGTAAATGTCTAATAAGTGGAAAAGGCTTTGTCACATTATTAGACAACAGCTATTATCAAACTCTCTATAATATGGAGAGATTTTACATCCGTAACTCATGGTTTATGCTCAGATGCAAACAAGTTAAGGAGAAACGAGTAATTTATTTCAATATTTACGCTAGGGAATAAAGTTATTAAATACTCCCTAACTATAGAAAAGAAAAAAAAATTTGCAACACAATTTTTTTTTTTTAATCTTCCTAGTTCCCTTCCTATAGAAACAATGAATTTTTATCTGACATTTTTCTAATCTTTTTTTAAAGATTAGAAACATAACCAAATTGTCTTGACAAACAGTATGAATCCACATTTTTTTGGCTAAACTAAAAAAGGGATATAATATTAGCTTTATTTTACCTAAATTAAAAGTAATCATATCCAGCTAGTAGGCAAGTAATAAATTGAAAGATTAAACCAGCTATATTCGACTCAACTTTTGACTTAACTACTAGCTCTATCTGTTGACAGAAAAAAGCAACATGAAGCTCTCTCCGCATATTATAATTATGCATATTAATTGTATTTTAATTATTTCTATTCATAATTATAGGAAAGACCTTTGTATTCTTTCAAATTTACTTATTTTGAACTCTCGTATGCTGTTTTAACAATTTTAATATTCTTTTATTATTTTTTCAAGAGTTATATTTTCTTCTACTGTTATTTACTTTAATTTGTGTTATTAAAAAAATAAATTATTTATTTATTACGATAAAAAATAATTTTCTTTTGTATTATTATTATTATTAGATTTTTTTTAATTAACTATAATCAAATGTTTTATTTAATATTTCATCAAAGTTAATGGTTGGAACTTGTATGATATGGATTAATGATACTCTTATGTAAAAATAAATTTATTATTGACAATCCTCTTGTACTTCGAATAATAAATAAATTAACAAATATCAATTAATTGTTACCATAATGAAATTGTTGTAGTAAATGATATAAATATATAAATAAATTAAAAAAAATATATGTGTATATTTACTGTGCTGCTTTTTCAATTTTTACCTAATTTAAATATGATTGTGAATATTTTCTATTTTTTTTTTAAATGCGACTGAGCATTGTTTTGCAAGATAAAAGAAATGCGACTGAACGTTCATAACACTGTTTTGCAAGATAAAAGAATGCGACTGAACGTGCAACGACTGACGTTCATAACACTGTTTGCAAGATAAAAGAAATGCGACTGAACGTTCATACACTGTTTGCAAGATAAAGAATGCGACTGAACGTTCATAACACTGTTTTGTAAGATAAAAGAAATGCGACTGAACGTTCATAACACTGTTTTGCAAGATAAAAGAAATGCGACTGAACGTTCATAACACTGTTTTGCAAGATAAAAGAAATGCGACTGAACGTTCATAACACTGTTTTGTAAGATAAAAGAAATGCGACTGAACGTTCATAACACTGTTTTGCAAGATAAAAGAAATGCGACTGAACGTTCATAACACTGTTCAAGATAACACTGAACGTTCATAACACTGAAGATAAAAGAAATGCGACTGAACGTTCATAACACTGTTTTGCAAGATAAAAGAAATGCGACTGAACGTTCATAACACTGTTTTGCAAGATAAAAGAAATGCGACTGAACGTTCATAACACTGTTTTGCAAGATAAAAGAAATGCGACTGAACGTTCATAACACTGTTTTGCAAGATAAAAGAAATGCGACTGAACGTTCATAACACTGTTTTGCAAGATAAAAGAAATGCGACTGAACGTTCATAACACTGTTTTGCAAGATAAAAGAAATGCGACTGAACGTTCATAACACTGTTTTGCAAGATAAAAGCACCCGAACGTTCATAAACACTGTTTTGCAATAAACGATGAATAACACTGTAAAAGAAATGCGACTGAACGTTCATAACACTGTTTTGCAAGATAAAGAAATGCGACTGAACGTTCATAACATGTTTGCAAGATAAAGAAATGCGACTGAACGTTCATAACACTGTGCAAGATAAAAGAAATGCGACTGAACGTTCATACACTATTTTGCAAGATAAAGAAATGCGACTCATAACACTGTTTTGCAAGATAAAAGAAATGCGACTGAACGTTCAGTTTTGCAGATAAATATCAATTGTGCTCAAACAGAATCTGAAGTCGAAATTATTTCATCTCGAACAGATTTCCCTAAAAAAAACCACTTTAAGTCGGGTTTTATTTTATATCAATAAAATATATTGATATTTTAGACCACTTTTGACCCATCAATTTTTATTAGGTGCTTTGTTTATAACGAATAATATAGCCCAGCTCAGTAGGTATTAGGGGTGGGCAACTACATCTAAGCCCTCCAGGACTTCTGAACAAGGATAGAGAGGTCTGAGCCATCTCTCTCTTCACCAACGACATACAATAACTTTAGTAAAGTCAAATATAGGCGCCAGGTTCTTTTTCAAAGTTAAATAGAGGGAAGAATAACCAACCCCAGGCACCAGATCCAGATTTGAGAATAAGGTTTACTTAAACTAAGTATACAAGAAAATACTCCGACTGTAGGTTAAATTAGGTAAAAACCCGGAATAAATGATACTTTAATGACTTGAAAATGATACATTTATACTTATATAAGAGTTCAAATTGGTGCTCTTACTCTTAACCATTTACTTACTGTACTTAGGGACTAAGTACAGATACGATAAAATAATATCTTACTATTCTAAAACACGTCAAATAATAAAATAATAATTAGATGCCTCCTGATTGGTCATTTTTGCTTAATCTTCTTGTAACTTGCAATTAATATAAGCCTATGACTCCTATACTGTGCCACAAAGCCATACTCACCTATCACTTAGTCTCAAGTGCCACATCTAATCCAGTACTAAACCCTAAAAACAAATGAACAGTCACCATTAGGAAAAGACAATTCAAAGAAAAAATTAAAAGAAACTATCTCGAAAAGAAATGAAACGCTAGCTTACCTTCAACGAAGGGCAACGGAAACTTTAGTAAAAAAAAAACACTTCAAATTAATAAAAGTGAAGAAAACTTAAATTTTGGATCCTCCAACGAAATAAAACAACTAAATTAAATAGGTAAATATTAACTACTTTTAGAACTAAAAAACTTAATTTCGGCCGGTGGCCAAAGCCACACCGCCGGCCGAAAACCTCCAACCAAAAAAAAACTAACCTCGCAGTGGCGTCCCAAAGGTTGCCACTACATTAACAATAAAAATTCCTAACAAGCCTAATTAAAGAATTAAGAAACTTCCCTGAAACATTATGATAAATAAATTAAAACCATGTTCAATCGATATAATATGAAAAGAAATTTACGAAAATTATAAATATTTTCAAGACATAAATTTCATAGACATATTAACGTTACATGTTTTGCTCTGATTCTTCCAGTTCATAAGTCCGAAGTAAATAATATATTATGTTACAAGACTGCAAGGAAGGTCTTTTTTTACCGACGTGTCTGTATTTACTGCTAAGCGTTGCGGGACAATAAGAGGAGCCGAGGTAAAAAAAATCATTTCCAGTCACATAATATATGTTATTTTTTTTTTTTTTGGCGTAATAATAGTCAACAAATATTTGACTAACAAATAACAACACCACAATCCAACAACTCCACAAAACCTTTATTAAACGATCATCATCAGTGCCTAGCCAACAAATATTAAAGAAATGAACTAAAAATACATAATATAATATAGTAAAAATATAAAAAAATACGTAATAATAGATAAACTTAAAAATACAATTTTTTAGAGGAGTTAAAAAATTAAAAGTAAAAAGTTAAATTACATAAAAATATCACATTCGGGTACACATTAAAAATATAAAATTACTGGAGGGTTGAAGAAGGAGAATCCTAGTCTGACTTTTGAGGCATATAGCAGACTGGCGTGCGGAGGCGCAAACCAGAGGCCTAACAAAAACAGACGTACTCCCTCTTTCACCTTTCCTGTTCAGCGCTTTATCAACATTCTCTTCGACATTACGAAGTATCTCCAAATTTTCGAGAGCTGACATAGGACCACCTTTCGAAATGTTATGTAAGAAGGCTATTTCATGGAGGCGTTCTGTATGGTTTTCCTCAATTAAATGGCGATAAAAAGTCTTGTTTTAATAAAGATTTTGTGGAGAGGTTTTGGTGTTGTTATTTGTAAGCTGTGTTTTCACCACTGCTCAGTTTTCAGTTAATAACTATTTGACTATTACAATTTATAACAGTTCAAAAGCAACTAAAGTTATTAACAACTATTTAAAATAAAATCAGTGTAGTGTATAAAAATTTGCTGGTTCACCACTTTCGATCCCCTCGTTGGCCAAAAGTTTCAATCCTAAATCAATATCCAAGGTCACTAAACACTTAAAAATAAATAATTAATAACTCACATTCCAAAAATAACAAAACTTCGTTAATAAAAACGTTCGATTATTTTATTGATAAACAAACAAAAATTTGGTACGGAGGTGCGCAAGCCGGGCGAATTTCTTTGAAATGCGCGATTTCTTGCTTATCAATCCAATTTTGCTTAAGTTTTCGGTAATTGTTTAATAACCTGATCAGTACCGTTAACCATATTATTTTTTTTTCGATTTTTTTTTTTTTAAGAAAAGGCGCTTATTAATCCTATAGGTTAAACATTGCACGACACAGCATTATTTGCAATTACTTGAAGCTAAGTTTATGCAATATTTTAGCGCATTTTCTATTAAAAGTTCGACAAAATTATAGTAACTTCACCAACGACAGTAAAAAACTCTTATGACACAATTGTGCGAGAGACGCCTATTTACGAGGTATTTACTGGTATAACTTTATTAGATGAGAAGTCAAATTTTGCTCCGCTTGTGGAGGATAGCGTTAAGCCTAAACCGGTCCAGGGTTATTATTATTTAACAGCAAGTATCAACGGTAGCTGATTTTTCAATGGCATATATATTTTGACTCATTCTAATTCTTATTAAATCAGTGTCATATTTTTTATCCAATTGATTTTAAGACCCTATCTTAAGATATAATAAATAGCCTGAGACCCCCTTCTGACACGGGTTTTTAAAAGGTAACCTTCTAACAAGGATCTTAAATAAAAGAGATGACGCATTAAGGAACTTTTCTGACCCCATGAAAGTTGTATGAGATAGAGAAATTGAAGCAAACACACCTTTCCCATGGTTATAATGAAAAAAGGCGCTAAACGCAGGTAATGTAGCAAGGTTGTCGAGTTTGCTTCTCAACTTTCTTCTGTGCTTCTCTTGATTGTTACATTTGTGGTGCTTGTTAAGTCATTTGTGCTTATTTAATTTTAAATTGTGGACTATACTTTGCCACTTCAGTGAGTGATAATTTAAGCGTGTTTTGTTATAACCTTTTCAAGCAATAAACAATGGGAAAATATTGAGAGGTAAGTTTGCCTCTCATAAACACAATAATTTTCCTATAAACCTACGATATAAACAAGGAAAAGTAAAAACAATGCGCGAAAAGCCAACAGCGAGTTATTTAATACAATCTTAACACCCTCTCTGTTGAAATTTTTCAGATCCTGATGGCCCTGAAAAGCCTAGTAAAGTATTGAGATAGAGTATGCTCCCTTTGGTAGAATATCTCTATTCTTACAGCGCAAATATAACAATTATATGTTTCAGTATACGGGACATAAAAAAAACATAATTATTAATGATAAATAAATAAATAATTTATTATTAACTACAAACAAAAATAAATACATTTTGGCACATAATTTAAACTTTGGTTTTAAATTATACTATGTATGACTAACAATGTTTGATTTGGCACGTTTTTTTCCTTATTGTTTATAAGAAGTTATCCAAACATTTGTATTGATTAGAGAAAAAAGTAATTCTATTGGTCGGATTTGTTTCATGATAAACAAAGAATACCATCTAATTCGTCGAATCTGCTTTGAAATAAACCAGTATAAAGCTTTGTCCTTATACACAAGTTAAGTCTACGTTAAGTGTAAAGCTACGTCCACATACAGAAGTCAAGTCTATGTTAAGTGTAATGCTGAGTCCACATACACAAGTTAAGTTTACGTTAAGTGTAAAGCTTTTTCTACATACACAAGTTAAGTCTACGTTAAGTGTAAAGCTTTGTCCACATACACAAGTTAAGTCTACGTTAAGTGTAAAGCTTTGTCCACATACACAAGTTAAGTCTACGTTAAGTTTAAACTTTGTCCATACACAGGTTTAAAACTTTGTCCACATACACAAGTTAAGTTTACGTTAAGTGCAAAGCTTTGTCCACATACACAAGTTAAGTTTACGTTAAGTGCAAAGCTTTTTCTACATACACAAGTTAAGTCTACGTTAAGAGTGATTCTGAGTCCACATACACAAGTTAAGTCTACGTTAAGTGTAATGCTGAGTCCACATACAAAAGTTAAGTCTGCAATTGTAAGTCCGTAGTATACGTTAGAAGCCGTCTCCGCAATTTCACTCATTTTTTGTGTCCAGACATGGCTTCAGATTTTTCACGACACTCTCCCATGACAAGTAATGGTAGAGTGTCGGTGGTGGTGTGTGTGGTGGTGTTTTTTTTTGACACACTTTGTTTTTAAATAATGTATCTGCTTATTTTTATAAGTGTTAAAGTCTCAGTTAGTTTACTATAAGAAGCCATTTGCTTCAAGTTTTGACTTCAACCCGTGTTTTAGAATGTGATATAACTTTAAGCTAATCTTGCCTTTCTGGCACTATGGAATTCTTTTATTAGTAAAGACTGACTTTTATTAGAAATATGGCTGAACTCAAGTAATATAGTAAAATATCGCTTAAAATCAGAACTGGAATTCCATCTAAAATATATACTGAAATTACAATTAATTTTAAACAGGAATTCTGCAAGAAATCTGTTCTGGAATTTTGCCTCTATTCGTTTTTCAAGATTTTTTTTTGTTTCTGTTTACCCAATTTAATGGTGCGGGTTAATATAATATCAACATTTTTCAAAATACAGCTGTTGCAAAGCAAGATGGCTTCCTGAATGTATCTCAAAAGCAGCTTTATTCAGCAAAATCGTCTAATGTATCTTTTGGTAAAAGTTTAATTTAACTGTTATGTATCATTTTGAAATTGTTGTATAGTTCTTCAAAGCAGCTCTATTTTGGAAATTGTCGTATTTATCTTTACTCAAACATTTTGTAAAATAAATTAAGTCTACGAAAGACTCAAATTGAGGTGCTTGGTGCTTTCTCATTTATGTTTTGCTTTAATTCTGCTTCAAAGCTCTCTTTGAGTACGCTCTATAAGGTGAGTGATCTTTTTCGTACCAATCTTCATCTTTTCTCCAAATATGCTCATGAACACTCTGCGCAGGCTTGGCCACAATGACGTGGTGCTTTTCTTCTTTATTTCCTTCTGCAAGTAAAACACTAAGTTAAATAACAACTTAATTACAGTAATAATTGGCGGGGAGGAAAATTATACACCGATTTTTATGGCCAGTTATTTAGGGTGCATTCGCGACGCTCGAGCGCTCAGAGCGCTCGGGTCAGTGTGTTCAGTGGTGGAGGGGGATGGTGGGGACAAAAACTCCCCCACCATCGTACTGACCACACTTGGTCTCGCGAACGCGTTTTATTCAGGCTTGTGTGTACAGTTATTAGGTTATGTTACTGTTGTTGTCATTTTTTCAAAAATTCAATCATTTAATTAAAAGTAAAACGTATAAATTAAAGAGAAACAGCACACATTACAGAAACAGCACAACACAGTACATGTGAATATGAAGGTGACATAAAATTTTGTATTTCCCGCTAAGAAGGTTTCAAATGAATAGGAGTGGGGAGAAGTGATCGAACTGAACCTGCCGAAAGCACGGTTAGTAGGATCAGTCCCACTACTACTATCCTGGCTTTTCGCTTCTCTTGGCTCCTCCCCCTGGCCACGCCTCTGAGCACAATCAAGGTAACTAGAATACACCTCTTGTTCAGAACGCTCTGAGCGCTCGAGCGTCGCGAATGCACTCTTAAATGTGTCTAATACATTAAAAAATACATTTTAGTGGAGAGACTATTTATTTACCTATAATTGGAATACTCTACAGAGCAGTTATTTATATTAGTAAATACTATAGTTTTATTTAATCGTATTTATTTATTTAAGTTTATGTATTTTAAGTGCTTAAGCTGTAACTTTTAACTTTCAATAATTTCTATAATATTCTAGTTCACAATGAATTGTACGTAATGTAAAAACCAAATACAACTTATGGTAAGTGAACCTTTAAGATATTAAGTGAACCTTTAGGAGAGCATTTACTGAACCTATAATTAACCTTTAATTGATGTACTAAGAGTTGTTTCCCTCATTATAAATTTAAAATTTAATGGAGTTATTTAGGCGAGGATAAGCGGGTGAATTTAACTCATTAGTTACTCATTTATCCCTACTGGTCACCCAGCGCTGCAGTCGTTTTTCTTGTTGACCAGCTGTTGCTGTTTAATCCACAATTTTACGTAGGTTATATGATGGGCGGTAACAACAAACGAATTTTAGGCATACTCAGAAAGATATTAGGTTTTCCAGTGAAGCCTGCTTCATTGAAGCTAATGGGTTCCGACATTTTACTTCTACTGTTAGAAACATTGTCAAATAAATTAGGAAACCATGGAGACCGTGCTCAATGACATGGTCTGATAGGCAGAAATTGGGTAACCCTCTTCTCTAATCTTAAGTTCAGTTTCGTAGAGCATGGTTAAATTTACACCATTATGTCCTACATCCCTGAAAATGACTCCCACAGTGAAAATCGAAACATCGGATTTATGACCTAAATCTTCATGACAAAAAGAGGGAATACTTTTTGTACGAACGCAATTCAAGAATACTTGGCAACGACGATTATACGTCCACGTTCTTATATTTCCTTCCCACCAGCGTCAGCAGCTGCATATTTCCATGCAGTATAAGTGCTACGTATTGCTACTTACTAAGTAATGCTTTAACACCAACAGTTGCTGCCAGCATGAAAGCAAGCAAACTTATTGTAACTCCTTTCCACGAAGCATAGAGTGCTAGCGCTAATATGCTGGGAAGCAAAACACCAGCTGCTAAAACTTTCAAACCAACCAGCAGAGATAGCAGCAACTTCTTCTTCTTTCTCATCTTTCTACCTGAGATAAGAATTATTTTATTAATATAATAATAATATATAGTGTACCAGCTGTTAAACCTAAAACGAGGTTTCCTAACAAATAGGTTTAAAAATAAAAGGAGCATATATAAAATTGATATATGAGCGAGCGTGTTTTTCAAAAAATGTGCTCATTTATTCATACAAATATCTCAAAACCTGAGCATGCCACGGATGTGGTTAAAGTCTCTTTGTACTCAAAAAGTTTCAGAACACCATAAGAAAAACTTTTTATTAAACAAATATTTTGTTTACAATACTAAAGCAACGAACTCGAATGGCCCCAAAATCATATCATTTTTCCCCTCATAGGACTTAATTTTTCAGCCAGGTTTCATTAAATCTGAATCAAACATTTGAATTAAAGTTTTTACAAGTAATACGCATAAAATGAACTATGCTAGCGGGGCATGTGGTTTCGTTTTTAATCCTTTTCAGAGAACTTCAAAATATCACTAAAAACACTTCTGACCAAATATGTTTTTTTTAATATTTTTACTTTTCCTCATTTATACCTTAGGTATATAAGAAAAGAATTGTGTTTGCAAACAAATCGAAACCTGGGTGTCACCGGAACTAACCGTTGTTTAAAAGGAGTTTTTAAGGCCCCCTGAGTGGTTTTCTCAAAGTAGCATGTCTGCATGTTTGTGTGTGTGTGTGTCTGTTATCACCGTATCTCCCAGTGTATTTATGCTAGAGAGTTGAAATTTTGTACAAAATTCAATCCTAGTGTAGTTGTGCTATTCGGAAATATTTTTTACGATGTTATTAACCCCCTACGATGACCCAGCAAGAATTTCGAGAAATTATAAAACACGGAAAATTGTTGCGTTTAATTTGAGTTTAACAAGCATATAGCCATCATGCATAAGACAAAATTTGTGCCATTTTTTACCCTATTATCAGCATTAGTTCTGCCTTTAATAAATGACTTGGGTACGTTTTTTAATAATTGTTTTTTGTTAATTATACAATTCCGGGGTACCCAGTACACGAGTATTTCTTATCTTTTTAAACGCTTTAAGAGACACCATTTAATTGTTGTTTTGAACTGCCTCCAAAATCTAATTAGTTCTTTCACTTATTTAAAATCGAACCAGCATTGCAAGCTGCATTGCAGTACAAAATTCCATTATGATGCTTAATTAAATACAAAGCTTCGGAAGCACGTCTACGCCGTACTAATGACTATATTAAAGCTGTTGCAAAAAATATCGTAGCAATAGAATCGCTTGTTAAATAAGTATCGAAAGTATATTTATAAACTACTTTCAATCAAATATTTTTTAAGGCTATAAGAATATTTATAGTCTTATAAATATCCCTTGGACCTTTCCTTGTTTTTTCCGTTTTGTTTTATTAAGATTGTTCCATACAGGTACAACGTACAGTTACAAAGATTTATAAAGACTAATATAACAATTGGCTGAAAGTTTATGTGTTATAAAACGAACTAAACCAAGACATTTCATTGCTTTAGTAGGACATAACAATTTGCTAAAAGCTTATATGTTATAAAACAAACTAAGCCAAGACATTTCATTGCCTTAATAGAACTTAACAATTGGCCGAAAGTTTATATGTTATAAAACGAACTAAGCCAAGACATTTCATTGCCTTAGTAATAATATTGCTCACATGCATATCAAAATTTCTCTCCCAAGCTTGCTGTTTTGGGAGAGTATTGACCTAAACCTGAATGTACTACTTTTTTATACTTTTTATATCAAAAAATTATTTGAAATTCGAAAATTAAGCATTGCATACAGGTTGACTCTTTGATCTTTAATGTAATCAACTCTTAAGAGTGGTTTACTTGCAACATTTTACTTTGCGTTATGTTTTGACCTCATATAAAAGATAAACACTGTTTTATTCATATAGATATATACTAGAGGGGGCATAGCCTATCACAATACATTCAGAATCCTGAAACATCTATTTGGGGCTCTCAGGGGCTCTATGTAATCTCCTTTTATAGTGAGTTAAGGTTTTATATCCAAACTATTTCGGCTTCCTGCACATTTTTTGTGTTGATTTGTATTTTTAACATTCTACTATATAATTCATTGTAATATTTTACAAATTATTTGATTTTATTTATGAGCTTAGGTGTTTGTTCAAGTTACTTTTTCGATGTTTCAAAATTGATCCTATAGGGCCACTCTGGTAATAATATCTCTATGGTTTTATTGTCATTGAGTTGCATTTTTTTAAGTTGTGACCACAAGAAAATACTATTGGTATTAGATTGCAGTAAATATGCAGGCATATGAGTATATTTTCAAATCATCTGCAAAGAGAGCATAATACTGTTGGTATTAGATTGCAGTATATATGCAGGCATATGCGTATATTTTCAAATCATCTGCAAAGAGAGCATAATACTGTTGGTATTAGATTGCAGTAAATATGCAGGCATTTGTGTATATTTTCAAATCATCTGCAAAGAGAGCACAATACTGTTGGTATTAGATTGCAGTGAATATGCAGGCATATGAGTATATTTTTAAATAATCTGCAAAGAGAGCACAATACTATTGGTATTAGATTGCAGTAAATATGCAGGCATTTGAGTATATTTTCAAATCATCTGCAAAGAGAGCATAATACTGTTGGTATTAGATTGCAGTGAATATGCAGGCATATGAGTATATTTTAAATAATCTGCAAAGAGAGCACAATACTATTGGTATTAGATTGCAGTAAATATGCAGGCATTTGAGTATATTTTCAAATCATCTGCAAAGAGAGCATAATACTGTTGGTATTAGATTGCAGTAAATATGCAGGCATTTGAGTATATTTTCAAATCATCTGCAAGAGAGCATAATACTGTTGGTATTTAGATGCAGTGAATAATGCAGGCATATGAGTATATTTTCAAATCATCTGCAAAGAGAGCACAATACTGTTGGTATTAGATTGCAGTGAATATGCAGGCAATATGAAGTATTTTTTAAATAATCTGCAAAGAGAGCAAATACTATTGGTATTAGATTGCAGTAAATATGCAGGCATTTGAGTATATTTTCAAATCATCTGCAAAGAGAGCATAATACTGTTGGTATTAGATTGCAGTAAATATGCAGGCATTTGAGTATATTTTCAAATCATCTGCAAAGAGAGCATAATACTGTTGGTATTAGATTGTAGTAAATATGCAGGCATTTGAGTATATTTTCAAATAATCTGCAAAGAGAGCATAATACTGTTGGTATTAGATTGCAGTAAATATGCAGGCATTTGTGTATATTTTCAAATCATCTGCAAAGAGAGCATAACACTGTTGGTATTAGATTGCAGTGAATATGCAGGCATATGAGTATATTTTCAAATCATCTGCAAAGAGAGCATAGTTATACTTAAAAATTAATATAAATCACTTACAGACTAAAATCAAAATCACTAAAATCACTTAGACTAAAATGAACAACGGTCCCAAGACCGAAAATTAATGTACGCCAGACGACGTATAAAAAAGTTCAGAGACAACGAGGTTAATTTTAACACTTTAAAATCTATTTGTCATACAGCTTTCAAAATATTTGGTCATTAATGGATTTTGCAGTATTAAAGAAAGCTTATGTTAAATTAAGTTATGGTCAAACACGTCAAATGCATTGCGTAAGTCAAAGCATATTGCGTATAATTAAATGATAAATAAGTAATAAATAATGTTATAATAAATAAATAATAAGTGAATAATATATTTATAATAAATTAATAATTAATTACTTATTAAATGATAAAACAAAATTTATAAAAAAAAGTACCTTGTTGCGTATCCTCAATGTTTTCGTTGTATTTTAAATCTGGTTTAATAAAATCATTAGTTAAATCTGTCAGGGTGTCCCAAAGATTCAACTGTTTTTCATCCCTCATAGAACTCTGCAGGTTCATCTCGGCTTTATCCGCATTTGAAACGGAATTACCCGACGTAGACACGGATGACGGTAATGATTCGGAAGAAACAAAATCTAACCCGAAAACAAATTGATACAAACCGAATGTTAATAAATACAAATTCATGTTTAATTTATTTAATAAAAATAAGATAAAAGATGTCGGACGATTTTACCGTCTTACGTATAGTAAGATCGATGTTATCGATGATGTCGGACGGTTTTAGTTCTTTACGGATAAAGGAAATGAAGAAGAGTAAAGTTCGAAGGTTGTCCTGCCAAAGTTCTTATATTTTTATCCCCACCGCTGTGATTTATGAAAAATAAATTTTTAAAAATTCCCTTTCACTATCCCCAACATTGAAAAAACTAACTTAATCTTAATAAACTATATATATATCATTCAATTATAAATAAATAAATATTTTTGCAGATAAGTAAATAAAATAGAAAAAAACAAAATTTCTTTTATGAACAATAATAATAATTTCCTTGATTCCTTTAAATTTTTAATTACGATTAAACGAATCGGTCATTTATATTTTAAATACATTTTTTCCTTTTTTGTTTTTCGGTTTCTTTACTAGGCATGCCAAAATTTCTCTTTCTATTTTCACTTGTTAACCAAATACGTAAAGGACCCACCTGAGGGATGTACCCGGGTTGTACCTCAGGTGTAACCCGGTCCCTCCCGGGTTCACTGGGACATGTTTGTTCATAGTTGTGTGCATTTTTTAAATAATTTTTTTCATACTTCAAGTTGATGTTATCTTCAGGTATTTATTTATTTAAATCAATACGTTGGACGGGTATTTTCTTTACAATTTTATAATTGATTATTGAATAAACAAAAAATAATAGTTGTATTATTTTTTTAATTAATTTATGTGTTTATTAAAATATACAAAGACTTAAATTCTCTAACTAGTCTTTTTAATTGTTTAAAAATATTTTGAGGTGGATGGCTCTACATTCATGCGTGTTTTCTTGCTCTATAATCCATTTCGTGCTTAAGTTTCCGGTACGTGCTTTAAAAACTAATCAGTAGCGTCACAATTTGTTAATTAACTTTTCCGAATTTTCAAAAAAAATATTGCACAAACTTACCTTTAAATGAGTGCAAATAATGCTGTGCTGTGCAGTGTACAATCTATTGAATAAATATGCACATTTTCTTTAAAAACCTAGAAAAAAAAAACAAAAAGCAAGTTATGACGCCACTGCTCAGGTTTCAAAGCATATGCGCCGATAACTTAAAGAAGAAATGGATTAATTAGAAAGAAATAAGGGAAAATTTCAAAGAAAATTGGCCAGGGGTACTAAATAAACACAATAGTAATTCCAAATGTGTAATTTTTAAAGTGCATATTAATTTTTTTAACAATTTTTGTTACTAAAAGACTTGTACTTTTGTGTTTAATGGGTCGCCCCCGGGGTCTTGACATCACAATGTCTCGACACTATTTTACGTTGATAAATGTGTCAACATATCATTTGATACTTCCGAGTTTTCCAAACATGAATAATTGGCACAATATAATTGTGCGAGATGCAATGCTACATCTGGGAACTGTTCCACCATTCGACATTCGTCATTGATGGCTCGACATAATGTAACGTCCAACTAAAACACAAATACTCCACTTTACATTCTTTAGAATTAATTAAAGGTCAGAGTGAGTTCAGGTTTTGTCGGCACCCTGATGAGTTAGACGTAACGAAACAGAGTGGGACATGACATTATGTCGAGCCATCAATGATGACGAATGTCGAATGATGGAATAGTTCCCAGAGGTGTCACTCGCACAATTATATTGTGTCAACATGTGTTGATCTTACGTAGAATCGGAGTAGAACGAAAAAGAGGAGTTATGTGACCCATTTTGTCCTGTATAAACTCTACGCTACATCGACACATCGCCTGTTTTAACGATACCTCGACAGGTGATAAGTCTCGACACTATACATAACATCAACAGACGGTGGCATGTTCTCACGTAGTCTCGACATTACATAACATCAACAGACGGTGGCATGTTCTCACGTAGTCTCGACACTACATAACATCAACAGACGGTGGCATGTTCTCACGTAGTCTCGACATTACATAACATCAACAGGTGGCATGTTCTCACGTAGTCTCGACACTACTTAACATCAACAGACGGTGGCATGTTCTCACGTAGTCTCGACACTACATAACATCAACAGACGGTGGCATGTTTCTCACGTATCTCGACACTACATAACATCAACAGACGGTGGCATGTTCTCACGTAGTCTCGACACTACATAACATCAACAGACGGTGGCATGTTCTCACGTTGTCTCGACACCACGATGTCTCGACACTAAATAACGTCAAAACCTTTCGTAGTTTCAATATGCTCTACAGAACTGAACTCAGTTCAGTTTTGTAGAGCATTGTGTTTTTATCCATGATGTCCTACATCCCTGAAGATGCCTCCAAAAGTGGAAGCGAAACGTCGGATTCTTCATTTACATTGACGCGGTCACAACCGGAAGGCCTGAATCTTCAAGTTATTATTCATTTAACATTTATTTAGATAATATATTATAAAGTAAATAATTATATATTATGAAGGCATAAATAATATAGTATATAGTTTTAATTTATATATTATATGGTAGTATATTTATTTGAATCTTATTATTCAATAGCAATTGTTTTTGTTATAAAATCAAAATATCTAATATTGGATCGCATACGGTTTGAAAATTGATATGAGGGTTAGGTACTCTTAGACCGCCCTGTAGATTATACGTATATAAAAGAAAGTTGGAACCTCCGCTAAGAAAATCTTGCTTGCATTACCTGTCATTTGATCTTGATCTTTCTATTTTCAGATATGTTGTTCCAATTTTAAAGAGTTATGTTTTTTATATCTTTTTTTTTTTTTGGTCTATGCTCGTATTTTAATGACACCCAAAAACAATCATAATTACTTACTTATGTCTTAAAAGTAAGTTCTATATCGACTTTTTCTAAACATTAAAAATGCTCTAGATACATAATGTTTCAAAAATGTATTCACCAACGATGAAATTTTTTAATGTAGACTTTTGAAGGATTATTCTCTGTACTGAGATTGATTGATCTAAACTTAGAACCGCAGTAAGAAAGTGATCTCACATAACGATAATTTTTCAAAAAAGAGATCCGTTAAACCTGATAAACAATACAAAAATAATAAAAATAAAAACTTTAACTTAAAATCTGTAATTAAGTCTTATAATAATAATACGTAAATATTTTGTATAAATTAATGTTTTAATTATTGAAATATATAATATTTTATACATTAGTTTTTATAAAAAGTTAAAGCTTTAAGTGAAAAAATCGATACATATCAATAATCGATTTATCATTGTCACCTGACTATTTGTAAGTCTTATTTTAGATTCGCTTTGTTTTAATTTATGAATTATTTATGTTGGTAGAACATCTTGGTTATTTTGTTTTACCGTGTGAGAGTTTCATTTATCTTTTATTACTTTCTTTTTGTATAATACTATAGGATGCTTTGGTGTAGAAAAAAATGGTGAAATGTATAGATAATAATAAGCGCGGCTACAAATCGACTTGTGATGAGCAAAACAGGTAATTTGACATGTCATATCAACAGGTGTTATTGATCGTACATCCAGTTACGCCATAAAGATATATACATAGCATATCTCATTACACTGAGAGACCAGAAACATTTTTTTGGGGCACTCATAGGCTCTGTGTAACCTCAATGAAACCTCCTCCAAGAGTGAGTTAAGGTTATAAATTAAATATTATCGGCTTCCCGCACTTTGCTTGTATTTTTAAGGTTCTACTGTATAAGTTACTGAAATTTTGTACTAATAATTTGATTGTATTTATAAAAGTAGTTTAAATATAAATAGTTTCAAAATATAACCTATAGAGCCTCTCAAGTAATAATATCGCTATGCAGTTACATCGTAACTGCAGAGAGTGAGTTAACCAAGGATCTTGAATAAAAGATATGACGCATTAAGGAACTTTTCTGACCCCATGGAAGTTGTATGAGATAAAGAAATAGGAGCAAACTTACCTTCTCCTTGGTTATAAAGAAAAAAAGGCACCAAACGCAGGTTATGTAGCAAGGTTGTCGAGTTTGCTTCTAAACTTTCTTCTGTGCTTCTCGTGATTGTTACATTTGTGGTGCTTGTTAAGTCATTTGTTCTTATTTAATTTTAAATTTTGGATTATACTTAGCCACTTTAGTGAGTGATAATTTAAGCGAGTTAAAACCTTCTCAAGCAATAAACAATGAGGAAATATTGAGAGGTAAGTTTGCCTCTAAAATGAAAGACCTGTGCTGTTATAAGAATTGTAAGCATGCGCAGTTTGAACCAAGCATGTGCAGTTGGTTTTTGACATGTGTTTCGTGTTGAATTCTCTTTATTTTTTGGTTTTCGATGGTATCACTTGTTTGTCTGGCAAATCGAATTAGAGCGTCATCCCCTTTATTCAAGATCCTTGGTTTCAAAATATAACCTATAGAGCCTCATTAGTGATAATATCTCTATGCAGTTACGATGTAAACAATAATGGTGGATTTTACATGTTGTCATAGAGATATTATTACTAGCGGGCATAAAGATATATACTAGAGGGGGCATAGCCTATCTAAATACATTGAAAGACCTGAAACATCTTTTTGGGGCCCTCAGGGGCTCTGTGTAACCTCATTGAAACCTCCTACAAGAGCGAGTAAATGTTATAATATATCAATTGTTTTCGGCTTCCCGCACATTGTTTGTGTTTTGATTTGTATTTTTAACATCTTATATAGTTACTGTAATTTTGTTTTGTTTTTATTTGATTATTTTAATAATCGAATGTGGTCAGGTTACTTTACCGACGTTTCAAAATTAAACTAATAGGGCCCCTCTAGTAATATATCTCTATGCTAGCGGGACCCTATAGGTTAAAGTTTGAAAAAACGAAAAAGTAACCTGACCACCTTCATTTATAAATATAATCAAATAATCAGTACAAAATTACAATAACTTATATAGTAAAACGTTAAAAATACAAATCAAAACGCAAACAATGTGTGGGAAACCGAAATAAATTTATTAATTATTAACATTAACTCACTCTTGAAGGAGGTTTCAATGAGGTTACACAGAGCCCCTGAGAACTCCAAAAGATGTTTTAGGCTTCTCAATGTATTTGGATAGTCTATGCCTCCTCTTGTATTATCTCTATGAATGTAATAATAACAGGTGATGTCGGTCAATGTCTTGCTTTGCTGTTGAATCATGAAGGCTGTGTGTAAAAAATTTGGGGATAAATAAAAATCATCAAGATAAAGAGTAGTAGGATAGGAAATAAACAACACAAATTTATTGGAATTTTAATTAACCTAGGATTTAAATTACGAAATAAAAAAAATTAACTTTCCTACTTTAAATTAGTGGCATACACAGAGTCACGAAAAAGATTGCACAAAATCAAATTTTTGGATGTACGAATTATAAACTTTTTTTTGAATTCAATTGTTATTTATTAAAATTGTAATCATTTTCTCATTTAAAAAAAAAATCAAACGGCTGCCATTTTTGATTTTTCCTGAAATATGATTGATTTCCCTCTCATAAAAATGATAATTTTTACATTAAGTTTTCAAATACCAGCTCTAATAGTTTGTTCTTTGTAGCACTGGAATACCAGCTCATAAACCCGTAGTGATGATTTTTCGTAACGTGTTCACAGTATAACTGCACATAAGAATAATTATGTGCAACCCTTTTCACGGTGCAAACAAAACTGCGCAGTAGCACAACTATTTTGAAAAGAAAGTTAATTTTATAAAAATTAATTTTAACTATATTTTACATCGAATAAGTCTTAAGAAACTACACGGAGCATTGAACGTCTTCTCTAGATATATTTTTTTCATGACTAACATGAAACACAATGTAAAACAAAATCAAGAACTAATTAACCACCGTAATGACAGGGTTGTCAGGCGTATTTTTTTTGTTTCGTATAATGTCATCTCAACACTGCTTTGTGACTCAAGAACAATGGAATGACACTCGCTAGCAAAAATAGATGGCAGTGTAACAATGAATTTCGTCCTAAACAGTAAAATTAGAATGATTCTACATTAAGGAATTCCATCTGGAAGAAATTTCATTTCTCTATTATCCTAGTTATTATGTAGAAAGTATAATTGGGACCACTTTTAGGGATCCAAGAGTTATTTAAATATTTGATAATTAGACTAATTAAGGTCTAATTTATGTTTAGCTAAAGTGTATCGTATCGAATTTATAAAATAAATATGACTTACAATAAGGCCGGTTACGCCTCTTTCGTTTTCCAATCACAGTTTTCTAACAAAATAGTTTGTATCTAAAGAACCTTCATCTTCTGATCAGAAATAAATTTAGGACGAAAAAATAAAAAGTCTCCCCACAGTTAAAAATTTTATTAAAAGTAATGCAGAGCGCTTTTGACCTAACAAGAGGTGAGGTCATCATCAGTGCCTTATCTTAAACAAATAAGACAAAAAATGTCAAAACAAAACTTATACATAAAATTACAAAATTATACCAAAGAAAACAGATAAATTACATAAATGGAGTGATATATAAAATATAAATAAATAAAAATAAATACGTGAAATATAAATAAATAAATAAAATAAAAATGAATAAATAGAACTATTACCGTTGAGCCGAGATAAAAGTGTTGAAAAGGTAGTGTTTTCTTTGGTATAATTTGGTAGTTTTATTATAGGAAATAATATAATAATAACTACGGAAATCACTTTTAATAAGGAATTTTATTAACGAACATTCTAACAGAGGTTAGTAACAAGATAATAGAGGTTAGGCAATAGATCACATTGTATGCGCAATCGTAAGCGCCACAACAACAACAACACCCACCCTCAATGTGATATAGATTTAAATATTACAATTTAGCAAATTTTAATAATTTTAATAATAATAATTTAATAAAACATAAAGGATGATTTAGACAAAAAAAATTTTTCAATATTGTGGTGTCAAACCAATTTGGTTCCTATGATATTCGAATTTGGCTTTTCCAAGGGGCTTAGTAAGGATGTCAGCAACCTGTTCATTTGTGCTGACATATTTTAAGCAGAGGTCGCCATTAGACACATTTTCTTTTGTAAAATGATACCTAATATCAACGTGCTTCAGTCTTTTATGACTGTCAGGGGTTTTTGCAATAGTGATAGCCGACTGGTTATCACTGAATAGAACAAATTGGGGTACTTTTACAAAGCAATCATTTAAAATCGATCTTAACCATAATGACTCACTGGTTGCAACACTTAAAGCTATATATTCAGCTTCAGTGGAGCTTATGGCCACCGATGATTGTTTTCGAGTCAGCCACATTACTGGGCAACCAAAGACAAATAAGATTATACCTGACGTTGATTTTCGGTCGGAATGGTCTCCACCCCAATCTGAGTCTACATACCCATACAAAGCAAAAGTTTTATTTTTGTTGAATTCAAGGCCCAAATGAAGTGTACCTTTAAGATACCTGAGAACTCTTTTAAGAGCAGACCATAGCATGTCCGAAGCACAACTTTGGTACCTGCTCAAGAAACCTACAGAGGTACATAGATCGGGTCGTGTACCCAACATAGCATACATTAAAGATCCAATGAGTTTTCTACATTGATTTTCTAAATTCTTATTTTGAGACTCAGGTTGCTTTAGACTAGAATAGTCAAAGTTCGCATCCATGGGGGTAGACGCGGGTTTACAGTCAAACATAGAATACTTTTTAAGAAGGTTTGTTAGATAAGTCTTTTGATTTAATCTAATCTTTCCTTCCTTGAGATTTTGAGATATATGTATACCTAAATAATCTGAGGCTAAACCCAAGTCTCTCATTTTAAATTGTTTCATTAACTTACTTTTTAAATCTTTAATTAATTTATCGTTAGAAGATGAGATAAGAAAATCATCAACAAACAAAATAATATACACAAATCCACTTGTTGTGTTTTTTGTATATAAACAATAATCATTTTTTGATCTTAGAAAGCCAAGTTGTTTAATAAACTTATCGAACGTGTCATTCCAGTTCCTTGGCGAGCTTCTGAGACCATAAATTGATCTTTTTAACTTTAACACAGTACTGACATTTTTATTAGGATAACCTGGGGGCTTAGAGAGATAAACTTCCTCTTTAATTTCACCTTGTAGAAATGCACTACATACATCCATTTGGTGTATAGACATATCTAGCTGGTTAGATACGGCTATCATGGTTCTTAGAGTTTGAAGTTTAGCAACTGGTGAGTAAATCTCACTCAAATCAGAACTGAAAGGTTGCTGAAAACCTCGAGCTACAAGTCTAGCTTTATATAATGTTTTATTATTGACAGTTTTCTCTTTAAACACCCACTTACAATCTATAATAGGTTTATTTTTAGGACGGGACACCTCTTCCCATACATCATTGTCTACCATAGCTTTCATTTCTGCCACCACAGCCTCTTTCCAATGAACAGACTCAACACTGTTCATGGCATCATTGTAAGTAAGTTCTAAATGTGGGTGACAATCAGCTAATGCTGTAAAACTGACATCGCTTGAATTCAACGTTTCTCAGCTGTAGTATCTAATGAGCTATTAAAAGTTGTTTCAAACTCTGTAAGAGAGGATGGTTTATTCAACTTACTTCTGTCTCGCAAGGCATATGCCTGAGGTTTGACAACATTTTTAGATACTTTATCATCATTATTTGTTACAATACTACTTTTGTTACCTAAGCTACTATTATTCTCTACATCAGTTAACATATTAGTATTATTAAGATTCGATTGATCACTATCATTGGAGTTATCACTATAATTTGAATTTTCACTATCACTAACATCGGACTTAACACTATCACTGGATTTTTCACTATCACTATCATTTGACTTAACACTATCACTGGATTTTTCAGTATCATTTACACCAGGTTTGTCGGTCTCAGAATTGTCAGCAGGAACAGTATTTTCTAAGATAAGTATAGGAAGTGTAATCTTTTCTTTACTGTTATCAGTACTATTGAGTTTATTTTTATTTGAATCATTTCTGTTCTGCTTCTTATCACAATTATGTGTATTTTCTGTTTCAGGTCTTCCTGGAAACCATTCTTCTCTGTTATTCATAAAAATTACATCTCTCACAACTTCTAAAGAATTTGTATTTTCAAAATAAACTCTATATCCTTTACACGTATCACTGTAACCGACAAAATATCCCACTCCTACTTTTACTGTCCCATTTTCTTCTTTACATTTTGGTACATGTACCTGAACTTCTGTACCAAAAACTCGTAATGACTTCAAATCAAAATCACGTCCAGACCACACTTTGAGAGGGCTCTGGTTTGGAATACTACTCTCAGATGTTCTATTAAGAACAAAAGTGGCACAGTTAACAGCCTCTGCCCAAAAGGTTTTATCTAAGCTGGCTGCTCGTAACATAGTGCGAGCTGCTTCAACTAACGTCCGCATGTCTCGCTCTGCTTTTCCGTTCTGTTCGGGTGTGTAGTTGCAAGATTTTGATGCACAATACCATTTTCTAAAAAGATATTTTCTAACCTCGAACTCATGTATTCCAAAGCATTGTCACTACGGATTGTTCGTACTGATTTTCCTGTAGCGTTTTGAACATACTTTATAAAATGTTTAGTCTTAGTGAAAACTTCATCCTTCGATTTCAGGATGTAAACAACTCGAAAATTGGAAAAATCATCACGAAATAGCAAAAAGTATTTTGCTCCCCCCCTCGACTCCACCTCCATAGGTCCACATAGATCAGTATGAATCAATTCACCTACATCTTTAGATTTAGTTTTACTGCGGGGAAATTTTTCCTTATGTTGTTTTCCCTCCACACAAGCAATACACTTGGTAGCGGAATCTTCACTAAAATTGATCTGATTTGCTCTTAAAATTTGCCGCACACGCGTCATATTTTGATGGCAGAGACATTTATGCCACTCACTTAATGAGAGAGTTATCAGGGCAGATGATTCTTTATATTTTCTAAAATCCATGCGGTATAATTTATCGGTTAAAATGCCTCTAGCACACACATCTTCCGACTCACCCGAGCATATAACAATCTCCGATGAATTTATTGACCTTAATGTGAATCCCTTTTTCAGAGTGGATCTTACTGAAAATAGATTCACATGGAGATTGGGGACATATAGAACATGGCCAAGTTCAATGCTTGACCATTTCTTCCCATCGAACGCTAGCACTCTCACATTCCCAATTCCTTTTGATGTAATGTGAGATCCATCTCCCATATTTACCTCCTATTGTCATATGACATCTTCTTAGTAAATAGGGACTTATCATTGCACATATGGTCTGTACTACCCGAGTCAAGTATCCAGGAACTTGAAAAGTTATCGCTTCCTGCCAAACTAAAGCTATCACTACCTGCACAACTCATTAACACCAAGGGGGCTCGACTACTACCCGAAGAATTTTTAGAACTTTTCCTCTGCAGACAGTATTTTGCAATATGCCCTTTCTTTCGGCAAAAATTACAAGTTTTCTTTTTGTAGCATTTAGATTCGGGGTGACCTGGCCGCCCACACGAACATTCGGCAACCTTTTTATCACTGGCGCCCTTAGACACGAGGACTGTGCATTCCTCACTCTGTTTATACCTTTCCTCTTCTACAATCAATCTAGAGAGTAGAACTTTGAGTGTTCTTTTATCTGAGGGAACAGATTCCCAAGCACTTACGAAATGGCGGAATTTTTCGGGCAAACTAACTAAGACCTTCGTCATTAGCATGGAATCTGAGAATTCTTCATTAAAAACCTTCAACTTCAAAGATATGTCCTCCAGCTTGCTAAAAAGGATTGCACGTCTCCCTCAAATTTCAACTGGAAGAATTCCTGCTGTACTAGATGAATGTTGACCTCACTTTTGGGCTCATAAACCGAGAGAAAGTTTAGCCCACATGTCGGCCGCCGACGCGCAGCTAATTAAGTGGGACATTGGACCCTCTTCTAACCTTAACACGATCATTTCCTGCGCTTTATGGTCAAGTTTCATCCACTCATTTAAAGCACTAGCATCACTGACTTCCGGTTTTAAATATCCACCGGTTACAATATCATAAACTCCCGAACTTCGAAATAACACACTCAACTGGAATTTCCAAAGGGACCAATTCGCGTGTCCCGTAAGCTTGAGGCCCGTAACGACTGTCGCCATCTCTGCCGCGGTGCTCACGACTTCTTTTAATATTGACGACACAACCGAACAAGTTACCCCGAAATCTCAACAAAAATAACACGAATATTATTTCCAACCAGCGTTATGGTCTGGGCCCATAACCTATAGGAAATAATATAATAATAACTACGGAAATCACTTTTAATAAGGAATTTTATTAACGAACATTCTAACAGAGGTTAGTAACAAGATAATAGAGGTTAGGCAATAGATCACATTGTATGCGCAATCGTAAGCGCCACAACAACAACAACATTTATGTATAAGTTTTTTCTTTGACAATTTTTTGTCTTATTTGTTTAATAGCCACTGATGATGACCTCTTGTTAGGTCGAAAGCGCTCTGCTTTACCTTTTAATAAAATCTATAACTGTGGAGAGACTTTTTATTCTTTCGTTCTTTTACGATGGACTCCACTTATGCTCATTCTAAAACAAATAAATTTGTTTTGAACTATCGTGTGATCAAAACATGGAACAAACTATTATATTCCAAGAAGAACAGATTGGAGTGCTCTCGACAAGATCTTGCGTCCTATCTGTCCTCGTTAAATGTTAAAACATGCACCCATATTGATCTTGACTCAATGGTCTTACTTTTAGTTGAGGCCATAGTCCATTCATACAAGTAAATCTGTCCCCTGAGAATTCAAAAAGGCTTCAGCGAAATTCAATGATAAAGCCGCTATTTTAATAATCAGAGGAAAAAATAACGAATATTATTTAATCGTTTCAAAAAGGCAAATAACCAGTGTGATATTGTCTAGAGGGAAGGGGTTCAAGAAGATACATTCAGTGTGGCTGCTACTCATAGACTGATTATAATTAATATATATAATACATAAATGTACTATGTGACGTCACACTACTCATGATGTCACAACCAGCAGTCATGAGACCATGTCATCTATGACCCAATCTTTATAATAACCCAATATAGTATAACACACGGCTTTGTTTTATTTATAATCTAAATTGGTAACTTTAAAAGATATAAGAATGATAAAACTTAAAAAGTAAATAAATAATTTTTTAAAATAAAAAATACGATATAAAATCAATTAAATGATAAAATTCATACATAACCTGGCTTACAGTTATTTTGTTCACACGCGGAGTTTAGTAGGGGGTTAAACCCGGTGTTTATCCACCAAGGGGGTTTAACCCCGTGTTTAACCCCCGAGGAGGTTCAACTCCGTGTTTAACCCCCGAGGGGGTTCAACTCCATGTTTAACCCCAAAGGGATAAACGGGGTTCAACCCCGTGTTTAACTCCTAAGGGGGTTCAAATCTCCCTAGCAGTTGTTTTTTTGTGAACGGGATTAAACTCAGAGTTCAACCATTAAACTCATTTTTCACGGTGAAAAATAAAGTGTGAACATTTGGGGTTAAACCCCCAAGGGGGTAGAACACGGGTTTGAACCCCCTGCCAAACCCCGCGTGTGAACAAAGTAAGTGTTGCCAAAAAAATAATTTTTTTGATACTTAAAAAATGATATTTTTTTGTTAATAAAAGAGGATTAATACATTAAGATTTTGGCGGCCTGAGAACTGATTTTAACCGTGTGTTATAGTATAATGCATAGAAAGTGAAACTAATAGACATAGGTAATACATAACAAATAATATATTTTAATAGTATATCTCTTAATATTTAATCGTATAAACATTAATATAATCAATATAATAAAGTTTATAAAAATAAATAACTATAATAATTTAAAATATTTTTTATAAATTATCAAAATTTCCATACCTTTATTTATTACTACTATATAAAATAATTTTATAACTTATTTTATAAAAAGTCTGTACCATATTTCTATTTCATTGTTTTAATTTAATAAATTATTTACTAAACTTTGTTTTAATTTCTCTTAAATTTTTCTTGTCTAATTTATATCAAATATATGCTAATAAATGACATATCTAACATGTATTGTTAAATATTATTTAATATTTGGAGAAATGCACGGTTTTGTTCAATAATTTTACTCTGTTCGTATAAAATAAATTATATGAAGATATGTGTTTTAAACTTAATTTTATATAAATTAAAATAAATAATAAGTTATAGGCGTTTTTCGAGTCGTAATTAGTGATCACGTTCGTTGAAGCCAATTATAAGTTTACGGCGTGATGATTTTTAGAAATATTTTCTTAATATTTTTTTAAATATTCATTCCTGATTATAAGAATTGTTGAAATATTTATTGATTTATAACTTAATCGTTGTTTTTTTTTGTTAACAAATGTCGATTAATAAAACAATATTAATAGTCCAAAAGCCGGACTAAAAATGTGACTAATTTCGTGACTAATGTGACTAATGACTAATGAGACTAAAGAATATGACTATATGACTAATGTGACTAAAGTGACTAATGTGACTAAAGTGACTAATGTGACTAAAGTGACTAATGTGACTAATGACTAATGTGACTAATGACTAATGTGACTAAAGGTGACTAAAGATGACTAATACGACTAAAGTTGACTAAAGTGTACTTAAACTTACTATGTGACTATGACTAATGACTAATGTGTACTAATGACTAATGTAAATGTGACTAATATGACTAATGTGACTAAAAGACTATGACTGTGACTAAGGTGCTAAAGGACTAATGTGACTCTAATGACTAATGTGACTAATAATAATGTGATTAATGACTAAATGTGACTAAAGATTGACTAAATGTTGACTAAGTGGCAAAACTAAAGAATGTGACTAATGACTAATGTGACTAATGACTAATGTGACTAAAGAATGATAATGACGACTAAAGAATATGACTAATGTGACTAATGATAAAGACTAATGACTAATGTGAAAAATGACTAAAAAAAACTACGTACAAAACAAAATTTTCTGAAAAATATTACCTTCATTATAGAAAAAACAGAGTCTGCCTATCCAGAGTGAAACCCTTCAAACAATTGCGCATGCTTAAATTTTTAGAAGATCGTTCAAATTTACAGTTTACAAATTTATAGTTTTCTTGAAAAAATAAGTGGTTCCCTGTAGGTCGTGTGAAAAGTATGAAGACAAAATTTTTTAAGCTAATAAAATGTTCCATGAATTGAGTGTTTTATCGTCAAAATCGGATAACCACAACTATAGTTATGGTTTAAAAACACCAAAAAGACTAAACTTTTGCAAAGTCAGCAAATTTCATAGACAAAATATAGGATTTTTGTGGATTTTTAGGCCATTTAACAAATGGCTAATATTTATTTCTGGTTATCTAATTTCAACCAAAAAACACTTATTTAATAGGAAATTTTATTAGCTTTAAAAAATTATCTCTTCTTGTTTTACACACGACCTACAGGAACCACTTATAGCAAGAAAGTCTGGAATTTTTGCGATAATCTTATTTTTGGAGCGAGCGCATTTATATGAAGGGCTCCACTCTGGATAGGCAGACTATGTTTTTCCTTCATAGCCACATTTTTTAGGCCTGGCTCTTGTCTATATATATATATATAATATATATAAATATATATATATATATATATATATAATATATATATATATATATAGTATATTATATATATATAATATATATATATATTATATATATATAATATATATATATATATATATATATATATATATATATATATATATATATATATAATATAAATATATAATATATATATATATATATATATAATAAATATATATATTATATATATATATATATATATATATATATAATATATATATATATATAATTATATATACTATATATATATATATATATAAATATATATATATATAAAAATATATTATATATATATATATATTATATTATATATATATATATATAATAATATATATACGTATAAAAAAATATATATAGTGAAAGATATAATACAAAAAATAAAATAAATTTTTCTATACTAATACGATTTAATCTAACTCTTCAAAATATATTATATATTTGTCAATAAATAACAAAGACTAAGACGATAAAAAAAATCCTCAATACCTGAGAGCAACACTGCTCTCGGAGCTTCACTTCTAACTTCAATCGGAGCGAAGAGTTAGAAATAGAGTTAAAGAAAGATATATAGAGCAGCTTTCTATCAACCATTCTCTTATGAAAAGGATAGATTATTAATTATTCTTCTCTATTTTCGGCTGTATAGTTTTAAAGAGTCTCTAAAAACTCTTTTAAGGAAAAGAGAGTTAGTGTTATAAAAAGGGAGTATTACAATTTTGAAATCAATATATCTCAGCCCGAGTTAATGACATGACAAAAAACCAACAAAACTATAGAACAAAAATATAGAAACAAAACAAAATGTAAATAAATAAATCGCTAGATTAAAAAAATAAATTTCGTCCCAATTTGCACTTACTTGGACTTTACATTAATTGAATCACTTCAATTTGATCAATTTATTCAACATTTTTATTAATAATAAACCACTTAAGTGTTGTGTTGTTATTTTTGTCTCATTAGATTTTTCTCAAGTTTTTAAAAATAAAAAATTCTAATACAGTTGTATATGTCGTTTAATAAAATAAGAATTTTAGTG
Source organism: Microvelia longipes (assembly GCA_018340805.1). NCBI lineage: Eukaryota > Metazoa > Arthropoda > Insecta > Hemiptera > Veliidae > Microvelia > Microvelia longipes. Next base: position 4,978,990 of record JACMZG010001913.1, read on the forward strand.
TAATAATAAAAATGCTAACAATATGGATGAAAAACGATGAAAAGAGTAATTTAATAATTATTTATTTGTCGGTGTTACGCGGGTTTTTTAAGGATATCGCGTCACATGAATAAGTTTCTTTGGCTGTAATTGATTATTTACTTTTTAATGAAGTTGAAAGGTCAAGCACACCAGACTTGCGGTATTCCTACTTAAACACGAGCTTCGTCTTTCCTTCTTTTCTATCTTATTTTTTTTTTAAGTTGTTTCATCTTTTAACCTCGATAAAGACAAATTTAGTCTTAAATTCTACAGTTACAATGAAATTACTTTTTAGTTGAAGATTATCCAGAGCGAACAAGGAAAATCAACAATTCCTCATCACATCGGAATCGCTACTCACATCTTCTCTTCTTCGGACTCGCTTCGCTCGTCCTGTGCAAATACAAAACACCGAATATAACGCAGAACGTGTTCGGAATCGCTCCGCTCATCCTCTGACAGTAAATTTATTCGTTTTATGGCAACCGGTCACCCATTTTGGCACTAACCTCACTCGATACTTCTTAGCTTTTATGGTCCAACAAATGCCGTGGATATACTTACCGTATTGACACGAAAGTTACTATATTATTTTTTAAATAAATAATACAGATGAAGCCGGTCTCAATCGATTCAGCTTGCGGTCTTCCTGAATATGAAGTACCTAATTTTACTGTTAATTTTTTCGGGAGTCACCCGTGGTGTAGTGGTTAAGGGTACGCGGCCAATACACGGAATGAATGAACTTCAGTCATGGGTTCAAACCCAGAACAGGCCTTTAGAATTTTTATGAGAGGGATAAAAGTTCTGCGTACCACGTCTTTCATAAGGGACGTAAATCCGGTGGTCTCGGGCATGTGCGTTGTCAGGTAATCGTTAAAGATCCCTTACTCTAAATGAAACTGAGTGTAGGCAAAATTTAGGATCCTCATTGTAGACTCATTATATACTATACTGTTTCTGCCTCGTAGTTTAAAGTGTATGCAGGTTTGGTTTAACAGTGAGAGCACGTGTTGTTCCCAGTTTTCACTAGACTATAAGAGTCAGTGAAAATATGTATAATTGCTTGAAAAAGCATGAGAGGAAACAGAAATACACGGCTCTTCTGTCTGGATTAGATGAAATATACCTACACTTGAAATTAAAAGTTGTAGAACTGTATCTTAGGGAGCTGGCAAAAAGGGCCCAACAACGTGGCCTACTTGCCTAGTAGTTACTGCCACCCCCCCCCCATATTACTATCACTAATACTATTACTAGGGATAGGTGATAGACCACCTAGCAAGTAGGCCGCGTTCTTGGTCCCTTTTTGCTAACTCCCTTAAGATAGAAGATAGTTGAAAATGAAATTGGGTATAGGCCAAATTTAGGACCCTCATTGTAGATTCATTATTAACTGCTTCTGCCTTGTAGTTTAAAGTGCGTGAAGCTTTGGTTTAAAAGTGAGAGCACGTGTTGTTCCCAGTTTTCACTAGACTGTAAGAGTCAGGATATACGCAGCGAATCCGATCTGATGAGGGTGAGTTTCGATGCGCCCCGTACCCGATTATTTTTTATTTTTTATTTATCAACAATAAAATATAACAATATAACACTGTTTAAAAATCTACAAGGCAGAAATTGTGCCTTAACTCTGATTTTTTGTGTTAAGTTCCAACTCCCTCTTTCATAATCAGCAGTAGTTATGCGTGACACAGACAGACAATTAAAACATCATAAATGCCTGAAACTGATAATTATGATGAAACCAAGGTTTGGGATTTTTATAGTGAACACAATACTTTTTGGCATTAATTGTGGAAAAGTAAAAATAAGCATAATATTTATTTATAAACTTTTATTTGTTAACTCGATAGAACTTATTTTTAAAAACTATTCATAAAAATGACATCGTGGTTTCAAGAAGATAATAAAAATGAAATTAACAGAATTTTCAAATTATTAAATGTTTTAATTTTGTGTTTGGATAACCCCTCTTTATAAAATTTGAGCAACCTTAAAAACGATTTTATTGCCTTACCCCCTCCTCTTTAAAAAAACACTGAAATGAAAGGGGGAAGGGGATTTCGTTTATGGAATTAGGCGTTAGCTTCAAGATAGTTAGATAGGACATGTTTTCTCTTATCCACATCACAGATGAATTTTCTATCAAACTTATAATTAACAATTAATTTATTTTTTCCCAAAAATCAAACCTCTTAAAACTTAAAAAGGACTATAATTAATTTTTGAAAAATGACAATCAATCATACATTAGCATCATTAAAGATATCATCAAGCTATAATTAGCAAACGATTTATACGTAACTTTGATCATCTTACCTTCTAAATATTATATGTCTATCAATAAATTTATAAATTATAAATAATATAAACCATTTAAACCAAAATCCGTAAAAAAAATAAAAGTTAATTTAATTATTAATTATTATAATAAGTATATGTTTATCAAAACGATTATAACCAATAGACAAACGTGGTGATTGGTCTAAAATATTTTCGTTCATTAGTCTGACTAAATATAGTCAAATGGATTTAATGGCTTATAGTTATCGGGTTATTGATTTCTATTTTACCAAACGAAATAATAAATAAAATAAAGTAAAATATATGATTTCATATCAAATGATAGAAGATAAGAATTATTTAAAGAAGAATGATTTAAAGACGAAATGAAAGAGATTTTCAGATATAGGGTTGACTCTTCTTCAATCAAACCGTGGGTATAATATGAGAAATCGATTGTTTTTATATCACAATAACTTTCAAATGCTTCCTCGAGTCGGAATGAAACGAGTCACAAAATTCAATTATGTATTAGCACAACAACCCTGTTTTTGATCAAATATTTATGATGTCAAAAATGCAAAATATTAACAAAAAAATTAATTCAATGAAAACCTTGTTTTTTAACTTTATTGATTATTGTCTACAATAAATGTATTTGACATAGTGCTCATGCTGGTTAAAGTAACTTGGCAGTCTTGATAGGAGGAATCACCCAGTGGTGATACTCCTTGACGTGGTTAGGTAAATGCTGATATTTTACTGATAATATAAAATATGGATTGAACTAAATTAGTGGAACAGAGATTAGTTGACTTTTGAATAGTTGAATTTTCTGAAATGTTTTGCGTTTTTGCATTAAAATTATTATTGATTATAACAGAAGGTCACGCGGCCACTGTCGTCGAAGGCGTCGTGGAGGATTGGAAGGAATGGTTCTGGAATGTAGGGTTTGGACAAGAGGATTAGGATGGGAATCTAATTTGGAATGAAAGGAATTGTATCGAAAGAAAACAATGTCTTTGACGAACGGAATTTTGAGGTCAAATGGTTTTTTTTAAATCGTGCTGAAACTTTTATACTAATATTACTAAATAATATGAGAAAAAATATGTTCAAATTAAAATACGGGCCTTCAGCCCCTAGCTATTACGCAGCCTTAGTCCCTTAGGCTGCTTTATGTCCTGGGGGCCTACATGGAGCCACATACATGTATTATTGGCGTTTTTAGACATTTTTAGCAATTTTTACGCTTATGAGATTGTTCAGATGACGGAAGTTAAAAGAAGTAAGTGGGGGCGGAGGGAACGATTCAGTTTAGATAACTGATAACAAAAATATATGATAAGGAATATAGATAATAAAAAAGGGTGGGGATGTAGTACAGAAGAGAGCCTCTACCTCTTAGTATGCCTACTGTTCCAGAAAGACAGGGCAAATATGGCTTCAATAGAACCACGCCAACCCAAGGATCTTTAATAAAGGGGATGACGCATTAAGGAACATTTCTGACCCCATGGAAGTTGTGTGAGATAGAGAAATAAGAGTGAACTTACCTTCTTCTTGGTTATAATGGAAAAAGGCGCCAAACGCTGGTTATGTAGCAAGGTTGTCGAGTTTGCTTCTTAACTTTCTTCTGTGCTTCTTCTTAAGTCATTTGGGCTTATTTATTTTAAAATGTTGGACTATACTTTGCCATTACAGTGAGTGATAATTTAAGCTTGTTTTGTTATAACCTTCTCAAGCAATAATAAATGAGAAACCATTGAAAGGTAAGTTTGCCTCTAAAATTTAAGACCTGCGCTGTTATAAGAATTGTAAGCATGCGTAGATTGTATCAAGCATGTGCAGTTGGTTTTTGACGTGTGCTTTGTGTTGAATCTCTCTCAATTTTTTGGAAGGGGAAAAAATTAACATTTATTATAAAATTTTATGAACATCATAAAACAACCGTAACATAAAAATAGCGTAAATAAAGATACTTCGCTGGAAATATGGCAAAATGCCATGCAAAAATAAATACAAAACAATAATGACAATCACATGACCCGCGTAGCGGGCATGTGAAGCGAGGTTTTGAAAATTTTCTACATACATAGCGAAATTTCATGTAACAACATATAATAAGAAAACAACAAATAATATAAAACAAAAACATTGTGGCCGCAAAGCAGCTAAAAAGGGGCCGATTACCCCGAAGCGTCTTCGGGCCGAAGGCCCGTATTTTTTTTACTTAAACGGTTCAACAAATTAACTTTATCCGTTAACAATTAACGGAAATTAACTTTAACTGCATCCGTTAACAATTAACGGATGCAACAACCCGTTCCGTCGACAATTTTTTCGACGGAACGAAATCACACCGAATGATATTAAGGTAATATAGACCCAAGCTACTAGCGGGTCGTGTGTTTTCATGAATTTTGAAATTTAAATTGAAAAAGGTTATAAGTTTAAACTTGACTGTCTGTTTTTCTCACAGTAAATTATCAAATTCTACTAAAACTCCCAAAAAATTGATTGTTAAGAAATCGTGTTTGAATGTTTTCTTTAGCATTTCTTTTTGTCACTGCTTGCCCGTTTCTTTTCGATTAACTTTATTAACCCTTTATCTTGACTTCACTTTCGTTCGATGCAGGTACCAAATTAACAAGTACCTGCTTCTTATAATTAAGCTTTTATATGTCTAGAAATAAACCTATAAAACATATGTTTTATGAACATTATTTTATTTAATAAAAACTATTAACCGGATCAATTTTATTTATTTTTTAAAATTTACCTAACAATTGAATGATTAATCAAGTTTTTATTTAACATATATATTATAAGATTAAGTCATTAAGTAAGATAATAAGGTAACCTGTAACCTGCGTTGGGTGTAAAAGGTTAAAAGCGTGTTAGGTTATCTTACTTTCAATAATGCGGCATTTTTATTTTTTGATAAATACCTAATTTAAGTCTTCGACTGCATTCTTGCAGCGTCGAATCATATGATGTCGAATCGTTTTCAATCCAGGTAAAGACCGACTTTAGAAGGCACGTCCTTCTTCATAATGACTTGAATCACTGATAACTTTATTAATCAAAAAGTACTAAGTTTCGATTCAATGCGGTAAGTATATTTACGGATTTTTTTGGATCATAAAAGCTAAGCAGCATTGAGCGAAGTCAGTGCCTGGACGGGTTGCCACTGGGAATAAAAAGAATGCATTTACTGTCTGACAACAAGCAAATCGAGTCCAAATATTTGTTTACACATCGGGAGGTATGCGTGACACAAACACATCAGGAGATTTGCGTGTCACAAACACATTGGGAGATATGCGTGTTACTTCACATCGAGAGGTATGCGTGACACAAACACATCGGGAGATATGCGTATCACAAACACATCGGGTGATATGCGTGTCACAAACACATCGGGTGATATGCGTGTCACAAACACATCGGGAGGTATGCGTGTCACAAACACATCGGGAGGTATGCGTGACACAAACACATCAGGAGATTGGCGTGTCACAAACAAACAGCATAATGAAATCAACACAGAACGTCATAAAACTGTCCGAAACGGATAATTATGATGACATCTCGGTTTCAGATATTTAGGGTGAACACTATCAGAGACTATAGATACTTAAACAGTAAGACTGTCGACTCAATGGTGGGAAAATTTGGATTCCGGACGACGCTAGCGCTGCGGCGGACCTACCTTTCAATTGAGTGGGCGTGTCTTAATTTCCCGCTTTATCCCCACAGTCAGTTTGAAATTTAATTTTATACTTTGTATAGTTATACTTCTAACTAACCCTACCACTTTAATCTTACACAGAACACTTGTGATTATTTTTAAGTTTTTCATTTAAGTAATTTATTAATTTAATTGATTCAATCAGGTAATTATGAAATAGTGGCTAAAGTTTTACACGTGCTAAAAGATAGATTTTGGCATTTAATGCAGCCTGTATTTTAATTACATCGGCGAGATGTGCACATGTGATTGTAATTACCTGATAAAATCGACTAAATCAATAAATTAATTAAATGAAATATACTTATCTGCCATCATTAGCGTTCTCTGGAAGTTTTAAAAAGGTTTCTATTTACTTTTAGTTTCTGAATTTTGGAAATACAGAACATGCAACGGCGAACCCATAGATAAACAATATTAACATAGATGGCTCACTCCAAGATTTTTTAAAAAAATAGTTGATGTGATGCAGGAGGCTCAAGTAGCACAGTCTAGTGGTGACAGCGTGAATCTGTCAGCTATTTTTATTTATTTATTTTTATTCAACCAAACAACGAGCTGTTGAGGGTAATCAAGTCTTTCCATCCGGTTTTCAGCGCTAGAATGATGAGGAGTCGATGGATGAGTGATCTCAAGAAAGCTCTATAAGAATTTCGTATAAATTGGTAAAAACTGAAAAAAAAAAATTCTCACTCTTACTTCACCCATTCTGTCGTCCCCCCTTGGATTTGAACCTCTAATATCAGAGTTTCAAATTTTGTTTGTTTCTTTTACTTATCCGTTTGCGCCAACCCGAGATGTTATATTCAGATAGCAAATTTAAGTGTTAAGTTTAAAACACTAAAAATAAATTATTGTTATTTTTTTTAAGAAAACGATGGTGCTGCTTCGCGTGATGAGGCCCCCAAGTTTTGAAAAACAAAAATACATCGCAAATACTACAGCATACCATAAATCTTTGTTTACTTTTATTTTACTTTACTAAACGATTGGCAACTGTTTGTATTTAGCACAATCTAGTAGAGAATAGAGCAAATATATTTTTACAACTAGCGCTTTTCAAGACTCTAGTGATGAGGCCCCCAACTTAAATCATAAACACAAACTTGTCAATTGAGTGTTCCTACTACACTCGGGAGTGAACCATCTATGTTAATATTGTTTATCTATGGGCGAACCGTTTTTGTGAAAAATACATACAGAAAACAATAAATTTTATAATAATAATTAATGTAGCTGTCATAAACAAAGAATTGTCATGGTATTCATAAATTTAAATATAAAAAATATAATCAGTCATCTTTGGAAAGCTATTGGGGTTAGTTCATGAGTTGTCCGCACCGGTCCGCCGCAGCGCTATTTTTAGTAGCTTGCGATAATGGAATCCAAACTTTTCCTCATTTAAGTTAACCCCCCCTGAACACTATTCTTTCCATATACCTACGCCAGTAGGCGAGGAAAAATAAAAATGTACTATAAAATATTCGAACTAAAATAAATAATAATCAATACAATTGTTTAAATAAACTAGGAATTACCACCAAAACCAGTAAAATATTAAACTTCAACTCCACTTTATTCTTTATTGACGTTTTCAATAAAAAACAATATATTAAAATTGTATTCAAGAATTGAAAATATACATTTACGATAATGAAATGTATGGAAGCGTATTAAGATAGAAGTGAAAATACCTCTGAAAGCTTTCCATATACAATTCAATATTTTTAGCTTTGATACTCGGGTTTATATGTGGGGTTGTCATTATTTATGGAAATCGTATTCAGATTTCAACTCTTATATGTTGATTTTTTTATGTCAATTTGTTTCTGTATGTTTTGATATTATTCATTGATATAACGAAGGATTTGAAACAGCGGGTACGGTGTACCTCGAAATGTTTCCCTATCGCATTGTTTAGGACTAGGCAGTGTGGAAGAGGGCGGCAGCTTTCCTTGGGTCCCTCAGCCAAAAAAAATTTAAAAAAAATTAAAAATTTAATGAAAATTAAATATTAAAAGCACGGCTCTTCTGTGGATTAGACGTAAAATGCCTGCACTAGAACTCATACGGCTGAACACTATCTTCTATCTAAGGGAGTAAGCAAAAAGGGCCCAGCAACGCAGCCTACTTGCTTGGTGGTCTCACCAATCCCTAGTAATAGTAGTAGTGATAGTAATATGGGGGGAGTGGTAGTGTTACTATCAGGCAAGTAGGCCACGTTGTTGGGCCCTTTTTGCCAGCTTCCTAAGATATTGTTCTACTCCTTTTAATTTCAAGTGTAGTTATATTTCATCTTATCTAGACAAAAGAGCCGTGAATTTCTATGGTTCCTTTCATGCTTTTTCAAGCAATTATACATATTTTCACTGACTCTTATAATCTAGTGAAAACTGGGAACAACACGTGCTCTCACTGTTAAACCAAACCTCCACACACTTTAAACTACAAGGCAGACACACTATAGTATTATAATGAATCTACAATGCAATGAGGGTCCTAAATTTTGTCTATACTCAGTTTCATTTAGGGTAAGTAATCTTTAACTGACAATTTACAGGCTCGAGACTACCGGCTTTACGTCCCTATGAAAGACGTGGTACGCAGAATTTTTATCCCTCTCACAAAAATCCTAGAGGCCCGTGCTGGGATTGAACCCATGACTAAAGTCCATTCATTCTGCGTATTGGCCGCGTACCTTAACCACTACACCACGGGTGACTCACCTAGCCCTAATTACTGTCACTACCTACATAAATACTCAAATAAGAATGCTGGAAGAGAGCGAAGGAATCGTTAGCACGCGGTATGTTTTGTTTCTTTTCAGTATAAAAAGTCTCGTCTTCAAAATAAGAAAGTTTATATGATAGATTGAGCTGTGGAGTGCTATGATAAGAAGAAATAAAACTAAACAAGTTTTCGTCTCTCCACTCATTATAATTACTAATAACAAAGCCGACTTTCAACCGTTAACGGTCATCATCAGTGCCGGTGATTATTAAAAAAGTAGATCAGTTGTCTACCAGTGAGTCTAATGGTACAAACTTGACTCAAGTTTGTAACTTGTCAAGTTTGTACCATTAGACTCACTGGTAGACAACTGATCTACTTTTTTAATAATCACCGGCACTGATGATGACCGTTAACGGTTGAAAGTCGGCTTTGTTATTAGTAATTATAATGAGTGGAGAGACGAAAACTTGTTTAGTTTTATTTCTTCTTATAAGAAAGTTTCGTGTAAAGTTTTTAAAAACTCATTAACTCTGTTCATCTATCATAACTTTTTACTTTAGCTGGATTAATTACAGAATAATCCGCGGGGTGTGAGAGCGCTGCCTACCATTAATAATATGTGACACTTTTGTTAAATTTTTACTCGAATACGCGATTCCTTAGAGTCTAGACTTCTCTTAAAATGCTTTCAACGAATTTATAGATACAATAATGACGTAGGGTTTTGAGCATAATACCAAAGATATATTCAACTTTAGAAATGTTTAACAAATTAACAAGAAAACCATTTACATACCTGCCGTGATGAAATGAAACTTGTTAAAAACGACTATTACATAAAAAATACAGTCATGCCAAATTACATAAAAATTACACTTATGCCTAATTACATAAAAATGCACTCAAGGTAAATTACATAAAAATACACTTATCCCAAATTAAACTGAAAAATATACTCATGCCGAACTACATAAAACTTATACTCACGTTAAATTAAATAAAAATGACACTCTTGCCTAATTACATAAAAAATACACTCATGCCAAATTACATAAGAAATACACTCATTCCAAACTGCATAAAGAATACCCTCATATTAAATTACATATAATTACACTCATGCCAAATTATATAAGAAATACACTTATACCAAACTACATAAAGAATACCCTCATGTCAAATTACATAAAAATACATACATGGCAAATTACAAAAAAATGCACTCTTGCTAAAGTACATAAAAAATACACTCATGCCAAATTACATAAAAAATACACGTATGCCAAATTTAAACTCAGTTGGTTATTATTCTGATTGCTAACAATTTTTTTTTAAAAATATATATGTCATTCGATAAATATTTGACTAATGCATATAATGCATAACAAGTTAGCTCAATTCTCTGAAAGTATTAGTAGCTCAATTATATTTATAAAAGATTACACCATTTTTAATATCAATCTAATTAATTTCCGTTTTTCATGATTTTTTAAAAATTTTTGCTGAAACGCTCATACTTACTACTTGAAACTCGCTTCGCTCGTCCTCAGACAGTAATGTCATCCGTTTTATTTCCAGCCGTCAACCATTCAGACAGCGATCTCACTAGATGCGGCCTAACATTAGTGATCCAAAGAAAACTATACTTTAATCAGTGGCGTAGCCAGGGGGGGGCTGAGGGGGCTTCAGCCCCCCCCCCGAAATTTTTACATAACCTAAACCCGCAATAAATATGTGGAAAAAATAAAACCTATAAAAAATATATAAAAATAAATTACATAACATATATTTTTAACAATGAACTTATAATATTAATATCATAATATATAAAAAAAAATATACCATGAAATTGAAAGATATAAAAATAATTTGAAAACATTACCCAATATACAAATATATATATATATATATATATATATATATATATATATATATAATATATATATATATATATATATATATATATAATATATTCAGCCCCTCCCGAAATTAAATCCTGGCTACGCCACTGACTTAAATTAATCTTTATACTGAAATAAAACTACATTTTAATAGTATACTTATTTATTTATTATTTATAAAGAGTAATTCTTATTTATTTATTTATTAAGAGTATACTTATTTATTTATTTATTAAGAGTATACTTATTTATTTTTAATTTATTTAAAGACACTGGATTGGACTGAATTAACAACTTCTTACTTCTTTAAATGACAATATTTCGCCTGACCCCAGACATACTCATGTCTACAAACTGAATAAATAATAAGTGGTGTTGAATAAATGACAAATAATACTCGAAACTCACGAGTGATACAGAAAAAATAATAAGTAACAACTTATAAATAACAACAATAATAAATAACAACTTCTTACTTCTTTAAAGTAGTAAGAAGTTGTTATTTCAGTCCCATCCAGTGTCTTTAAATAAATTAAAAATTATATACAATGGTGACGAACACTAATAATATTACTTATTTATTTATTTATTAAGAGTATACTTGCACTTTCGTATTTATTTATTAAGAGCATACTTATTTATTTATTTATTAAGAGTATACTTATTTATTTATTCATTAAGAGTATACTTTGAAGAGAATACTTATTTATTTATTTATTAAGATATACGTATTTGTTTTATTTATTATTATAATTATTTATTTTTATTAAGAGTATACTTGCACTTTCGTATTTTTTATTAAGAGCATACTTATTTATTTATTTATTAAGAGTATACTTATTTATTTTATCATTAAAGTATACTTTGATGAGTATACTTATTTATTATTTATTAAGCGTATACTTATTTATTTATTAAGAGTATACTTATTTATTTATTTATTTATGAAGAGTATACTTATTTATTTATTTATTAAGAATATACTTATTAATTATTTATTGAGTATATTATTAATTTATTTATTAAGAGTATACTTATTTATTTATTTATTAAGCGTATACTTATTTATTTATTAAGAGTATACTTATTTTTTATTTATTTATGAAGAGTATACTTATTTATTTATTTATTAAGAATATACTTATTAATTTATTATTAAGAGTATACTTATTAATTTATTTATTAAGTAGAGTATACTTATTAATTTATTTATTAAGAGTATACTTATTTATTAAATAAAGGGATACTCTTGTACCAAATTTTAACTAAATAGGATTATTTTTCACGATGATTTTCCAAACAAAATTTATACATGTCATTCGATAAAAATTGAAATGATGGTTATAGTGAGATAAGTGATGATGATAATGAGATAAGTGATGGGTTTATTTACGAAGTCTTACTTTTAGAGACTTAAGAGAATTATGTACGAACAGTGAGATTAATGAAAAGGAAAATAAATAGCTAAACCGCAGGTTCCGGGTGATTAGTTGAGAGCCTCTAAATATTTCCGTGATTTATTGACATTCATCTTGTAAGCTGGCAATGCTTTATCTTATAGCTAATCTTTGAGACATAATTAATTAATATGTGTTAAAGAATTTCGGAGTAAACCAAGAACAAAAGAGATTTTCACTTTTTAGTGACTCTCCAAAGAAATGGGTAAGTGAAAATGATTGTTTTAACGCTCTGCTGTAAAATTTAAAGATTAAGTAAGAACACTTTTAATAATAATTTTGGCGCGGTAGTCCGCGATTTTGGCAAATTTCTTTTGGAATTCTCGGTTTTTTGCGCACTAAACCTGTTCCAGTTCAGGTTTAAGATATATAGTTGCAACAGTAGTGCTTTTTCTTGTCTGTCAATTTGCTTGGATTTCTCAAAGAAAATACACATTTCAAAGAATTTTCTTTGAAAAAGATTTGTTAATGAGATTAATGAGGCTTGTATGGTGGGGGGGGATGGGCTGCGTGTCCAAAATTTGTTTTAAAGGTCTCAAACTGTGAAAAAATACGTTTCGTGAAACATTATACAAAAATCAACCGTAGAAAGGACAAAACCTTATTGAAAGCCATTATTTCAATCTTCATTAACCCGATTTTCTAAGTCAGCATAATTTTCAAAAAATCTTTGAAATGTATTTTTTTTTTTGGTGCGCTAAAACGAATCAACCCTTCCGAAGTCGCTACGACCACTTAAAGTGACCAAAAAGTTGAAACACTGTGAAATATAACAGAAAATGCGCTAAAATTAGTATGAACAGGGCCTCAAGTGAGTGCAAATAATGCTGATGCGTGTGGTATGGGATAAATAGGGGCATTTTCTTAGAAAAATTCGAAGATATGAATTAACAACTTATGATTCTATTGCTCAGGTTATTAAATATATACCAAAAAATTAAGCAAAAATTAGTTTTATAAGCAAAGAAAATTCACTCGGCTTGTGGACCACCGCGCCGGAATTTTTATATTATAGATTTTACAAAAACTATAATCATCCTTGTATAACCAATAAGGAAACCTTCCAACAAGGATCTTGAATAAAAGAGATGACGCATTAAGTGGAAGTTGTATGAAATAGAAAAATAGGAGCAAACTTACCTTCTCCTTGGTTATAATGAAAAAAGGCGCCAAACACAGGTTATGTAGCAAGCTTGTCTAGTTTGCTCCTCAACTTTCTTCTGTGCTTCTCGTGATTGTTACATTTGTGGTGCTTGTTAAGTTATTTGTGCTTGTTTAATTTTAAATTTTGGACTATACTTTGCCACTTCAGTGAGTGATATTTTAAGCATGTTTTGTTATAACCTTCTCAAGCAATAAACAATGGGATATCATTGAGAGGTAAGTTTGCCTCTAAAATTTAAGACCTGCGCTGTTATAAGAATTGTAAGCATGCGCAGTTTGTATCAAGCATGTGCAGTTGGCTTTTGACGTGTGTTTCGTATTGAATTCTCTCTATTTTTTGGTTTTCGATTGGGGCACCTTTTTGTATGACAAATCGACTTAATGCGTCATCCGCTTTATTCAAGATCCTTGCTAGAGAGGCCATATTGGTTAAGTTTTGAAACATCGACAAAGTAACATGACCACCTTTGCTAATAAATATAATCACATAATCAGTACAAAATTACAGTAAGTCTTACGGTAGAACGTTAAAAATACAAATCAAAACGCAAACAATGAGAGGTAAGCCGACAACAATTGATGTATAATAACCTTAATACACTCTTAAAGGAAGTTTAAATAAGGTTTCTCAGAGCCCCTTAGAGCCAAAAAATGATGTTTCAGGCATCTTAAAGTATTGAAAGGCAATGCCCCCTATAGTATATAATTCTATAGCACTACATTTTAAACAGTCATACAACGATCAGTTTATGCAAATCTACAAAACGTTGTAGCTCATTTCCTTTGAATAATCCAAAAAATAAAAATGAACGTCCTTACCCAGATTCAAACCATGGTACCCCTGGCTTTGACTTTTTTGAGTCCAGAATCAACTCCAGGTAACATTAATTTAACTACCAGGCCCAAAAATCAATGACTCCTGACTTAAAATATGTTGTATACCGGCCGTATTGTAGGTTTTCTCTTCATTAACCACAGTTTTTCGTCTTTTGATCATTTTAAGTGGTTGTATCGGTTTCGAACAGAATCGATTGTATCAATCGATTTTTCGTACCAAGGAACTGCATACCTAAGAAACTAACTATACCAAGGAACTGCATAACTAAGGAACTAACTATACCAAAGAACTGCATACCTAAGGAACTAAAACTATACCAAGGATCTGCATACCTAAGGAACTAACTATACCAAGAAACTGCATATCTAAGGAACTAACTATACCAAGGAAAACGACACTCCAGTTGATATTTTTTCTGTATAGTCTGTAATTTTGGTTTCCGGTAATTTAGATTCACTTAGACGACCTTTCTAAGTGATGAAACCGGTCTGAAGTCGTCTTTCTGACCTGTGAAAAAAGAAAACCTCATACCGGTTTTTTATAAAACGAGAGGCTCTTTTTGCAGCTCCGCGGCATAATATGAATAATATGACGCGATCTGCTCGTCATATTACTAGTGATATACTTGTCGAATTGAAACGAAACTTGGTGTACTTATTTATTGCGTCAAGGTTTGCATTGATACCGAATTTCAGCACGATTGGGCTATATTCCGGTATTTTACAATTTTTTTAAAAAACTTTGATAAAAATTGAACTAATGCTGATAATGAAATGCACATATGTTAGTGTTATACATAGCTTACATGCATGCCAAATCTCAGTTTGATCGCAACTTTTTTTCGTGATTTAGAATTCTTCGAAATCTTTGCTGTTTCATTATTTAATGGAACAGCCGGTTAATGACGTCATAAAAAAGTATACTCCGAATAGCACAACTACACCCATAGACTGATTTTTACACAAAGTTCAACTCTCTGGCATAAATACACTGGGAGCTGCGATGATAACAGGCACACATACAAACACACACACACACACACATACAGGCAGTCAACTTTTTAAAAACAACTCAGGAGGTGTTATAAAATCCTGAAACGGGTGATTCCGAAGTCGCTTCGGTTTCGGATTAAATCCGAAGTAAATCTAAGGTTTTTGCCGGATCATGAAAGATAATCAGCACCGAGTGAGCTCAATACCTGGATAGGTGTTCACTGGTAATAAAACGAATGTATTTAATGTTTGAGGACGACCGAAGCGATTCCTAATTCTTGCTGCAGTACACTTGGTGATTTATATGTTCTGAGGACAAACGGAGGGAGTCCGAAGTAGTTAGGATGAGCGTAGCGAATCCGATGTGTTGATGAATAGTTTTAAACTACCCGTACCTGATTTTTGACTTAATTTAACTCTCTTACATAAACACACTGAGAGATACCATGATAACCCGCATTAATTAAACGATGCACAAATTTTAAGTATTAACGACTAGGGTGCCTCCCCCAACTAGTAAGTGAGGGGGCCAGCTCAGTCTAAAACAATAAAAACCACTCGGTAGTCTTCTAACGCCTGAAACCGATAAACAGAAACAGATAATTCGTTTGAAATCTCAGTGTTGGATGTTTATTGCAAACCCAATACTTTTTCCTATTTCTTTAGTATAAATAATAAAAAGTAAAAAATCAGTTATAAAATTGATGGTGTTGTTACAATATAAGCATTCCTAATAAACTATTGTGGGCTAAAAGTCTTTGCTTCAAAAGAAGCTATGTGCAAAAGCACAACAGAAGATGCGATGTATACAGTCAATAAACGACTTTAACATCCTACATCAAATCACGTGTGTACTAGGAAGACTTGGTTCCATTTATAGACAGAACACCACTTATCGAGAAAGTCACTGGTATTAATCTTTTTCCAAATATTTATATGCTTACGATCAGTGAAACCCTATCTTGCGGAATGAAATGGAAATCTTTCTTAATTGGAAAAGTATCCATCTATACAGGTATAACTATTAACAACCAATTTCGAATAACTCGGATATTTTAAATACCGGGTTTCGGCACGTGACAGCTCCTCATTGTCGGTTAGGGACTACCTTGTTGTTCGTTTGTTGTTACATGTCATTTTGTTGTTACTATGCATTTAGGGCTCTCGTATTGGAGCCCTAAATCAGTCTTCCTGATTATGGAGCCTTGAGTCTAAGATTTGCGGATGATACGCAGTTAATATGCAGTTAATGGAAAAAACCTTGATGAAATAATTAATAAAATAGATGATATTGTAAAGCACTCAAAAGACTGGTTTATAGTAAATAAGTTATCTTTAAGTGAGTCAAAAAACCAGATTTTAACACACACTCTTAAATATAATAATAATAATAATATAAACATTTAGCTCATTAAAATACTTGGAGTGTCTCTTGATAGCCCACTTCACTGGAAAGCTCATGTTAATGAGTTAGGTAGTAAACTTTCATCTATTTTATTTCTGCTGCGTAAACTTAGTTTAACTTTAGATATTGATACCATGAAGCTTGCTTACTATGCCCATTTTCATTCACGTATGCTGTATTCTATTAAAGAATGGGGAGCAGCCCCTGTAGCCAACAGTATTTTTATGCTGCAAAAAAAAAGCTATTCGTATCATGAATAATGCTAAACATGACGATAAGTGCAAACAATATTTTATTAAAAATAAAATTTAAACTTTTTATTCAGCCTATATTTTTGTCATTGTGGTTGTTTGTTAAAGCAAAGTATGATGAGGGGGAGTTCAATTTTATTAAGAACCACAATTATGCCACTAGATATATTGCTAATATCAATATTCCCACTTGTAAGCTCAACAAAACACATCAGTGCCCAAATTTTAATGGAATAAGGTGCTTTAATAAATTACCCGCTTCAATAGTTGAACTTCCACCCAAAACTTTCAAAATAAGCAGTACCACATTGATGCTTGAGAAAGCAAACTATATTGTTAAAGAGTTTTTAGCTGATAACTTGGTACTCCTTGAATGCTTAGTGTTTTTTCATGTAATGTCATGCTTTTTTGTTTAGTTTCTTATTTTCTATCAAGTTTGTTATTCAAGTTTTGCTGTCTATGTTTATGCAGTTTGTGTGATAATTAATAATCAAGTTTTTTTTCGTATCACTGAAAAATGTTGACAATTGAGAAACTTCGTAATGACGTAACCTCAAGTAAGTAAACAAATAAATAAAACAACCAAATTGTGAAAAATTTGATAACTAACAAAACAGTTATTGGACTGTTAAGAATTAAATTCTAGGTTAATTAATGAAGACTTAATTAATTATAGGACTGAAGTCTTCATTAATTAACCTAAAATTTGATAACATTCGGCAAGTGAGATACCAAATTTGTTAAAAATTTGATATTTTAAATACGGGCCTTCGGCAAGTGACAGCTCCTTGTTGTCTGCCGCTCAGAAACATGTAAACAGCAATTATTTGTTGATACATGGCATTCTGCCATGCCTTTAGCGAATTTTCGTCGCCTCGCCAATTTTATTCATCGGCTTGCTTGCCCGAAGCATGTATACGGGGCTGTATAGACGCAAATATATATATATATATATATATATATATATATATATATATATATATATAATATATATATATATATATATATATTTGTGTGTGTGTGTGTGTGTGTGTGTGTGTATGCATATATATATATATATATATATATATCAAAAAGTTATGGTTGTTGACCAGAGATTTGATTTTAAATTTTTTAGCATAAATTTAAATTCAAATATCCTTTATTTGGTTTATAATACATTTTTTAACTATAATACGATGTACATATAAATTGCCTTAATACTAAGAATAAAAGAGCACATCACCACAAGGCTAAGCCTGAGAGTGGAGGAGCATTAAAAAGTATCAAAAGAGTGAATCAAGAATAGAAATTATTATGCAATAAAATTAAAAAAAATAAATAAATAAATAAATAAAATAAAATTAACACACTTAAGTTACTATAATATAATAACAGACTAACACTCATACACATAAATAGGTAAAAACCACTAACCAGATCTTAAACCCATGTAACAAATAATTCTGGTGAATTCTCGGTTTCAGATATTAAAGTGCAAGCACAATGCTTTTGAAGTGTAGGAAGGTAATTGAAAGTAATGTATGAAGCATTGGTACACCACTGTTGCACTAGTATTTTGCTATCTTTAATTCTTACCATACTTCCACTGAGTAAATAATAAAAACTTAAGAAGCCATAAAAACGATCATTAAAACTAAAACCTAGATGTATAGCAAATAAATCATATCCACATAGATTCTTTAAAATAGTTATCTATGATTAATTATTTAACCGAATAAAACAGGTGTTAAATAAATAATAGAGAAGACTCCAAGAATCCATCACAAAACATATGTCAATATAGAACTACGCATGCTTGGTACAAACTGAGCATGCTTGGTACAAACTGAGCATGCTTGAAATAATGACATTAACTCTGCCTTCTGGTAATTTTTAATAGGTAATAAAAAATTACCTTCTATAAATTTCTTTTCTATTCTAGGCCACAACATGCAGAAAAAGTGATATATTTTATGTCATGACAGAGTATAATGTAAAGTTTATTGACTATTTTCTAGGGAGTGAAGAAGCACTTTTCACTCCCAAAGGAGAGAAGTTACTTTTCTCTCCCTTGGGAGTAAAATGTTACTTTTCTCTTCCTTGGGAATAAAAAGTTACTTCTCTCTCTCTGAGAGTAAAAAGTTACTTCTCTCTCTCTGAGAGTAAAAAGTTACTTTTCTCTCCCTTGGGGGTAAAAAGTTTTTCCTATTATTGGGATTAGAGCCAATTACATTATTTTTTTTTGGGAACGGTATCCTCTAAATTTATATAGGGGACCAATCAATTTTAACAAACAAATCAACCAATTTTAATAAACTAATCAACTCCTGGGGGCGGCACCCCAAAATTTATGAAGGAGTACCAACTAAATTTTTTTTCTTGGTTCAATATCCGTTTGGGATCAAAAAAATTGATTGGACAAATAAATTGTTTGATTTTTTGGAGGGCGACACCTCTTAAATTTATGAGGGGGTCCGACCAGAAAAAAATGATAATAAAATACAAAAAAACGTATGAATAAATATAATATAACATTAATTAATTATAAGAATAAATAAATAACATCAACATCTGGAGATAAAATCTTGTATGCACCTTGGGAGTAAAATTCTATGTTCTCCCTTACAATAATTATGTTAAATGCTTTGGTCCCTTTGCCTTTCGTCTTAGGAGCCAAGTAACTGTTTAGGAAAATAATTGCCTTCATTACTCCCCTGGTGCATAATGGATATTAACTTACCAAGGGAAAAGATTAAGTTTTTCCTCCCTGAGCTGTCAACTTGGTTTCTGAGGCTATAGCCGAAGAAGTCATATTATTTAAATCCCGAGGCTTGCTGAGGCATTTTTTGTTGGTTCCTTACGGATTAAGCGGGTTATGACGTCACAACAAAATGAATTTCCGGGTAGTACAACTAAACCTTTGGATTGATTCTTTTACAAAGTTTCAGCTCTACGGCATAAATAGATTAGGAACTACCATGGTAACAGACATAGACGCAGAAAAGTTTGTGAAAACCACTCAGACGGTCTTGAAAACGCCTAAAACGGATAATTCAGATGTCATCCCGGTTCGAAATTTTTTGCAAGCACAACACTTTTCCTAAGTATTGCGATTGGATGCCTATATGATACCTAAGATATCATATGAAGAAAGATAAAACTAGAAAATTTTAGAACTCTCATGCATATTAATTCCAATAATTTTTAGGAGGTAGCTATTAGCTGACGTCTAATTTTTTTACATGGTTTATTGTAAGAGTTACTTGGTGTATATTTTACTTTAAGATAATCGTAATAATAATAATAATAATAATAATAATAAAGCCACACATTTATTATTATTAATACACAAGTCTCACATTAAATATTTGATCACTTTTATAAATTTTGAATCTTTTACTACCAGAAAACTTTACTTAATAGATGTTGCCATACCTAATGCTCATAATTTAGAAAACACATTTCAAACTAAAATTAATAAATATCTAAAATAAGCAGGAGAGTTGAAAGTTCAATGGCAACTAAATGAAACCGCCATCATCCCAATAGTAATGTCAGCCACTGCCATAGTCCCTAACAGTATTCACGACTCATTCAAACATTTAAATCTTCCTAATAACATTTATACAACTCTGCAGAAATCAATAGTTCTAGACACGTGCAGTATTGTTCGCTGTTTTCTGTCCAGATAATTATAAAAAAAAAGTAAAATTGTAGAAACTTGGCACACAGTGTCCGCTCTATAATTAACCACTTTCTAAGTGAGAAAAAAACCTAAACATAATAATAATAAATAATAATGCCTGTTTAGATCCTTGCGGTCCATCAGGGATAACCCCTGCGGGAACCATCTTAGACGGCAGTGGCAGCCGTTACACTCAAAGTGTAATCTAAAGTTGACGATAATTTATTTAAACAATAATCTTATATAAACTGAGAGCGTAACCTGGGATGCGAACCCCAGACGTCATAGGTCAGTATAACTACTGACGCTTTAATGACCTAGGTCGTTAACCACGGAGGCGGCGTAGGTAATTACAACACTTTTCCTATAAAACTAATGTTGTTGGTAGATTGGATTTATATTCAAGTTTATTAAAATTGAAAAGAGTTTGAAGTCAATACGTGGTTGGTATGTAAATAGCGGTGAAGCAAGTGTCAGGAAGGTATCATTGACATAGAGAAAGCAGTTAGGACAAACAGTTAAAACAATATACTTTGTGTGTCTTTACTTCTCTAATATTTACTTATCCATCGGAGGCCGAGTTTCAATTACCTCAAGCAAGTCTCACATTAAATATTTGATCACTTTTATAAATTTTGAATCTTTTACTTAAATTTCACGAAGACAGGAGCTGGGCGATAAGCCTGGTACCGTTTACTTGTTATTTTTGTCTACATTTTTAATGTTTTTATTTTTTATTATTCTGTTTTCTTCTGCTGTTATATTCGGCAATGATGGCCTGACGTTAGGTTCGGCAATGCACCTAATTAAAATAAAATTTCACAATTATTATTTTAATCATGAATATATATTCACCTATTTATTTATGAGCCAACCTCCTGGAACCATTAGTATGGTCTTACTCCTGGAGCCATTAGTCTAGTCCGCCTCCTAGAGCCATTAGTCTAGTTCCCCTCCGGGAGCCATTAGTCTAGTCCACCTCCGGGAGCTATTAGTCTAGTCCGCCTCTGGGAGCCATTAGTCTCGTCTTCTTCCAGGAGCCATTAGTCTAGTCTTCCTCCTGGACCCCTACTAAAGTCTAGTCTTGCTCATGAAACCATTAGTCTAGTCTTCCGTCTGGATAGTCTTCCTCCAGGAGCTATTAGTCTAGGTTTCCTCCAGGAATCATTGGTCTAGTCTTATTCCTGGACCTCTACTAGAGTCTAGTCTTCCTCTTGGACCCCTGCTAGAGTTTAGTTTTCCTCCTAGATCCCTAATAGAGTCTAGTCTTCCCTCTGGAACCCTTTCAAAGTCTATTCACCCCCCTGGATCCATTCTAGGGCACATCTTTAGATAGTTACTCCCTTTTAGGGGAGTACTATACTGCTTCTTTTATCTATGTGACCTGCTTTAGGTTGTTACTCCTCTTTTACAGATCAGACTAGTTACTCCCTTTTTTGGTTACTCCCCTTAGTTTTTTGATTTTATTACTAACCTTCATATATTTTACCTCATTATACGCGCTTTCCTGGGGATGTAGAAAAGCATTGGGGCTATTGTTTTGGGTTAGAGTAGAGAGATAGTCAAAGATATATCTTCTTAACTAAGGGGAGTAACCATTTAAAGAAGGTCTCCTAAGAAGGGGAGTGACCATCTACTGAGAAAGTAACCTTCTTTTGATGGTTACTCCCTACCTCGCTATGAAGGGACTAACCTTTTCAGATAGTTACTCCCGTACAACGCTATCTTTTATTACATAACTTCATGCTCCATAGTTTTATTTGTACCAAGTTGATTATTTTTCCATATTTACAATTATTTAATGACATTTGTCATTTTTGTTCGACATTTTCATTTAATATTAACGAAGTCCTTAAATCTGTTAAAAATAAGTTATGTTCTATATAATCTATATTATATCTATATATTTACTCTTTATATTCATGCTCAGCTTGAAATTTTTTTGATATGTGTAAAGGTGCTAATGATTAAATATTAAGCACCCTATAAATATTTGTTTTTTAAAACCTACAATGTTAACACATATATAATATATATTATATATATATATATATATATATTATATATATATATATATCTACCACTACCTCCCTCCGTGACCCAAACCTCATAAGCTCATTTTGTTCTTTTGAAAATTCGCGAAAAAGTTAAATGATGAAAAGTGTATATATTCTCTTTACATTTTTTTTGTTTTAAATTTTATTGTATTCTTTCCTGGGCAATAACTTGGGACATGAAGTTATTATCGTTCCAAGTTTATCCTCCTTTATAAATCACCTTCTATATTATCATACTAACTAACTTCCAAAAAAAATCACATCTTTTACTTTTAACCTCTGAACTTGGCCACATATCACAAGGCAAACTATTTCACAATCATGAAATAAAAATTAAAAACTCGTAGCTTCTTCTTCTTCTTAAAAAAATAATAAAAGACTCATCATTGAAAAGTCAAAAAGAATGTGATCTTTCATTTTTTCATAATTCACACATCTAATTTGATTTTGGTAGTTTATGTTCATCGATAATTATCTATTACTACAACCAGATAATAGTTTTATTACAATATCATGGAATAAATAGAATAAACTTTACTAATACGCTGTTCAAATTCATTACAATTTCGTAAAATTTGTTATAAATTGTTTGAAATTAAAAAAAAATTGAAAAACTTCTTTCAAATTTCTTTAAATCTTTTTGTCATCCGTCAAAGAAGATGATTTTTAAGATATACCTTGTTTTTGGTTTATATTTTTATTTCTTTTATTTTTACAATCGTACGTTGATAAAAAAGATAGTTTGAATGTATAAATATATTACAAACAAATACTTAAAGTTATTATAAAATAAATAAGGTACAATGTTTTGTACTTATTTTAAATAAATTTTTTCATAGAACCAATTATTGATTGACATATATACATATTTGTTCGTTTAACATGTATTTTTCACACTTGCTTTTAAAGTATATATTTATATCAAATAAAATAGTGCTTTAAATAGTTAAAATAATATTAAATAAATAGACTTATCATAGAATATAAAGATCATAATATAATACATTTTAATTATTACATTTTATAAGTAACTTTTATGTAATAACATACATATATATATTGCATTCCACACTGTTTTAAACGTTCAGTAATTTTGTATATATATGTATATATTTATATTCCCATAAAAAAATCTGTAACATTCAAATATAATAAATACAACTACACAAAATTATAACAGTGTTTTTAGACGACGTACTAACACGCTTTTTTTAATATAATGAAAAACATAAAATTATATATTAAGTAACATATATATATATAAATATATGTGGATAAGGATTGAAAAGTCATAAGTTGTAATGTCATCGCGTCGTCATTAACCTCCGAACGACCTAGGGTACCGCTAACGACTCCTTCTGTTCACATGGCCTCTGACATCGAAATTTATGAATAGACACCCTTATAATAAGTTATGAGATTTCTGAATCTACTTTTTTTTTACTTTCGGTTTTTCATTAAGTATTACTTTGATATATCACTTTTCCTCTATATATCACCATAATTATCACTTTTTCTCTATATATCACCATAATTATCACTTTTCCTTTATGTATCACCAAAATTATAACTTTTACTCTATATATCACCATAATTATCACTTTTTCTGTATATAACACCATTATTATCACTTTTCCTCTATATATCACCATAATTAACAATTTCCTCTTTATATCACAGTAATTATCACTTTTCCTCTATTATATCACAGTAATTATCACTTTTCCTCTATATATCCCAATAATTATTGGGATATATAAAGATGTTTTTGTGTCAAGTTTGTATAATTGAATGCGTTTTGTTTCATATTATAGAAATAATATGACACATTATGCATTCATAACTTAAAAAAGTCAAGACTGCCATCTATTAAAAGCAAGGATTTTGAATAAAGTGGATGACGACGCATTAAGAAACATTTCTGACCCCATGGAAGTTCTATTAGATAGAGAAATAAGAGGAAGCTTACCTTCCCCATGGTTATAATGACAAAAGGGCGCCAAACGCAGGTTATGTAGCAAGATTGTCGAGTTCACTTCTCAACTATTTTCTGCGCTTCTCATGATTGTTACGTTTGTGGTTCTTGTTAAGTCATTTGTGCTTATTTAATTTTAAACTTTGGACTACACTTAGCCACTTCAATGAGTGATAATTTAAGCTTGTTTATAACCTTCTCAAGCAATAAACAATAGGAAACCATTGAAAGGTAAGTTTGACTCTAAAATTTAAGATCTGCGCTGTTATAAAAAATTGTAAGCATGCGTAGTTTGTACCAAGCATGTGCTGTTGGTTTTTGACGTGTGTTTCGTATTGAAATCTCTCTATAGTTTGGTTTTCGATGGGGTCTTTTTTTTGTATTGCAAATCGACTTAGAGCGTCATCCCCTTTATTCAAGATCCTTGATTATAAGAAATGGCATTTTCCCAAAACAATTCTGTCTTTTGGATGACAGACCACAGACCCTGCGCTGCACTCAAAAGCAAGAAATGCCTGAAGAATACGTCAATGTCCAAGCGTCAAATATAGGCACTCATATCATATTGTAACTCTGCAATAATTGGATGAATTGAACAGATTGGAATGAAACGAAACAAACGTTTCATTCAAATGAAACCAGAGCCCCGTGGCCTCTTGTTTTATTCTTAGCGCTAGCATAATAATGTTCTTATATACTACGGTATAAACGGGGGAAAAATAAAATTTACGAAGAAAAATAGGAAACATTAATTATGCTTTATGATATAACAATTTTTTAAGCTTAATAAAGGTTGAATTTATTCATGGTTGAACTTCATGAAGTGTTTCACCTGTAGAGTAGGCATCATTAGACATGACTTGAAGGATCTCATTAATATTTATTTGTTCCTCACTACGATATGGTTATATTAGTGTTTGTATGGTACTCTAATGCGCCTTAATAATTCTACACACAGTGCATCGCAACAAAAAAAATCAAGACCTGATAATTCTAATAAAATATTGCTGATAACGAAGAAAATGAATTGAAGACATAATAATTCTATTGAAATATCACTGATAACGAAGAAAATGAATTGAAGACATGATAATTCTATTGAAATATCACTGATAACAATGAAAATTAATTGAAGACCTGAGAATTCTATAGAAATATCACTGATAACGAAGAAAATTAATTGAAGACATGAGAATTCAATTGAAATAGAATTCGTTTTGCAACTTTGTTGGAATGTGGCATAATTGAAGTCTATATTTAGAGGCCCAGTTTTGTTTGTAGTTATATATATATATATTATATATATATATATATATATATATATATATATATTTATATATATATATTATATATATATAATTTAGGGTGGCTCTTAGGAATAGGGGTGAAAAAAAAAATGTTAGAAATGTTGTGCTCCAACCCTAATTTTGTTCGAATATATGAAAAAAAACCATAAAAATTTCAGCCCGATCGGAGGTGATTAACAGGTGCCGCCGACCTTTGAAGTTTTACAGGTGTCAAAATTCGTCAAAATTGTGATTTTCGTGACAATTTTTTTTCTGTGATTTTTTACATTATTTTTTAAGTAAAAACAATACTTAATTCACTAATAAGACACTATGATCTTATCATTATGACCTAAAGTTATCTTAGTTTGTACTTACTCTGACATTTAATGGTGGACATATATATTTTTTTTTCTGAAAATTTTTCAAAAAACTTTTTTTTTTCTCTACACTGCAAAGTATAACTCATTAATATGTTTTTTGTTATCAATTCATTGGCATGTTATGTTTTTGTATACTGTCTTCTATAATTAAGGACCAATAATTGGTTATTTATACCAAAATTAGCAGAACTAATGTGTAACATACAAAACCTGTCATCCTATCTCGCAGTAGGTGAAAGCTAAGTAATGTGTTAATAGTCCAATTCAGTTTCAAATTTTCAATTTGTTTTTTGGTTTGAATTTATTTTCAAACAAGCCATTATTGTGACATCTGAAACTTCGCATGTTAACCCCTTTGCTTGACCCCCCCCTCTTCCCTTACCAAATTTATTCACCATTAACGAATGGTTAATAATTTTTTTTAGTACAGCATTGCGAGTTTTTAAATATATAGCCTCGTAATTGACTAATGACTGAATAAAACGCAAGTCAGACATTGGGGCCTTACTCGCACTTGTAGCACCATACCACGCTCTTAAATACACTCTAATAAGGAAAGTTTAATTTTCTCATCGATGATTTTTCTTTGGTAGACATTTGAACTCACTTCTAAATAAATAATTTAAACAATAGATCGCCATCGACATCCATCTTGCATGGCTAATAGCACCTGGGTTTCTAAATGACACTCCTCGAGGCAGAGTCTCTCCTAGAAAAATCATTGCCAGCTCCATTAGCTCCCTAATCTTCTCTTAATTGTTTTTCTTTTAAACTTTTTACGAAGAAAAAAGTCAAGCATTTCTTCTAAACTTCTGGACATCCTCCTTCAATACCAGAAGACTATTTTTTCGGGTCTATCTGACCCCATGCATTTCTGAACCTAGAAACAGTGGAACATCTGGCCCAAAAGTCGGTCCCACCACTTCATTGAATACACCCTTTAACACCACTTCAAATATGTGGTGCCTACAAGGCAGGTATAGAAAATCCTTTTCTAAGAGGTTATCAATATTTCTGCAAGCTCCATTGTTCTTACCGAAGTTCGATGCCGTGGTGTCTAAACACATCGCTTGGACTGAATCAAGAAGTCCCATTCTTTAAGACATTTAGACTGCTGGGGCTTATTCTGCTCCAGTAGCCTGTGTTATCTCGGAGCTCCTACAACTTGTATTTTCGCCATATGAAATAAGAACTGCCAACCTCTCTATCTTATTGTCTTTTGTAATATTAGGAAGAAGCTTCCCATTTCAAAGTACGACAGCACACTAATTTCTATCAATACTAAAGGTTTTTAACATTTCCATGTATCTAAGAATCCTAAACTAGGATCGTTTACGGCTTATTGAATTTCTGTTAATTACCAAGTCCTTTGCATCATGGTAGGACGCTTCTGCTGTGGCAACTAATATATGAACAGCATCTCTGTCCCTAATTTGAACCTATCTAAACGCTGCTGCTAGGTGATCATTAAAAAAATCACAGTTCCTCTAAAACCTAACAACGAAGGGAAAAATTGCATCAGAGACAAGCTCATCAGAAAACTCCCTCACTGTCGTCTGTGCTATACTGCTTCTGGTGCTTGGTAGCAATTCCGCAAACAAACTAGATCGATCAATATCCTTTAAGCATCGAGTTTTTTTACGGATCTCATCCTCCTTTTGCTCTGCAGTTCTCTATTCTGCCCTGTGTAAATTAATGTCAACTCCCAGCATAACACCAGGTCGCCCCTTCTTCTTTGCATCCGCAAAAACTCTATGTTCCTCCTGGATTTTTATTTTGATTTTCGGCGTCACTAAAGGCAATATCAAATAAATCATCCAGCCTGTCCGTAAGCAAAACGACTACTCATAGCAAAATCAGTCGTTTTAGAAGAATTTTTCTGAAGACAACTCCAATGGTCAGAACGAGAAACTCTTTCACTTGTATTTTATAACTTTAAACAAACAACTTAAACCAAACACTTGATTTAAAAAGAATTTATACATTTAATGGTAACAGTTTGTTGTTCTGATCTAAGACTAGAACTTTTTTTAAGTAAGTCAAGGGATTTAAAATGATTCTTCATAGTACCCTTGCTAAGATCACTTCCCATCTTGCCCATGCAAGATGATAGTGAAATAAAAAATAATAAGAAAATACCATTATTTTCCTTGACTCTCTTTAATCCCTTAAGTGGCACTAGATTATCTTACCTGAAAGTATTTTGGTAAACAAGTTGTGTCAATTACTAATTATACTAACTCTATTCAAAATTTATAAACCTACCTTGCCTTTCTTTATCTATTATTTTTTTGTTGAAAATTGTCTAAATTTCTATTTCAATAGGCAAGAGGGGGGGGGTAACCAATAAGTTTCAGATGACACAATAATGGCTTGTTTGAAAATAATTCAAACCAATAACAAATTGAAATTCTTGAACTGAATTGGACTTTTATACCATTACTTAGCTTTCACTACGCGAGATAGGATGACGTGTGTTTTGTATTGTACACATTAGTCCGCTAATTTTGGTATAAATAAACATTATTGTCCTTAATTATAGAGACAGTATACAAACACTAATTATGCCAATGAATTGATAACAAAAAAATATTGTATGAGTTATACTTTGCAGTGTAGAGAAAAAAATTGTTTTTTGAAAAATTTTTCAGAAAAAAATGTATATGTCCACCATTAAATGTCAGAGTAAGTACAAACTAAATAACTTCAGGTCATAATGATAAGATCATAGTGTCTTATGTGATTAAATTTTTTTTACTTAAAAAATAATGTAAAAAAATCACAGAAAAAAAAATTGTCACGAAAATCACAATTTTGACGAATTTTGACACCTGTAAACTTCAAGGCCGGCGGGCACCTGGTTAATCACCTCGATCGGGCTGAAATTTTGTATGGGATTTTTTTTTTCATATATTCGAACAAAATTAGGGTTGGGAGCAAAGAAAAAAGAAAGTTCATTTTTAAGCCACCATAATTTATTATATATATATATTATATATATATATATATATTATATATATATTATATTATATATATATTTATATATATATAATAAAAAAGATATGAATACACATCCTCGGCAGCTTATCAAAACCTTCTTTAAATTTATTATTAAATATATTCCTCTAACGTGAGATTTTTATGCAAGGTACTACTAGTAAATGAATAGAGCCAAAAAAGCGTTATTTTCTTTGAAATTTGCTGAAAAAATAATTTTTAAAACAAGAAAAAACATATTTTGCCATAAATCATTTAAACAAAATAATTATTAAAAATTGCAAACCTTTACAATTACACTACACCTTATTACCGTCAGACCATCGTGTCTCTTTTTTTCTTTTTCTTTCTAAAGTGCATTTCTTTTCTCATTTCTCTTTTTAGATTTAAAAGTATGATTAATGCGTGACTTTTATTTTTTTAATTCTATTAATTGCAACCTGCTTATCACCTGATCATCAGGTCAACAATGATTTACTTGAAAGAACTTAAAAATAATTAAATGCGTTTGTGAAGTTATTTTTGTTTCTTGTGTGTCGTAAAAAATGGAAAACATACATACTTACATTACATATACATACACACAACACAACACACACAACACCATATATTATATATTATATATATTATATATATATATATATATATATATATATATATATATATATATATATATATATATATATATATATATATATATATTTATATATTATATATATATTTCGGCAAGTGAGTTACCAAATTTGTTAAAAATTTGATATTTTAAATACGGGCCTTCGGCAAGTGACAGCTCTTCGTTGTCTGCGCTCAGCAAGATGTAAATAGCAATTATTTGTTGATACATGACATTCTGCCATGCTTTAGCGAATTTTTGTCACCTCGCCAATTTTATTTATCAGCTTGCTTCTTAGTCGTAGTATGTATACGGGGCCGTATAGACGAAATTACATATATATATATATATATATTATATATATATTATATATTATATATATATATATATATATATAATATATATATATATTATTATATATATATATATATATATATATATATATATATATATATATATATATATGTATATTTATTATATATATTATATATATATATATAATATATATATATATATATATATATATATATATATATATATATATATATATATTATTATATATATTATATATATATATATGTATATACACAAATAGAATAATTTAGTAGTAAGACGCATTAAAATAATATTTTCATTTAAGTTTTTTCCTGACTAATTCAGAATTTTGCCCCCGTGACGAAGGCGAGGGTAGTTATAGAAATTACCTGTTGCGGCGAAGCCGAGGCAAGTTAATTCCTAATATTTTGTTACCTGTGAATGGTAACAAAAATCCCTCCGTCTTGATCCGCTCTTGCTAGCCTTCTGTACCACACATCAGGGATGACAAAAGTTTCTGTTATATGGAACCACGGGTAGATAAGCTGGCCCGCAAAAGGGGAAGTACCTCAAGTTGGCTTTATTTTATCTATGATAAAACCACTGAAAGCGGTTTCAGCTCAATTGGACAATTCGAAGTGGCGCAATTGAAAAAAAAAACATAATTATGACTTTACTATGATTATTAGCTGTCTTTGTTAAAGTTTGTCTACTAACATAGAGCTTTACACTTATTCATGGACATAAATTTAGAAAAGCAGATGTGAGGAGATCATTTCATTTTTACTTAGACGTAAGAGTTTGTGACAATAGTAAATCATGAATTAGTATTAGGATTAAAATGATTGCTAAAATTTTAACCATATTTTTGCTTATGCTGTAAGAGGTTTTCCAGTCATTAGAAAGAAAGAAAGAAGAAAGAAAAATGACTTTATTGAAAAATAAGCATAAAAATATACAAAAATAAATGCATTGAAGCCTACTCCAGGATCCTTCTTTGGATCGTTAGAGGAGGGTTACTTAAATAACTGATTTTTTTTTTTTTCGTTTATTGTATATGCACACACACATATACATACAAATATATATACATACATACATATATATACATACACACATATACATGTACACACTTTTACATATCCACACACATGCATACAAACATATACACACTAATGCAGTCTGCATAAGCACATTCATGTGTGGGTGCACATAAATATTCACACACATATTTTGTGAGTCCCAGTCATTAAAATGTAAGTGACCTGGTTTAATCCTGAATTTTTAACTCTTATGACCTAAACCTAAGAAAGAGTATAATATAATCATAGAAATGTTAATAAGAATAGTACAGTTTACACAATTCTCTTCAATGTCTAAAGTAACATTAGAGGGAAAAAAAAAGGCTGGAAAACTTCATAATTAGATAAAATCATATACATTTTAATTGTAATTTAAAAAAAAATAAAATGCCCGTTTTAGGGCCTTTCGGCTCATCAGGGTATTCACCCTGCGGGAACCACCTCAGGTGGGTTGCATCTAATACACTCTAATAATTAATTAAATTTGGTGAAATCATTTTAATACAAATACTATTCATAAAATTTTAGAGCATAGCCCGGGCTGCGAACCCCGGACCTCCGGTGCCAAAATCGAACGCCTTTACGATCACGGCCACGGAGGCAGACAATTGTAATTTAATCATTAATAAATGTTAATACTAATATCATAGCAACCTGAGCGCATGGAATACTCAGTGAAACACGCGCTATAAAGAAAAAGTAAATCATAAGTCTAAGTATTTTGACGTGATCCATTGTCATGAAGTAGGAACCTGCGGGACAAGGTGCTCGTCGCATTGACAGTTTTGTCTTTAGAATAATTCTGGCGCGGTGGTCCGCATGTCGGGCGAATTTCCTTTGGATGCGTGTTTCCGGGCTAAACAACCCATTTCTTGCTTATGCAAGAACCATGCCCATTGCGTGGTTCCGGTTCATGCTTTAGAACCTAAGCAGTTACTCAATTGTCAAGCACTGCTCGTAACTCATTTTGTCTGTAGTTTCCAAAGGAAATGCTCATAATTATCTAGTTGGTTGTACAAAACTATGCCTCTAAAATTAGAAGTACGCACTATTATTTGCTCTAGTTTAAAGCTTAGTTACTTATCATTAAGCTTAGTCAGTTATCTTTAAAGGTTTTAGCGCATTTCCTTATATATATATATATATATATATATATATTATATTATATATATATATATATATATATATATATATATATTGTCGTGAAGTTTAGATAGAAAAAAAGATATTGAATTAACGTTTTTTATTACACACAACAAAGTAAGTTCTTTATACAATTATTAATTCTTCCGTCTTCCTCTTTTTCGTCTCCACGGTAACGTGATAATATTCTAATAAGTATAAACAATAACAATCGCTTTCGCGACATTCCCCGCAAAAGCAAATTCCTTAAAAAGGGTAGAAATCCAAGACATTAAATGTTGCAACTTGATCTGCCCAAGATTTTATTCTTTTTCTTGCTTCAGCCGCCGCCTGGCGTTGAAATTTTGGTGAAGCATCCGAGGGCTGCGAAGATTTATCGGAATTTAAAACAGCTTCTTGGGTGGCCTGCAGCTCTAGGGATATAGGTGTAATATTGAACGGGTTAAGACTCCACCAGTTGCCAGCTTAACCTTGGCAGTTCGAACGGCCCCGTCAGCACCCTGAAACAGTTCAACTAGTCTCCCTAGTTTCCAACGGCTTCTTGGGTCGTTACTTTTAATTTGGACAATATCACCAATTTGTGGGTGTCCCGCACGAATGCGCCCTCGTTTAATTTGAAGTTGATACCTCTCTCTTAGACTTGGAAGGTAAACATCGGTCCACATTTTCCAAAAATTATCAATTAGAGACTGATGCTCTAGCCAGGTATCTCTAACATCCGCCTGACATATTGTTGGTAGACCTGTGTCTTCTAAGGTAATGTTGGCATTATCAATACGAGGAATTAAGAAGTTTGCTGGACATAGTGCTCTTTCTGAATCGCTGTCGTTAATGTAAGTGAGAGGACGATTGTTTACGACGTGTTCGACTTCAGTGATGATCGTTTCTAACTCACTGATAGTAAGTTTTACACACCCTAAAGTCCTTCTCAAACAATTTTTAACATTGGAAATTAACCTTTCATAAAATCCGCCCATCCAAGGAGCTAGTTCAGGGATAAATTTCCAGGTTACCTGACTGTAAGTATTTTTTATGACGGAACTGACAGCTTTAAATTGTGTTGCGTTATCGGATATAAGCAAATTAGGAGTTCCCCTCCGAGCAACAAACCTTCTAAGTACAAAAGAGAATTGTAACGCACTTAAATCCCTGGCTAACTCTAAATGAATGGCTCTAATAGTTAAACATGTAAAAATTACACCATAAACCTTTTGCTCTCCTAGACTAGTTTTAACATACATGGGTCCAAAAAAATCAACACCTACAACCGAAAACGGATTCAACCGATTGACTCTTTCAGTAGGAAATGCAGGCATAGGGGTAACCTATAGGGACCACCAGTTAATTTCTTACACCGAATACAGTTTTTTAAAACTCTACGCACCTCAGACCTACCATTAACGATCCAATATTCTTTCCTAACTTCAGCTAAAGTGTGATTTACACCGGAATGGTAGCTAGAATGATGCGCGTCCCTAATTATTAAGTCTGAGTACCAATTTTTCTTAGGCATTAATTTTGGGTGAATAGTGTCAAATTTAGCGTTTAGATTTAATAGTCTTCCCCCACATCTAATTAAACCCTTTTCATCATAAAATAAATTAAGTTGTTGTTTTAAATTATTATTTTGTAGGTCAATAAATTGTGCTTGTACATACGAGTCCCACATAATTTTTGCTTTAACGTAATCACTGTTGGAGCTCTGGTTATGTGACAAAGATCGAAATTTATTAACCGCTTGAATACATACTGCAGTAATTTTTAATAGAGAATTTAAATCACTATACTTCTCATAATTGATTTCAAAAGGAGTTATAAGTTTCTTCTGTGTTACCTCATGCATAGCGAAGGAAGGTGCCTCAGGTAACAAATCACCATCGTCAGAAAAGTTTAACTTTTCTTCTGGCCAAGTTTCTTTAGTTTGTAACAAAAAATCAGGTCCGTGCCACCAAAGCATAGAATGACGTATATTTTCAATAGTAAGTAAAGGTTTCGTGGCTAAATCAGCTGCATTCTCTTCTGAAGGTACGTAACGAAACATAAACTTATTTGATTTAGCTTTAATTTCCTTCAATCTATTTCTAATAAAAGTGGGATGGACCTTCGTTGAATTTATCCAGTGAAGAATACATTTTGAGTCGGTCCATACGTAAGTATTTGAAACATCTAACCCAATATTGGCCAAAACAAAATTCATGGTTCTAACTCCTATTGTTACAGCCAATAATTCCATCCTAGGTATGCTGATTTTATGTTTTCCTAGTGGAGCTAATCTATTTTTAGCAAATACTAAATTGCTTGTAGTTTTAGTTAGTGATATAGACACAATATATACACAACATGCATATGCTTCTAAAGAAGCATCGCAAAAACAATGTAGTTCATAACTGCAATTTCGCTGAGTAACTAGTCGTGCAAATTCTGAAGTATGAATTTGGGAAAGTTGATTTACAATATATTCCCATTGTAATATATCTGTAACTGTTTCGTCCCAATTCTTCTGGCTGGCCCAGAGATTACGCAAAAATAATTTTGCTTTTAATAGAACAGGAATCATTAAGCCTAATGGGTCAAAAATAGACGCGACCAATTGTAAAACTGACCTTTTATTCACAGTAGATGAAACATGTTTAATGTTATTTTTAAAGCTTAAAACGTCATTTTCAGTGTTCCAAACTAATCCTAATACATCTACTTGCCTATTTGGAACATGGTCACTTTCAAGAGTTATTCGATTTAAGTATGAAGATTAGATGACCATTGCCGTAAATTCATAGACGCATTCTTAAAATCGTTTTTCGTAGTAAGATAAAATTCTTCTATCTCCCCTTCTTTTTGTAATCCAGTTACCATATTATCAGAGTAAAATGATTTCATCAAAACCTCTTTCCAAGGATTATAAGATTTTCTTAATTGGGAAAGTATTGTCATATTTAAAAGAAAAGGACTTGAAACAACTCCGAAAGGTACTCTACGAAATCTATATATTTGCAAACAGTTCTCTAAGTTATCAAAATCTATATTTTCAGAGTCGGAAATCCATAAAAATCGAACAAAGTCTCTATCTCTTTCAAACAATGAAAGTTGCAAGAACGCCTTTTCTACGTCAGCAACAATAGCGATAGGATAAGTTCTGAATAATCAATAGACCAATCAAATTCTCTAATAAGAGGGACCACTGTATAAAAAATCGTTAAGGCTACAATGTTCTTTACTTTGTCTAGCAGAAGCGTCGTATACGATACGAACGCTCTTGTTCTCCTTAAACACCGGGTGGTGAGCTAAGTAGTGAGTTTCATTGTGATGAGTTTTCACCTTTTCGATGATACCTAATTTAAGTTGTTCCATAATTATTTGATTATAAGTAGTTATAAACTCTTTATCATATCTATATCTCTTAAGTAAAGTTTTTAAACGACCTAAAGATAAATAATAATTAGTAGGCAAGTCTGGAGGAAAATTTATCCATGGCCATCTGACTTCATATCTGTTATCAACAATGCGAGTAGTTTGATAGTAATATTGGACAGCAGTATCTTCTTCGTTGTTATACGGAGAATCGGTTATGCCAATATTTTCAAGCGCATAAAGATTTTTTAGGCTTAATAAAGGTAAAAGTTCGTTGTTCATTACAATCATACTTGTTACGTTGTTTTGAGAAGAGAGTTCAAATGAGCAACGCCCTGAAGGCATCCATCCGAATAAAGTTTTTATCAAATAGAGTCCAGATTTAACGTACATTTTTTCTCCACTGACAACATCCCAATAATAGTCGTTTCCTAAGATCATTTCTATTGGTAAACCGGGTTTTTATCAGCGTATTCAAGTTCTAAAAATTTTGAATCAAAGTTTTTTTGGATTAAATAGGTTAGTTTTAAATTCTCCCGACAAGACCGGTACTATATTAGCTTGAATAATTAAATTTTGTTTATCATTTATACATAGTTCAAGTTCAGTAAGTGAAGTATCTAAATTATTGGCAGTGGAATTGCCAAATGTGAAAACAGAGAGACTTTGCAACTCGAGCGTTGGGGCCCCTAGTCTCTTAGCTAAATGAGAGTTTACGTATGTTCTCTGTGAACCTCCATCCAAAAGTATTCTAATCTCAAATGATCCCTTAGGGCCTTTAACAATAGCCGTTGCAGTTTGCATAATAACTGTTTCTCCGATCGACAGTAATGACACATCAGTCGTTTCGTTATTACTCTTAATAATTTTAGGAACTTGAGCGTTGACTTCGGAAAATTTATTAGGGCATAAACTTCTATGGTGATTGTGTTTGATTTTGCAGTGCGCACACGGCTTGTAATTTTGGCAGTTTTTGATTAAATGTTTTTGCAAACAGATAAAGCATCGACCTTTTATTTTTTCTTTTCTTTCTTTAATTGTTTTATAATTTTGACATTCGTCACTATAGTGATTAGATTGACAGTAAACACATTTTTTGTTTTTAATCAAATTTTCAGAGATTTGTTTTGGAATCGAAGGTCTATGTTTAGATTTATAAGAAAATTCTGGAGCCGCTAAAGTTTCTGTAGTAAAATGTTGCTTAGTTACGCCGTCTGCTAAATTTGACACATCAACACAATCAATTTTGAGATCATGTACTTCCCTAAAGTTACTATCGAAAAATTCCGCTTTCTCTCTACATTTAACTATTTCTAATAAAGATTCCCTAATTTCTTTTGCAGTTTTGACACCTTTATCATTTAATTTTACCAATATATCGAGAGGAAGTTTACTATAGATCACAGAAATAAATAAATTACCATCTGTATTTTCTCCTAAAGCTGCTAGAGTTCGCAAATGCATTTCCATCTCATCAATAGTTCTACGCAAAGATTTAGTATTATTATCAGCTTTAGCTAAATTCCTAAGAGCGTTATAGTGAGCATGAACGTTAACAGACGGATCCCCGAATCTATCTTTTAATACATCAACCACAGTATTATAGTTTTCAGGACAGATCTGATAACCCTCAATAGATCGTTTTGCCTCCCCTTTAAGTAAACTTACCAAATAATTTAATTTCGTAATATTGTCTATGTTTAAAATCATGCACAGCGACCTTGAAAGAGCCCCAAAAAGTTTCCCATTCGAGAATAGAACCTGAAAAGGTTGGCAAATTAAGTTTAGGTAACCTAGATAAAGGCATAGTTTTTGTTTGAGAAGTACCCTCAGGAGTGATATTATCACTATCAGTTACTTGAGGCAGAGTTAGTTTTAAAGATTGCCTCGATACAAAGACTTGAAGTTGTGTTGAGACGTCATTTGCGTCCAGTAGTAAAGTCTCGTAAAGTTCGGCGTTTTCCTCCAATTTCTCAGCCTCATCAGGATTCACTTGTGATATATCTAGAAGGTGACCTCTGATACCTTCAAAACGGTCGATAGCAGTTTTAAGTCTAGAAAATAAAGACATACCTTCATCTAGGTTCTTGTTATCTATGCCCAAAAAATCTTCAGAAAGTTTAGTTATTTTGATCAGATGGGCTTTGGCAGGTCCCATAGCTTTTCTTAAGGCTCCTCCCGTAGACATAGTTACTTATCTCTGCTACCAATTCTTTGTCGTGAAGTTTAGATAGAAAAAAAGATATTGAATTAACGTTTTTTATTACACACAACAAAGTAAGTTCTTTATACATTATTAATTCTTCCGTCTTCCTCTTTTCGTCTCCACGGTAACGTGATAATATTCTAATAAGTATAAACAATAACAATCGCTTTCGCGACATATAATATTAATATATATTATATATATTATATATATATATATATATTATATAATATATATACACACGTAAAAAATAAAAATTTCTTATATCCGTTGTCAGGAGGACCCCCCTTCATGCTTTTCGTATCCCTTCTATCCTGTCAATCTGATAAGGCTCATTTTTAATAAAATTTTGCTAAAAGGCTCAAAGTATTAAAGATTAACAAAATAACAACAAATTATATTATAAGAGAATAATAAAAAATATACCCTGTAATTTGAAGACTGCGTTTTAATTAAATTTTGAGGTGGGCTTTTACTTTGGATATTATCAATAATTAGAAACCAATAATTTTGTAAATTAATTAAATAATTCAATTAAACGAAAAACTTTAAACTGACGTTTTATTGATTAATTGTGCCTGATAAAATGAAGATATAAATGATAAAATGAACATTTAATAAATTGTTTTTTCCAATTGCATTCCTGTATTTTCTAAAACAAGGAATGTATTGTACATCAAATATCAAACTTTTTCCATTAGATATAATTGTTGTCTTTTAATTTTCTAAAGATAATATCCTTGCCGGAACTATAAAACAGAAATTCTGTGACGTCATAAATACACACAGCCCTGAAATATATATATATATATATATGTATATATATATATACATACATACATATTAAACTCATTTAATCATTTTATGAGCAGTCTATTTTACTCATATAAAATTAATTTTTACTCCTATAAATTTTACACCTTTCTTCTCACATTTAGTGTTTTCACGTAAAATAAAATGTTCAATAATGATGAACTTCACTCTCCTCATTCACTATTTTTTATCCTCTATTTTTACTGTATTTTTTTTAACTTTGCCCTTTTTTATAGTTTATTTGTAATAATTTTTTTTAGTTATTACACACGCTGTAAGGTAGCCCA
Source organism: Microvelia longipes (assembly GCA_018340805.1). Classification (NCBI taxonomy): domain Eukaryota; kingdom Metazoa; phylum Arthropoda; class Insecta; order Hemiptera; family Veliidae; genus Microvelia; species Microvelia longipes. Next base: position 5,017,964 of record JACMZG010001913.1, read on the forward strand.
TAACCTTTATTTTTTTTTATTCCATCTTATCATATCATACCATTGCACCAATAAAAGGCCATTGCAATAGCCTTTTATTTATTATCGTTTGGTGCTAATTGTAAACATCTTCCTTTTTTCATTGTGATTTTTTTTCTGGCAATAAAAGTAGTTTTTGATTAAAAATTGGATTCGGAACTTTGACTTTACAAGAAATTGATTCTTTTAAGTGTTTTACGGCCGCCTCCGTGGCCGAGGTCGTTAAGGCGTTAGTCTTTAACTGACCTTTGACACCACGGAAGTCTGGGGTTCGCATCCCAGGTTACGCTCTCAGTTTATAGAAGATTATTGTTTAGATGAATTATCGCCAGCTTTAGAATTCACTTTGAGCGTAACGGTTGCTACTACCACCCGAGGTGGTTCCCGCAGGGGTTATCCTTGATGAGCCGCAAGGCTCTAAACGGGCATTATTATATTATATATATAAGTGTTTTACGACCTACCGACGAGTTTTCACTAAGTTGTCTGTTTGTATGTGTGTGTCTGTATCTAGTTCCTATAGAGTGTTTATGCAGTAGTTCCAAACCTTCTTGTTTCAAATGAGTCGAAGTTGTTCCAGAAAACTCCTTTAAAATGAGTCGAGTGGTCTTCGGCCCCCAAACAATTTTTCGAAAGTTTTATGAATCGGTTTATTTTAAAAACTGTTTGGATATATTGGACCATACAGCGTTTGAAAACTAAGCAACACACGAAGGGAGCGCCGTATGTATGCCGTGGACAGAGCAATGCCTGAAGAAAGCGCCGTATGTATGCCGAGGAAGGAGCAACGCCTGATGGAAGCGTCTTATGTATGCCATGGACAGAGCTATGCCCGAAAGAAACGTCGCATGTATGCCGTGGACCGAACAATGCCGAAGGAAGCGCCGTATGTATGCTGTGGACTGTGGACAGAGCAATGCCAGGTGGAAGCGTCGCATGTATGCCGTGGACAGAGCAATGCCTGAAGGAAGCGCCGTACACCAATGCCCGGAGGAAGCGCCGTATGTATGCTGTGGACTGTGGACAGAGCAATGCCCGGAGGAAGGTCGTATGTATGCGTGGACAAGAGCAATGCCGGAGGAAGCCGCGCGTATGTATGCTGTGGACTGTGGACAGAGCAATGCCAGGTGGAAGCGTCGTATGGCCGTGGACAGGCAATGCCGGAGGAAGCGTATGTATGCTGTGGACGTGCAGAGCAATGCCCGGAGGAAGCGCCGTATGTATGCTGTGGACTGTGGACAGAGCAATGCCAGGTGGAAGCGTCGTATGTATGCCGTGGACAGATGAGCAATGCCCGGAGGAAGCACCGTATGTATGCTGTGGACTGTGGACAGAGCAATGACAGATGGAAGCGTCGTATGTATGCCGTGGACAGAGCAATGCCCGGAGCGGAGGAAGCGCCGTATGTATGCTGTGGACTAGAGTAGAAGGAAGCGCCGTATGGCGTGGAAGGAAAGCGTCGTATGTATTCTGTGGACAGAATAATACCCGAAGGAAGCGCCGTATGAATGCCGTTTTTGTACAAGGTTTTAACTCTCTAGCATAAATACACTTGGAGCTCGATGATATCAGACTCCAAACACATATACAGACGACAACTTTGTGAAAACCACTCAGGAGGACTTTAAGGCCCGTATTCAAAGACGTTTCCTAACATTTTCCTAACATTTTCCTATTTTCCTAACTTTTTCTAACATTTTCCTTACATTTTCCTAATTCTCCTAACTTTTTTCCTAACATTTTCCTAACTCCTACATTCCTAACATTTTCCTAACATTCTTCTAACATTCTCCTATCGTGTTTTAAAAGTCTTTTAGAGGCTTTACATGATTTTATTTAGTAAGAACCTAAGGTAGTTAAGTCAAAAAGTGATACCATTGTAAGTAACGTAATATATCGCAAAATATCAATGTTATTAACTTATTACCTGGATTTACGACACACTTTGTCACAAACAACAATGCGGCCTTTTTGGCGAATGTTAAATATATTAGAAACTTTATTTACATATTTTTCAGTTAACAGTAGAGTTAATACAAATACAATGTTCAATTATTGTAACAGCTTTCATAAATAAAGCAGTATCAAGCGTTTCAAGTTTGAACGTGGACCAGGTTGTACGAATCCAAAGGTGTCTAAATGAAGACCTGTTAATCAGTGCAACACTGTTTTCATTTTGCTAAATCATTTACACAATTTTGTTTTTCGTATTTTGTCATCAAATTCATTTTTGTTTGTGTAAAATTTTTTTGGTATAATAATGGCTGAATTATTCACACCGGACCAACTGAATTTCCTCTTTGAATTGATAGCCCGCCACAAACAGACCATAGAAAATAAAAAAATCTGATTGTGTTAAAAAGAATTTCAGGGTAAACTCCCTAATAGTAAAGTAAGTGGATTAACAGTAACTTATATTATGTAAATTTATGTAGATAGTTATTAATACGACAAAGTGTGTCGTAAATCCAGGTAACGATCATTTAAATTTCGTGGCTTAAAAACATTTCTTACCTAAACCTAAGGTGAGTTGTAGGAGAATGTTAGGAATGTTAGGAAAAAGTTAGGTTGTTAGGAAAATGTAGGAAAAAGTAGTGTTAGGAAAATGTTAGGAAAAAATTTAGGAAAATGTTAGGAAAACGTCTTTGAATACGGGCCTAATCTCCTAAAACGGATAATTTTGGTGACATCTCGGTTTCGGATTTTTTAGAAACACAATACTTTTTATTACTAAACAAACACAATACTTTTCCATAACAAACACAATACTTATAACAAACAAATAAAATAACAAAACACAATACTTTTCCTATAATAAACACAATACTTTTCTTATAACAAACCAATACTTTTCCTATAAAAACACAATACTTTCTTATAACAAACACAATACTTTTCTTATAACAAACACAATACTTTTCCTATAACAAACACAATACTTTTCCTATAGCAAACACAATACGGTATAAATGGGGAAAAAAGTACACGGAAAAAGAATAATTTTTGTATTTTCTGTTCGAGAATTAATAAATACATGTTTTTCAAAAAAGTCCGTGTCCTCCCCAAAGTTGATTTTTGTATTCCGTATTTACCGGTTTACTAGAATCCGCTAGAAATTCATACATAAATATACACACAAAGGATTTTGGATACACTCCTACGTCAGCCCCCCCCCCCCTTCCCAAGAAAAAAACACACTAGCCATCTCAAGTGGCAATTTTTTTTCAAAATAAATCAAATCAATATCGCAAACAACACTGGTAGTGTTTTGAGTGAGATCAATTTTCAAATTAGAATATATTTGCTATTCAGTGGGCCGTGAAAATAAGGCAAATGGAAAGAACATTTGTGTCATTGCTTTGTTATTTCATTTTTGTGAGTAGTGTAAACCTGAAAGACACTCCGCTTATTCCCAAGTCATTTACACTTTTTTAAACTCACCTATCGTAAATTATATAAATAAATTCCCATTTCACTTATTCAATGCCATTCGAGACTACTGAACTTGCTCCCACTAATTCCGAGTCGAATTAACCTGCATACGCATACAAATTATTTTTCGATTCAAGTAAGCCAATCACACTGAATTATTCAAAGAGATATATACTAGAGAGAGCATATCCTTTTTTAATACATTGAAAGGTCTGAAACATCGTTTTCGGGCCTCTGGGGCTCTGTGTAACCTAATGGAAACCTCCTTCAAGAGTGAGTTATGGTTATAATAAATCAATTGTTTTCGGCTTTCCGCACATTTTTTTGTGTTTTCATTTGTATTTTTAACTCTTCATTAAAATTTAAATGAATTAAATTTATTAATTAAATTTAATTAAATTAAATGAAAAAGTCTCTCCACAAAATAACAACTTTATTGGAAACGCGCTCTCAACCTAGCTAGAGGCCATCATCAGTGCAAAACCGTTAGAGAAATAAAAGGAAGACGAGTGAGTCTATGATTTAGCTTTAGATATCAGATATTCAAATTCAGAGTCTGAATCTAATATCTAAAGCTAAATCATAGACTCACTCGTCTTCCTTTTATTTCTTCAACGGTTTTGCACTAATGATGGCCTCTAGCTAGGTTGAAAGCGCTTTGCCAATAAAGTTTTTTATTTTGTGGAGGCCTTTTCATTTAATTATTTATGATGAACTCCATTTCCCTCATCTTAAAACGTTTCTTCAATAAGTTACTGAAATTTTGTCCTTGATTATTTGATTATATATTTTATCGAAGGTGGTCAGGTTACTTTTTCGGATGTTTCAAAATTAACCAATAGCGCACCTTAGTAATAAATCTCTATGGGATCATTCATAATAATTTTAACATACTACAGATAATTTACTGATTTATTCATCTAATTCTACTACACTCGCTTATTGCAACTTTTTAAGTCTAATATATAATAATAACACACACACACACACACACACATACATACATATATATTATATATATATATATATATATATATATATATATATAATATATATATATATATATAAATATATAACATTATATTCTTTGAAAAGTCGTGTAATAGTACCAAACAATTTACTTATTTCAATATAATAATGATCATATGGATGCAATATATAACAAGAAATTTAGTTCTTAAGTAAACACAAAAACTCTTCTTTACAAATTTTGTTTAAATTTTGATTGCGATCCAAAGATGCGTTTGAAAGCTATCAGGACGCACGAGACGAAACAACGTCACTTGATCAGCGAAAAAAATCACCCTTTCTATTCTTTGTCACTAATCTTAATAATTAATATTTTCTTTGAAACACTAAACTTAATTAAATCGCCTGTATAAAATATAACACATAAAAATATAACACATAAAAAATAACATTAATAATATAAAATATAACACATAAACACATAAAATATAACACATAAACACAACATAAAATAACAATAAAAATAACACACTAAAATATACACATAAAATATCAACACTAAAATATAAAACACACATAAATTAACACCATAAAAATATAACATAAAAAAGTTGGGTACGGGGTACCCTCGGTACTTTGTTTCACAACTTGAGACTCGTTGTGCTCGTCCTCGGAATGGCATGATTATACAAAACCTTGGTTCAAGAATGTACGAGGTGTGTTCAAAAAGTATCGCGAATTTTCAATTTTCGCGGGTTACGTATATTCGAATTTTGATCTTTTGTTGGTACTCATGTCTCTTACTAATCCCGTCAAGCTCTGTCATTTTTAATTGTTGACAGCTGCTTTGCTATACACGTGTTTTGGGATTCGTCTTCGATTTTCCTATTAAAAAAGTGGCTCAAAGACCCTGTATCAAATTTTGTTGTTGAAAAACGAAATTATATGTGCAGCAGGATGCATTCTGAATGTTGACTGTGGCATATGGAGAAGCTACCTTAGGTGGAAGCAAGGTTTATCGGTGGTTTAAAATGTTCTCAGAAGACCGAGAAGATGTAAACGACGAAGAGCGTGCCGGACGCCCGATCACTTCAACAACAGAAAAAATTAATGAAGTGGAGAAAATGATATTGGTCAATTGTCGAATCACCGTTAGAGAAGTTGCTGAGGACCTAAACATATCAATTGGCTCGTGCCATTCGATATTTATCAGAAACACATCATAAATTCGTCGATCTGTGGAGTATGATTATAACGCTAAAATGACCCTTCGGGTTTAAGCGTAAAAAACAAAAAAAAACACCAATGATGCCGCAGCTACCGTATTCCCCAGGATCTGGCCCCCTGTGACTTTTCTTGTTCTCTAAACTGAAGAGCCCCGTAAAAGGACGACTTGCGCTACACTTGACGAGATAAAACGGCATCGAAGGAGGAGTGAACAAGATGAAAAAATGATTAATTTGAAATGCTTTGAAGGTTAGAAAAACCGTTGGCACAAGTGTATAATATCTCATGAGGATTACATTGAAGGGGACAAAATAGGTATTCATAAATAAATAAATCATTTTTGAAAACACACAAAATTCGCGATTCTTTTTGAACACACCTCGCATTGTTTTGGTCGCGATACGCTCTGTTACGCAGAGTAGAATACAAAGACTCAGTTGCGATATGTCTTGGACTCGCTTTAGAATTTGGCTGCATTTAGCTTAAGGTAGCATTTTATCATATAATTAGTCAATTAACAACTTTTACGGGAAAGCGTCATGATGTCGACAGATGTAAACAAACTATTCCATGCAATTTTAAGTATCGCGATAATAAATTTTTGTAATATACATTATCGATCGACCTATTTTTTGATTACTCGACAATATATGTAACACTGCCTAAAAATCGTCATCTTCCGGGCATCTTCTTAAGGCAGAAATTGTGCCTTAACCTTGACTTTGTGTGCCAAGTTCCAACTCCCTCTTTCATACTCAGCGGTAGTTATGCGTGACACAGACAGACAATTAAAACATCATAAATGCCTGAAACTGATAATTATGATGAAACCAAGGTTTGGAATTTTTATGGTGAACACAATACTTTTCAGCATTAATTGCGGAAAAAGTAAAAATAAGCATAATATTTATTTATTATAAACTTTTAATTGTTAACTTGATAGAACTTATTTTTTTAAAACTATTCATAAAAATGACATCGTGGTTTCAAGAAGAAAATAAAAATGAAATTAACAGAATTTTCAAATTATCAAAATACCTAGGTTTATCGCCGTTTGACGAAAAATGCAAAATTACACCGGGAAATTCAATATATAGCATATTTATTCTTTTCGGCAGCATTTTAGCAATTGGAGCACAAGTTTTCATGGACACTCATGGCAAGAAATCCTACGGAGTATGGCTTTTTTACTCTCTGATCGCAATCGTTAGAATTCTATTTATTTCAGTATCCATAATAAATTATTTTTTAATAATAACGAATTAAACGAAATATTTCATAATTTAAGCAGTATAAGACATAATTATAAAAATTTATACAAAATAAAATTATTACAATTAATAATAATAAATAATATATATTTTTATACAATACAAGATTTAAATATTTATATTGTTGTATTACATTTTTTTATTAATTTGTTTATATCATTATTTACCATTATGGTTGAATTACAATTTTTAACAATAATAATTACAATTCGACTAAAGATACAGCGATTTGATGAGATTATTAAAAAATCATCTTCAATGAGAAGATTCGAAATGGTTATTGAAAATTTTAATAAAATAATCGATGCTGCGGTTAAATGCAACGATGTTTATTCGCCTCAGTTGCTTTTATTGATTTCTTGGTGTTTTTTAGAGTTGCTCTTATCATTTTATGCTTTAATATATTTCGAAGAAAATGGTGTTGTCGAATATTATGTTGCTTTATGTATCGGTATGACTTTTAATTTGGTTTTAAGTTACCAGGTATATTTAATTGTTGATAACTGCGATCAAATTTCACAAAAGGTAATTATGATAAATATGAATAATTTTTTATGTTGTTAATGCGTCAGTATTTTTATACCGATCTTTGCCACTATGAAGGTTCGCATCCCATGTTACGCCCTCAGTTTATATAAGGTTATTAAATGTTACGAAATTGTATCTGTTCTCATTAAATCACTAAAAAGAAGACAGGAATGCCTTTAATTTGTCAATATTTTAATGTTTCTGCATGGTTTAATCAAAGGGTTTATAATTTAAAAGACCCGACTATCGTTAAAGCCTATTTTTTTGAATACTATTAATTGTCTTTACAAATAATTATCACCTAAATTCAATTCTTTTCTAGAGGATGTGGTTTAATTATTTTTATATTGTCTAATATTATTATTATTATTTTTTTATTTCCATAATCTATAGTTTCTTCATTCAGGTTTTAGTTAAAAGTAAAGTGCCAATATATTAGGCACTCTAATGTTCGAACCATACGATAAACATCTAATAATTAAAAAATCACTTTTCAAGTTTTTCTTTAAAATAAAGGCTCGCATAATGTGACGACGCGAAAAGAGTAAATTTTCTTTTCTCTATTCTTCCAGTTTTTATCTCTTCTTTTATTATAAAATGAGAAAATGTATTGTTAAACCTTAGTTTTAGACTTCTTTGTAGAAAAACTTATGTTTTAAGCAAATAAGATTTATTTATTTATTATATAAGGTTATTGGTTTAAATAAATCATCGCAACTTTAGATAACACTTTAAGCGTAAAGAACGGTTGCCTATAAACCAATAAGGCCTCTCTAGAATTATACCTCTATGATAACATATTTACAATACAGTGTTGCCGGGTTACTCTAGTCTAAAGTAAAATATAAACCAAGTAGAGAAAAAATGCGATTTCAGTCAAACATGGCATGTAGTTCACATTTTGTCAACCAGGGAGTTGGCTCAAATTTTTTATGGCGCGGCCATTTGTTTTACCCTTGTAAATGTAAACAAACTATTTAGGGTACTAAAACTTTTGGTTTTTGTTGCATTTATTTGTACATTTTGGTATAAAATGTTGATAATTTGTGTCTAAAAGAGGTTTAAGTCGAATATTTAAATACTAGGTTTGTTAAATTACTTAAAACGAGCGGCTAATTAAACTTTTATTTTCCGTGAGCACTTCTTAATTTAGTTCATTTTTGCGAGTGATTTTTGTTTTTCCCCCTTCAAATATTAATTGTAAATTAGTATTTACAACTTAACCAAAATGTTTGAATATAAAAAGCAATTATTTAAGGCTTTACATTGTCGTCTGTATGTTCTTCAAAATCTTAATAAAACATATGGTTTACCTTTACTATAGTTTCTCTTTTTCTTTAACTAAATAATTGTATCAATATTTCACAGAATTTATTATAAAATCATTAAACTATCACGTATATTAAAGTGATGTAGAAATTCATACAGTTTGGGTCGGGGCGGGGGGACACAGTGGTCTAACTCCCTGGTTTTAGGTGGTTCGAGAAAAACAGGAATTAGTTGCATAACTACCGCACCGAGCGCTAGTTTTCACCTTGTCCCCTTATCACTATTGTTATCAGTTTTAAATCGATACTTCTATTTATGTTTATAAAAATGTAAACAAGACGATTTTTATCTTATTCATTGCCTTTTTTTCTTTTTAGTAGCTTATAAGACAATTTTTTAGAAAATAGGATAACGTGTGTTACGAATGAGACAACGAAGACGTAAATTAAATTTATAATTTCCCAGTTTGATGTTTGTTTACAAACATTTTTGATGTTTGTCTACAAATCATGGTTATCACGATATCAGGTCTACTTAAAATTAACACAGCGTTTATATTTTTATAACATTTTATGAAAAATTTATACCTTTAAAATAATTAATACAATTTTTAACATTGTTAAAGACCTTTTAAATAGTTTTAACCTTAGAATTGAAGAAATAATTATTTATATAGCGGTACAGGTCAACTGACCCGCCACTAGCGGAGAGAAGGGTGAACTTAGGCAGGTCACTCTAAAGCAGCTTATTTCGGGGGAGTTAGACCACTGTGTCCCGCGCCCACCCCTACTGTATGAATTTCTACATCACTTTAACGTATATATTAAAATACGAAAACACGATGAAAAGTGAAACTCACCCGATGTTATCAGAGTTGCCAATAAAATTAGGTAAAAAAAGTAAATCCAAAAAGACGCATGCGCAGATATTTCAATTTTAGCTATTTTTTTATTGTTGAACCAGCTATCAGCTGATCACGCTGATTTTTCACACAGGTTAGTATAGGAGTTTTCCTACTTGGTTTATATATTATTTTATTCTGGTCTATTAACCCTCGAGTGTCTTCACTAAGGACAAATAATTGATAACAAAAAAAAAATCAATTATTTAGCGAACCATCACATATAATGATACTAATACTATATGATGTATAATGTTATATATTATATAATGTTATACACATACAATGGTGGTTGGGAAGAACAGTTGAAAAACTGACTACCCGCGCCCCCAGTTATAGTAAAATTTATATATTTAATATTTTTTGTGATCATTTAAACAAAATAATAAAGTGTTTATTTATTTTTTTTTTTAAAATTAAAAATTAGTTGAATATTGTTGAAAAAATATATAATAATAATACATATTACCCTACATTATTATAAGTTAATAATGAACCTATAATAATGACAAAATTCGCCACTGGAATTAATTATTTTCAACTATTTATTTTTTTTTTTATGAATTATATATAATCACTTTACTATAATTATTTATTTTTAACATGTGTTAAACTTAGGTATTGTATAGTTGTTCTAAAAATGTTTGAATTATGACTAAGACTATTAACTTAATAAAAATATTAAAAATATTCAGCTATTGCGGTATGTTCCCATTTACCGATAAAACTAATATTTCTAAATTTAACTCCTTTATATCAATTATATGGTTTATAATTAATCCATTATTTAAGATTAATCATATTTTAAATAATATAGCAATAATCTCACTGTCAGATAATAAAATATTCATAAATCTTCAAGAAATAATAGTAAATTTATCTTATACTTTAATATTCTTAATGCCTTTTTATTATTCAAAATTAATTAATATTGTTTATAATAAAATACTAAACTTTAGAAGTACAATTGAAATAAAATTTATTATTAAATTATTATTATATTTGTTGAGTTGTGTATCGGCTCCGTTTATTAGTGATGTTATAGGGGATCTGTCTTTTCACAATTATTCTGAATTCTTTTTCAGTCAAACGCAAAATATGCTAACTTATTTTATTTTAACTTCATATCAAATTCACGTTATAATAATCTTGAATCAAATAATAAGTGTTTTGAAATCAATATCAATAAAAATCACTGTCATAAAAAACATAAAATATTTAAAAACAACGATAAAAATATATAATGAGTTGTGCGACATTTGTAATTGTCTGAACAGAATATTCGGATTACAAATATTGTTTGTAATTAGTGATAGGTTTTTGGAACTTATTCATTCGGCTTATACGATTACAGTTGAATTACAAATATTTAATGTAAAAACGCTAAATTTGACTTTCAGTCAAATAGCGTCTGAGGTGGTTTACATTGTACTGAACAGTGCTCAGTTGGTTGTATTGGTGCATTTCTTTGATTTCACACAACTAAAGGTTATTTATTAAGTATTATATGTATGTATATATATATATATATATATATATATATATATATATATATATATTATATATATTATATATATATATATATATATATATATAATATATATATATATATATATATATATATATATATATATATATATATATATGTATATATATATATTACGGGAACAAATTACACAGAAAAAAAATATTCGGAATAAATACACCATAAACTATAGTTTATAGGTTAGGACACTGAAGAGACTTTTATCGGGCTGTTATTTTATTTCCATACAATATTTCGCTTGTAATCTCCAAGCATATTCATGTATTACATAGTTAAGATGAGTTAGGAGAAATCTAACTACGTCATATAATTTAAAAAATGATAGTTCTACTCTACAAAGTCATGCTCATTCTGCCATGTATTTAAGTTTCCAGAAGATTTATTAAAGATTCCAATTAATTACTCATGTATGATTTTTCCAATTTTGGTTTTGTTTTAAAAATATTTCAAATTGCTTGTAGTATGCATGTATAGTTTTTTAACTTTTTTATATCTGAGCTATGCATTTTGATTTCTGGAAACTTAAATACATGGCAGAATGAGCATGATTTTGTAGAGTAGAACTATCATTTTTTAAATTATATGACGTAGTTAGATTTCTCCTAACTCATCTTAACTATGTAATACATGAATATGCTTGGAGATTACAAGCGAAATATTGTATGGAAATAAAATAATTTAACAGCCCGATAAAAGTCTCTTCAGTGTCCTAACCTATAAACTATAGAAGTATTATGGAGACCAATAATCAAATTAACACCATAAACTTGTTATGCTAACAATTCACTGGATATTTAGATTAGATTAAAACTAAAAAGTTACCAATAGCTCTACTATATTTGTGAAATGAATCTTTTTGATTCCCTTCATTGAGGAGATGACGACGCCAGTGGCGTAATGGGCCCGCAATGCGGGGCCCACAACGGTTAGGGGCCCCAAAAAGATAAAGTACAAAAAAGTTAACTTATTAATAAAATGGTTTCTAGGGCATGGAATCATTTTAGAGATTAGAGTAGTCTATCTTAACATCATTAAGTCATGGGGCCCCCCTAGAAGACTTGTATATAATCTCTTCACCTAAAAATGGGGCCCTGAGTGTAATCTTAGTAAAACAATTTTTTGGTGGATTTTGATATTTTCGGCGGGTTTTGAAAAATCATAATGTTTGAACTATTTTCCGTTGAGTTATATAGTAATTAACACAAAACAATAAATAATTAATAAAACACATTGTGTTTTATTAATTATTAACACTAAATAAAATTAGTGTTGATTAAATTGACACTTTGAACTTTTAGTAAGTTTGCGTTGCAAAAAGATGGTTCTTTTTCAAATTAAAATCTTTTGTTAACGGTTTGATATGAGAGTAAACCAATTGAAACGTACTTTTAGACAATTTATTTAGCTTCAATATTTATTTAAAATAATTTTTAAAATTTTGTACTCCTACCAAGAAGATATTAAAGAAAATATGAAAAACGGGGCACGTTTAGATCCTGTGATACTACAATCTCACCTGTGATACAAAATTTGGGACCTTTTTTGGGGTATCCCTAAACATGTCCTAACAGATTCCTAAAATAAAATTTTAACTATTTAAAGTTTCGCCAAAATCCCTTTCGTGGACTAGAACACAAATTACAACAAAGAAAGTATAGACAACCATAACACATTATGGCTTCATACAGACACATTAAGTAAAACAATAAAACACATTTGTCAGTATTATAGTCCAAGAGCCAGGCCTAAAAAATGTGACTCATTTTGAACTATTTCTAACCAAATTTTTCTGAAAACATACCTTAATTTTATGAAGGGAAAGCATAGTTTGCCTATCCAGAGTGAAGCCTTCATATGAATGCGCTCGCTCAAAATATTAGAAAATCCCACAAATTCCAGATTTTTTGTAATAAGTGGTTCCCTGTAGGTCTTGTGCAAAACATGAAAAGACCTTTTTTAAAAGCTGATAAAATTTCCTATAAAACGAGTTTTTTTTTGTTAAAATCGGATAAATACAACTAAAGTTATTTCTTTAATGGCCAAAAAAATGCACAAAAAGTCAATATTTTTTCCAAGAAATTCGCTGACTTTGCATAAATTAACCATTTTTTCATAGTTTTTGAAAGAACCATAACTTTGGTTGCAGTCGTCCGATTTTAATGATTAAATACTCGTTTTTTTTAGAACGTATCAGCTTTAAAAATATTCTCTTTATGTTTTGCACACGACCCACAGGGAACCACTTATTTTAAGAAAACTGAAATTTGTGCGATTTTATAAAATTTTGAGCATGCGCAGTCATATGAAGGGCTCCACTCTGGATAGACAGACTATGTTGTTTCTTTATAATTTAATAGTTATTTGTGTAACTAGGCAGGAAAATGGAATATTACTGACTAGAATCGAAGTTAGCCCCCGAGCCGAAGGCGAGGGTGTGCTATCTTAATTACCTGCAGAGGAAAAGCCGGGGCAGGTAATTTTCATTTTGACGGACTAGGCAAAGCCGAGGATGGCAAATATACGAGTCAGTAATGTTTCCTTTCCTGCCTCGTTCCACACAATATTTTATCTGCGAACAGTAATAAATCAAAACTTGTTTGTATAATGTTTAAATTTACATTTTCTTCGACTGATATTACAGATCTTATCATCGAGAAAGTTGACCACAGAGTAGCGCTCGATTTTGTGTTTGACAGTTCTTTTAAATACGCTAACACAATGTTTTTACTTACATTCTTTACTTTTTTCTCTGAGCTCCATTCTTTGAACACTTCATTTGCTTTGACATACCTACTTCCTGATTTACCAGGCTCTCTTTGGCATTTGTAGCTATTCCCAAAACATCCGGCGGGGTATGTTCGAAAAGTTCGGCTGTATCTTCGACGATATTCATTACAAAACGCTATAGAATAAACTAACTTTTAAATTGTATTAAATACGGGTTCGTACGATAAAAGTAGTGAATGACTCGACAAATAAAGATGAGACAATAAACCCAAAACAAAAAGTGTTGCCTTTAATATAATCAATAAAATTTATTTCTAATTAAAGATTTACATTAAAAATTATTTTATTTTAATTAGTTAAATAATGTAATTATTCATTATATAAATTATTTAATAAATTCAATAGGCTTTTTATTATTAACCAATCATGTTTACAAAAATTATCTATTAACTTTCTTTCCTAGCATAGGCAGGAGCGGCTACTTTCCTGCCTAGGCAGGTAAAGTGCAGTCATTCCTGACTAATTACCAGCCGATCTGGGAAATACTACTTTCTCGCCTAAAATTAGTTCAGTAATGCTTCATTTTCCTGCCGTGAGCAGATAAAGTATATTTTCAGAAATATTTGGTTTAAAGTAGAACAAAATGAGTCACATTTTTTCAGGTCAGGCTCTTGGACTATTACATTATAGCATAGTTCGCATGTAAATCGCTAGGATTTGACTTCAACTAGTAGGTTAGTAGTACTTGTCATAATGTTAAATAATCATTTGTTATAGGCAAAAGAATTCAATACCTCATTATTTCAGCTGGTTTTGGACCATCCATCTTATTTAGCTGAAAACGTAAGTCATAACGCTCACTTAGTTTACATCATTTCAGGAAATGGAGTTAGCAAAAATAACAAATTGAGGCTCCCGAAGCCTCATAGAGTTCCTCTAGTAGAATTTCAAATCTTTGCATTTGATGTCAATCAGAAGACGTAACGAAAGGAAAAAAACGGGTACGGGATGCCTCGGAACTTTTCCTCATTACATCGGATTCGCTAAGCTCATCCTCCCAGCTTCGGACTTCGCTCGTCCTTAGTAAATACATTCGTTTCATCCCCAGTGGTCATTTATCCAGGCACTGAACACGCTCGATGCTGCTTAACTTTTATGATCCACCAAAAATCATAAATAGACTTGTTGAAGTACAACATAACTTAGTAAACTTATTTATTACGTCAAGGGATACACTTGTACCAAATTTCAACTCAATTGGAATATTTTCCGACTTTTAACAATTTTTTAAGAAAACGTATACAAATGATGAAAATTGAACTAATGCTGATAATAAGATGAAATAGTACATATGTTAGTCTTATACATAACTAAATACGTTCCAAATTGCAATCAGATCGCATTATTTTTCCGTGTTTTATGATTTTTCGAAATATTTGCTGAGTCATTATTGGGGGTTAATGACGTCATGAAAAAAAAAAATTTATAGCACAATACAGCGGTAGACTAATTTTTGAACAAAATTTCAACTCTCTAGCATAAATACAATGAGCGCTATGATGATAACAGACACACACACAGACAGACAACTTTGCGAAAACCACTCAAGAGGCCTTAAAAACAAACGCCTAATTCCTTTTTCGGATTTTTTTGCAAACACAATACTTTTCCTATATACCTACGGTATAAATAAAGAAAAGTAAATTACAGGAAAGCTTCAGGATTGTTTGAAAATGCTTGTACCAAACTTTATCCAAATCTGAAGGAAATTATAGGAGTTAATTGTTGAAAAGGATCCACTGAGTGTTGAGCTTAAAGAAACAATTGTCTTGTAGTCTAATAGACTGCTACTACTATTACACGCTAGTGTAATAGTTAACATATCCGGAAATGCTGTGTTCGATCCCGGTTAGGGCCTTAAGATTTTTATGCAAGGAATGGAAATCCCTTTACGTGCTTGCTTTCGATTTGGGTGTTAAGCTGATGGTTCCTAGCCTGTTCGATGACAGGTACTTGTAAAAGATCCCTAACCCTAAATGAAGCTCGGTTTAAGATTTCGGATCCACAATAGAATACTTTATAATATATATATATATATATATATATATATATATATAATTATATAAAGTGATAGTAATATGGGGGAGTAGTAGGAACTCCCCCACGAAGGCAAGTAGGCCACGTGGTTAGGCCCTTTTTGCCAGCTCCCTAAGATAGTGTTCTACTCCTTTTAATTTCAAGTGTAGGTAAATTTCATCTAATCAAGACAGAAGAGCCGTGAATTTCTATGGTTGCTCTCATGCTTTTTCAAGCTATCATACATATTTTCACTGACTCATATAGCCTAGAGAAAACAGGGAACAACACGTGCTCTCACTGTTAAACCAAACCTCCACACACTTTAAACTACAAGGCAGAAACAGTATAGTATTATAATGAATAAACAATGAGGGTCCTAAATTTTGTTTATACCCCAGAGGCCCGTGCTGGGATTGAACCCATGACTAAAGTCCATTCATTCTATGTATTGGCCGCGTACCTTAACCACTACACCACGAGAGACATACACACACACATACATATATATGATTACAATTTGTGGTTATAACAGGCTAGATTTTCCCCCTTTTAGACTGTGCACATTATCAATATATTCAGAATTATTTGTTTTACAGAAAGTAGTTCGTTTACATCTGATTATGAAGAGAGAAATCAAATTTACTGCTTGCGGATTCTTTCCGTTGGATTACACATTGATTCACTCGGTAAGTACAAATATAGTATAGCACACGGTTGAAATCAGTGGACAGCTTGTGAAATAATGCGAGGAAGCCAATGAGGTTAGTCCAGGATGTTAATCCACACCTACAATTTCATATCAGACCAATCTCATTGGTTCCTTAACACTATTTTCCCACGCTGTCAACTAATTTTAACCATATTAATAGTAAGGTTAGACTCTAAAAGGAATAAAAACTACTTCTATCTACTAATTACTTCTACCTCTGGGCATATTCATGTAATAATTTAAATTATAGCATATTAATGCTAATTGTCAATTTAGATATACATAGATTGAAAGCCAAGAACTGTAAAAAACATGAACATGTGAGTATTAATACTGTTGAAAATGTTTGAAGTCTTTGATAGACATATGTCGACACATGTCAGACTTGATCAAGTCAATATTTTTTATTTTATCTCATTATTATTTTTGTGTTCAATAGAGAAAGCTCATTTTTTCTAAATAGACTTTTCAATAAATACTATTGAGTATTGATACTTACCTGTTCATGTTTTTTTACAGTTCTTGGCTTTCAATCTATGTATATTAAAATTATGAATTTACATCTAAATTGACAATTAGCATTAAGATGCCAGAATTTAAATTATTACAAGAAAATGCTTTGAGGTGGAGGGCGAAATATAGTAATTAGTAGATAGAAGTAGTTATTATTCCTTTTAGTGCCTAACCTTACTATTAATAGAGTTAATATGAAGAACAACAAAAGAAGCCAATGAGATAAGTCCGGGATGTTAAACCACACCCACAATTTCATACCAGGCCAACCTCATCGGTTCCTCGACACTATTTTCCCACGCTGTTAACTGATTTTGACCGTGAGTCATACTATAGATGCAGCGTGAATAAGTAAGGTTCCAATATTTAATTTGTCTACCATTTTTATACTGATTATATTTATATTTTTACTGTAAGAGGAGCAGAGGCGTACTATAAGGCACGTGCCTGCATTGGGGGGGGGGGGACAAAAAGTAGAGGCTGAAAAAAAAATAGCCATTCTAAAGTCATGGATCCATCAAGATTAGGTAAAATATACTTACCTTCTGGAATTAAAAGGATATTTTTCAATAATAATAATAATAATTCTCATTTAGAGCATTGCAGCCCAACAGGTATAACTTTTGTGAGAAACACCGTAGGTGTTAGTGACAACCGTTACGTTCAATGAGTCAACTAAATTTGGTGATAATTTATTTCAACTATAATGAGAGCTAATAATCTATAAACTGAGAGCTAATAATCTATGAACTGAGAGCTAATAATCTAAAAACTAAGAGCTAATAACCTATAAACTGAGAGCTAATAATCTATAAACTAAGAGCTAATAATCTATAAACTAAGAGCTAATAATCTATAAACTAAAAGCTAAAATAATCTATAAAGCGTCACTTAAGATGTGTACCCCAGGCCTCTTTGACCACTTTTGTGGTTATTATAAAAAACAGGCGAATAGTTGAGAAAACTCACTCAAATAATTGCCCTTCTTCCTCTGCCATAATTACAAAAAATGGTACTATTATCATTGCCCTTCCCTCCGCCATAATTACAAAAAAATGTACTCATATCATTGCCCTTCCCTCAGCCATAATTACAAAAAATTGTACTCATATCATTGCCCTTCCCTCTGCCATAATTACAAAAAATGGTACTAATATCATTGCCCTTCCCCCTCTGCCATAATTACAAAAATGGTACTCATATCATTGCCCTTCCCCCTCTGCCATAATTACAAAAGTATGTGCTATTTGTGTAGATGGCAGCGGCTATAACAACATATTTAGTTATTTTAATGCAACTCGGTGGAACGGAAGAGGAAGTAACAACATTCACTACACCGTTGAATGATTATAATTTTACTACGTTGAGAAATGTTTAAATAAAATATATACCACATTACAGTGGATTTAAAAATAAATTATAGGGTCTTTGAAATGTTTGAAATGTGTTTTAATATCCTTGCGAGGATCCTGCAACAGTTTCTACATACAATAGAGTATTTGCACAAATTGCTTAATCCTGAAGTATGTCTTATAAAGGGACACACAGAATAATATAAAAATAATACGAAGAAAGAAAATAATCGGTTAGGGAAATGAAATTTTACTCACTATTAATAAATTTAGCCTATGAGTAGCAAGTGAGGGTAGAGGGATAAAAAATAGCAGCAGGGGCAAAGCCGAGGAAGTTAATTTCATAATTTTACTTTCACCGCCAGGGAGAAACCGATAAAGTTCCTTTACGTGAAATAAATAATCATTTCCAAATGTTATGCAATAATTTTAATAACATTGATGTACATGAAAAATTTTTTATAATAAATGTACACTATCTTGAGACAGGACCCTCGCTCTAGGAGTTTTAACTCCTACTGAGGGCCCTCGCCAAATTATTAATTAAACACAAATATATTTGTACACTATGTTTTTAAATAATCAAATATTGTAAAAAAAAAATATTTTTGTAATTTGTATTTGTATTTTATTTTGGTGGAAATAAACAATTTTATTATTATTATTATTATTTCCTCCTATGTTGCATAAAAATTAATACACTCGAACAAAAAGCAGAGAATGAATTTATAAAATATAGCTGCCTTAAAAGTTTCAAATAATTAATTGAAACTTGATTAATTAATTTTAGAATTAACGTTGATTTAACTTGACTTCCAAGATTGTCTGAACTTTTCAATCTTAGAGATCCATGATTATTTTTTTGCAGGAGGCCAATACCGAATCAATGAATTTTATTTTTGGGGACACCCCCCCCCCCTCCCAAATAAAAAATTTTCCTTCTAGAGGAAAAAATGGTCAACAGACCAGTAGCAAAGAACTATCATATCAATTAAAGAATCAGTTACTGTTGATTTGATCTTGAACCTGTAATACCCTTTTAAATTATCATAAAAACAAATTGAGTTAAAATAATATCTAAGAATTAAGTAAAACAACATTTTATTATTAAAAATAAATTGTAAACAAATTCATATAATAATATTTACAAAAGTTGAAGCAGTACTCTAGAATATCAAGTTTAAGGAAGTCATATACATAAACACTTGTTTGACATAAAAGACTTACTAAAACAAAGTTCTACAATACAACCCTAAAACAAAGAAGGTAAAACTTAAAAAGTCTAACATTTTTATAAACATTATTATTGCTTTTTAACTGTGCAGGCTTTCACAGTTATGACAAGCAGGTTAAGAGCATCCTGTGGTGACCGTATCAACATAGGAAACCAACAGAAGAAGATCTCCACAAAAATAATAGTTCCTTAGCAAAGAGTTTCATCCTAACATGAGGCCATCATCAAGTGCCTATACAAATGATTCAAAGTATAAACAAATTAGATCAGAAACGGAAACAATAAAAATAAATACTAACACCCAAAAACTTACACAGCAATTATTGTTTTTCCACATTGCTGTTAAGAGTTTTTGTCTGTTGGTGCTTCTTTGTTGATTTTCCCATTTTCGATGTAATTTGTTTTAATTTTTTGATTACTTATTTGTACCTGCAATGCTGATGAATACATGTTAGGATGAAAGTGCTTTGCCAATAAATTATTATAATCGTGGAGGGACTTTGAATAACTCTAGTTGTGCTTAATGTCATTTAAACAGATCAATATAGTTCGGTTTAGTAGAGCATTGTGTTTTCATGCAAGATGTCCTACATCCATGAAGATGCCTCATGGATGTAGGATGTGGAGGCCTTCCACTGTAGGCCTCCCACAGTGGAAGCCAACCATCAGTTTTATCATCCAAATTGACAGGGTCACCACTGAAAGGCTTAAATATTTAAGATTCATCTTATTTGTAACATAATTTTTATCTACATGGTTAGATATAAAAAAAAAATCTTGTATGCTCATTCCTCTCATGGAAATTAGATCAAATTCAAATAAATAAATATTTTCAATAACATAAAATTTAGCCTAAGTTTTTCAAAATAAAAATCAGTTTAAATAAAAATGCACCCTAAGCACCAATAAATGGATGAATGCAAAATTTGTCCGTTTAATTCAACGAGGCTGAGACAATTATTTGGCTCATCACCAATACCTTCACAGTAATCCGTTAAAATTTTGGTTTAAAAAATGAGTTTATTGGGATCAAGATTTAAATTAGGAAGTCATATTAAATGAATTACTGCGATAGTGTCTTTTAATTGTCTCATTGTTAAGATGGATTATGCTTTAATATAATTCCAGTTATTTAGGATTAATCTCTTGATAGTATTCTCATGATGATGAATGAAATGAAACAAATATAATGAGGATCATGATAATTTCTGATCAATTGATGTCATCCTCATGAGGATAAATGAAATAGTGACATATGGATTTTGACAATTTATGACCAATTGATTTCATCCTCATGAGGATAAATAAAATAGTGACATATGGATTCTGACAAAATCCATTTATGACCAATTGATGTCATCCTTATGAGGATAAATGAAATAACAAAGTGACATGTGGATCATGATAATTTATGACCAATTCATCCTTATGAGGATAAATGAAATAACAAAATGACATGTGGATCATGATAATTTATGACAAATTGATGTCATCCTTATGAGGATAAATGAAATAACAAAGTGACATGTGGATTATGATAATTTCTGACCAATTGATGTCATCCTTATAAAGATAAATGAAATAACAAAGTGACATGTGGATTATGATCATTTCTGACCAATTGATGCCATCCTCATGAGGATAAATGAAATAACAAAGTGACGTGTGGATCATGATCATTTCTGACCAATTGATGTTATACTTTAAGGATAAATGAAATAACATAGTATCATGAGGTTCATGACAATTTCTGACCAATTGATGTCATCCTTAAGAGGATAAATGAAATAACATTGTATCATGAGGATTATGATAATTTCTGACCAATTAATGCCATCCTCATGACAATGAACAATGTATCATGTGGATTATGATAATTTCTGACCAATTGATGTCATCCTTAAGAGGATAAAAGAAATAACAAAGTGACATGTGGATCATGATCATTTCTGACCAATTGATGCCATCCTCATGACAATGAACAATGTATCATAAGGATTGTAATAATTTATGAACAATTGATGTAATTTAGGGAAGCAGCTTAGTGAAAGTGTTTTCCTTGAAGAGACAGAATATATTTATTGATTGGACGAAGGTTTTTCATGACTAACCCTGATGTCTTAAACACACCATTATTACACATTTACCAAAGATTTCTTAGCTTTTTTCTTAAGAGCACTTCCACTACTTGTTAAAGTCCCTTCAACATTTGAAGTATTTATATTACCTACTGAACTTTTTCTTTTCTTTTTCAAACTTTGTGCGCCACTCGGTGTGGATGGGTTCAAATTAGGGGTGTTTTTGTTAACATTAGGGGTATTCTTGTTTACATTAGGTGTATTTTTATTAACATTAGGTGTACTCTTGTTTACGTTAGGTGTATTCTTGTTTACATTAGGTGTGTTCTTGCTTACATTAGGTGTGTTATCATTTAATTTAGGTATATTCTTGTTTACTTTAGGTGTATTCTTGTTTGCATTAGGTGTGTTCTTGTTTTGGTTAGGTGTGTTTTTGTTTACACCCAAGACATTTTTGTTTCCAACAGGTGAAGCATTTTTAGCACTATTAGGGGTGGTTTGATTGCTGTTATTTTTGTTTTTCTTACTAGATGATGACAAACTTAAATTTGGAGAAGAGGGACTTCTCTGGATTCTAGGCGATAACTTAGGAGTCTGATTGTCATCAGTAGATTCATTTGAATTTATAAGACTAATACTTTGGGACCTCCGAAGTCTCCTTTTGGCACTTTTAGAAAGACCAGGAGTGACATTGGTAGGGGAAACTACAGTAAGAGAATTTTGCTCTGAATTTCCTAAAGACTTCTTGCGTTTCTTTTCTGATTTCGATAACTTCGGGGTGCCTTCATCGCCACTTGGAGAAGAGAGCTGCATGCCTTTCTTTGGATATGGAGTGGCCACGTGAACCACCATTTGTTTCTGGAATTGAGACTGTTTCGGAGTTTGTTTCTGATCAGGAGATTGTATATGAACAGAAGTTTCCTTAGGTCCAGGGTTTTTTTTGTGACCAGGAGTTTGCTTCTGATTTTGAGCAGGAGTTTGCTTCTGATTTTGACCAGGAGTTTGTTGTTGCTTTTGACCAGGAGTTTGTTGCTGCTTTGGACCAGGAGTTTGCTTCTGATTTTGACCAGGAGTTTTTTGCTGCTTTTGACCAGGAGTTTGCTTCTGATTTTGACCAGGAGTTTGTTGCTGCTTTTGACCAGGAGTTTGCTTCTGATTTTGACCAGGAGTTTGTTGCTGCTTTTGGCCAGGAGTTTGTTGATGCTTTTGACCAGAAGTGTTTTGCTGCTTTGGACCAGGAGTTTGCTTCTGATTTTGACCAGGAGATTGTTGTTGCTTTTGACCAGGAGTTTGCTTCTGATTTTGACCAGGAGATTGTTGCTGCTTTTGACCAGAAGTGTTTTGTTGCTTTGGACCAGGAGTTTGCTTCTGATTTTGACCAGGAGATTGTTGTTGCTTTTGACCAGGAGTCTGCTTCTGATTTAAACCAGGAGATTGTTTTAGATTTTGACCAGAAGTTTTGAGATTTTGACCAGGAGTCTGCTTCTGATTTAAACCAGGAGTTTGTTTTAGATTTTGGTTTTTATTTTGACCAGGAGATTGTTGTTGTTTTTTACCAGGAGCTAGTTGCTGTTTTTGTGTAGGAGGTGTTTCCTGGTTTAGACTAGGATTCAAACCACCTTTCCTTTTCTGTTTCTTTGATTTAGGGCTTAAATCTAGCTCTCCGTCTTCACTACCTCCACTCTCACTGTTTTTACGTTTCTTGTTTTCCTTCTTTCCAACACCACCTACAGCAGGCTGACTGTCTTCTGTTGATTCTTCATTATCCGAACTAAGGTTTTCAATCATAGTGGCCAACCTATTCTTACCCCGACCGTGCTTAGGCGCTCGGAAGCTCCTTGGTAAACTTGTAGGCTTGACTTCACTATCGTCAGGTTCAATTTCCAATTCTTCTTCAACTTCTTCTTCATCAGAATCGTCTCTCGAAGCGGATTTAACAGTGGCAGATAACTTCTTTAGTTTAGCAACATAGAATCCTTCCATATTGTGAGTATGAGGATAAAACCGACGAGTTAATTTCAATGATGGATGAAACCTAAAATAAATGAAAGAAATATTAGAAAAATACAAAGTTAAAAAATTACCATGATGTTTAATAAAAAAAAACACACAAGAATTAAAAAAAAAATTACTATATTGTCAACCATAATAGTATAAGAAAAATTATAACTGACGGGTTTTGATTTCACGTCATCTGTAAGAGACTGATGATGTAAATAGCTATGATGATGACGTAAAGTCAAAACCGGTCAGTTATAATTATTTTTATACTATTGTGGTTGACAATATATTAATTGTTTTTAATTCTAGTGTGTTTTTTTTATTAAACATCATGGTAAGTCTATACCACAAAATCTCTGTCAAAACAACTAATGATTTATGCAAAAAATGTCAAGATTTAAGAAAAAAATGTCAAGAATAAGGTTCAAGGTACCTTGGAATCACTATTTCAGAGAAAGGAAAGATCAGCTTATATACCAGCGTTTTTATTTTTTTGCATACTAGTTTATTACAACAAGAGTATAATTATACTATTAGTCAAAAAACTTTATAGGGCCCTCTATTTCAAATATTAAAGCTTTTGAGGAGGAATAGGTCCAAAGTAATAAATAAAACTAATTTTGCCGAGCATTCGATATAATTTTATCTTTTTCAAGGCTTAACATAAGAAATAATAACAAAAAACAGTTAAATCGTTGCTAACACATAGATTTTTGGACAAAAATTGTTGTTGTTGTCCAAACATAATTAATAACAACAATAGTTGTTGTCCAAACAAAATTAACAACAACAACAATAGTTGTTGTCCAAACATAACTAACAACAACAATAGTTGTTGTCCAAACATAATTAACAAAAACAATTGTTGTTGTCCAATCATCTATGGGTTATGTTAAGCCTTGAAAAAGATAAAATTATATCAAAAGCTCGGCAAAATTAGTTTTATTTATTATTTGGATCAATTCTTTATCAAAAGCTTTAATATACTAAAGAAAACACAAAATTTGAGCTTTCGGCCGTAAATTAGGCCTTCATCAGAAGTAGTTTTATTCCAAACTGAATCACATAACACATAAAAATAAAACATAAGCTATATAAATCTAACAATAGCTAGCTGTGTATACCATCGGAGAACGACACTTACTTCTAAACAAAGATCTAGTTTGAATACAAAAGGGGGGCTAACATTACAAAATATTTTAGAAAAGGAAACTATAACCAGTCAATGCGCTCTAGCCCAACACGCAATAAGCAACAACCATAATTTCAATTTTGACCAAAGTAAAATCCTGGAAGTTGAACCTAATTATAAAAAGAGACTTTTTAAAGAAATGGTACATATAACCTCCGAACCTTCTGTGTGCAATAAAAAAACCGACACAAACAACTTAAGTCATATATACAGAAATTTACTTAATAACATTAATAGTCATTAACTAAATTACACTTTATTAGTATTATTATTAATTTTTTTAATATCATTTATAGTTTATTTTGTTATTTTTTCCAAATTTAGTTTAATTTTTGTTAATTTTTCGACTCTATTCATTATAAGATTAATATTTATCTTTTATTCAAAATTATGTCTATTAAGCGTTAATGTTTAACTTTATTTTTTATAATATTTATATAATGTTCCTTTTCTAAAATATTTTGTAGTGTTAATCCCCCTTTTGTATTCAAACTAGATCTTTGTTTAGAAGTAGGTGTCGTTCTCGATGTCGTTCTCGATGGCATACACAGCTAGCTATTGTTAGATTAATATAACTAATGTTTTATTTTTATGTGTTATCTGATTCAGTTTGGAATAAAACTACTTCTGATGAAGGCCTAATTTACGGCCGAAAGCTCAAATTTTGTGTTTTCTTTACCTATCTGACCACTTCCTCATAAAATTATCTAGCTTACATAGTTTGGTCAATAATTTTATATTAGTTTTGCTTTAATATACTATTAGCATAATAGTTCAAATGAGGGAACTCTGCCTATCCAGAGTGGAGCCTTTCATATGATTGTGCATTCTCACAATTTTAAAAAATTGCACTTATTCCAGTTTTCTTGCAATAAGTGGCTTTTAGATATATTAATATTTGTTTTTGGCCAACTTTGCAAAAACCACTCAGGAGGCCTTAAAAACACCTGAAACGGATAATTCCGGTTTCATCCTGGTTTTGGATTTTTTTTGCAAACACAATACTTTTCCTATATACCTATGGTATAAATGAGGAAAAGCAACAAGTTTCATTTAGCCTAGAAAAAACTTAGTGCTAAACATTGTGGAGACAATCATCATAAAAATGCCTATTATTTAAAAAAAATCTAAGTACCTTCTCTCCCTGAAACTGGTGAGACCAGTCTCTCCAAAATCCAGCCCTGTCTCCACTAAAACAACATCTCTCTTTTTCAGAGCAAAATCAATCACCCACTCATTCTCCTCAGACTGCAAAACAGAACAACAACAACCTGTCAAAGTCCACACATTACATTTATGTTCGTTCAGTCAAGAGGTTTTAGGGTCAAAATAGTTCGCTGATGACCTCATTAGACTAATTTTTTTTTGTAAAAATTTAATAAAAATGACAGAGTTGCCCATACATTTTAGAAGAAAAAAAAGATCCAGTTCTGAATTTGGCAACATTGAATAGTCAGGTTATGTCACGTTTTTCTGAGAGTTGTTAACTTTGTGCCAAATAAAAGTAAATAAGTACTATGAATAAGACAGCACAAGTGGAGTAAATCTTAACAAAAAGCATCCGTCTCTCCACAAAATATATATTTGTGGAGAGACTGATGCTTTTTATTAAAAGTAAATAAGTTTTACCTCCAGAAGGGAAGAAAAACCAGAAGGCTTGTTTATGAATTTTAATGATACTATAGTGAATATAAGCAGTCTCCGTGGTCAAGGTCATTAAAGTGTTAGTCTTTACACTGACCTTTGACACCACAGAGGTCTGGGGTTCATATCCTAGGTTACACTCTCAGTTTACATAAAATTATTGTCTAAATAAATAATCGCCAACTTTAGAATACACTTTGAGCTTTTTTACCACCCTAGGTGGTTCCAGCATGGTTTATCCCTGACGGCCCGCAAGACTCTAAACAGGCATTATTATTATTATTATGAATATACAAGTCCAAGAGCCAGGTATAAAAATGTGACTTATTTTGTACTACTTGAAACTAAATTTTTCTGATATTATACCTTCATTATGAAGGAATAGCATAGTCTGCTTATCCAGAATGGGGTCCTTAATATGAATAAGGCGCGGTCGAATATCCACGGCCTTCCAGAACATTGGATCACCAACAAACTTTTTTTATAATTTTTTTTCAAAATTTTCAGTAATTAGCCGGATTTGTGATAAATGAAGCCTATTTCCGTAATCTCAAAGAGTATTTACATTCACTCAACGATTTATTTTTAATCTAACTTGGTACATATATAACTACTGTTAGACGTCAATGTTATCTACCTGATTTGTGTTATATTTTGACATGTCATATTTGTTAACATTGACGTCTAACAGTAGTTATGTATGTACCAAGTTAGATTAAAAATAAATCGTTGAGTGAATGTAAATACTCTTTGAGATTAACCAAAAGAGCGTGCAGATTACGAAAATAGGCTTCATTTATCACAAATCCGGCTAATTACTGAAAATTTTGAAAAAAAAAGTTATAAAAAAAGTTTGTTGGTGATCCAATGTTCTAGAAGGCCGTGTATATTCGACCGCGCCTTATACGCTTGCTCAAAATATTAAAAAATCACATGGATTCCAGTTTTCTTGCAATAAGTGGTTCCCTGTTGGTAGTGTGCAAAATATGAAGAGAACATTTTTTAAAAATGTTTCATAAGAGGAGTGTTTCTTCATTAAAATCAGATAACTACAACTAAAGTTATGACATTTGTTAAATGGCCAAAAAAATTCATAAACAGCAAGTATTTTTTCAAAGAAATTTGCTGACTTAGCATAAATTAAGTAATAATAATAATAATAATAAATAAATCGTTTATTTATATATAAATACCTGTTTACAAAGGTTAAATTACAAATTATAAATAAATAAAATAATATATATTGACCATTTGTGTCGCATAAGCTCAAGGCTTGTGGGCGACACGCTCAAGTTTTTTTTTGTGTTTTTGAAAAAGCCGTAACTTTAGTTGTACTCAACCGATTTTGATGATTAAAAACTCGTTTTATTGGAAATATTATCAATTTTAAAAATGTTCTGTTCATGTTTTGCACACGACCTACAGGGAACCACTTATTTTAGATCAAGAGCCCAGGGGTGTTTTGTTAATAAAAAGTGTAATGGCTGGAACCGGTTTCATTTTTTTGTAATTACCTTCCTGAACAAGGATCTGCAATTCTGCCGACTCGTATCGGATGGGTGTCCCAGGCAGAACGCACTTTAGGGGTCAAAGGTTCTGCCTGGGACACCCATCCGAAACGAGTCGGCAGAATTGCAGATCCTTGTTCAGGAAGGTATTAACGAAAAATTGAGACCGATTCCAGCCATTACACTGTTTGTTAACTTGGGTGGTAAATTTGACATGTAAAGTGCGTTCTGCCTGGGACACCCATCCGATACGAGTCGGCAGAATTGCAGATCCTTGTTCAGGAAGGTATTTACGAAAAATTGAGACCGGTTCCAGCCATTACACTTTTTATTAACAAAACACCCCTGGGCTCTTGGTCTAAAATAAGTGGTTCCCTGTAGGTCGTGTGCAAAACATGAACAGAACATTTTTAAAATTGATAATATTTCCAATAAAACGAGTTTTTAATCATCAAAATCGGTTGAGTACAACTAAAGTTACGGCTTTTTCAAAAACACAAAAAAAAACTTGAGCGTGTCGCCCACAAGCCTTGAGCTTATGCGACACAAATGGTCAATATATATTATTTTATTTATTTATAATTTGTAATTTAACCTTTGTAAACAGGTATTTATATATAAATAAACGATTTATTTATTATTATTATTATTATTACTTAATTTATGCTAAGTCAGCAAATTTCTTTGAAAAAATACTTGCTGTTTATGAATTTTTTTGGCCATTTAACAAATGTCATAACTTTAGTTGTAGTTATCTGATTTTAATGAAGAAACACTCCTCTTATGAAACATTTTAAAAAATGTTCTCTTCATATTTTGCACACTACCAACAGGGAACCACTTATTGCAAGAAAACTGGAATCCATGTGATTTTTTAATATTTTGAGCAAGCGTATAAGGCGCGGTCGAATATACACGGCCTTCTAGAACATTGGATCACCAACAAACTTTTTTTATAACTTTTTTTTTCAAAATTTTCAGTAATTAGCCGGATTTGTGATAAATGAAGCCTATTTCCGTAATCTCAAAGAGTATTTACATTCACTCAACGATTTATTTTTAATCTAACTTGGTACATATATAACTACTGTTAGACGTCAATGTTATCTACCTGATTTGTGTTATATTTTGACATGTCATATTTGTTAACATTGACGTCTAACAGTAGTTATGTATGTACCAAGTTAGATCAAAAATAAATCGTTGAGTGAATGTAAATACTCTTTGAGATTAACCAAAAGAGCGTGCAGATTACGAAAATAGGCTTCATTTATCACAAATCCGGCTAATTACTGAAAATTTTGAAAAAAAAAGTTATAAAAAAAGTTTGTTGGTGATCCAATGTTCTAGAAGGCCGTGTATATTCGACCGCGCCTTATACGCTTGCTCAAAATATTAAAAAATCACATGGATTCCAGTTTTCTTGCAATAAGTGGTTCCCTGTTGGTAGTGTGCAAAATATGAAGAGAACATTTTTTAAAATGTTTCATAAGAGGAGTGTTTCTTCATTAAAATCAGATAACTACAACTAAAGTTATGACATTTGTTAAATGGCCAAAAAAATTCATAAACAGCAAGTATTTTTTCAAAGAAATTTGCTGACTTAGCATAAATTAAGTAATAATAATTATAATAAAAAATAAATCGTTTATTTATATATAAATACCTGTTTACAAAGGTTAAATTACAAATTATAAATAAATAAAATAATATATATTGACCATTTGTGTCGCATAAGCTCAAGGCTTGTGGGCGACACGCTCAAGTTTTTTTTTGTGTTTTTGAAAAAGCCGTAACTTTAGTTGTACTCAACCGATTTTGATGATTAAAAACTCGTTTTATTGGAAATATTATCAATTTTAAAAATGTTCTGTTCATGTTTTGCACACGACCTACAGGGAACCACTTATTTTAGATCAAGAGCCCAGGGGTGTTTTGTTAATAAAAAGTGTAATGGCTGGAACCGGTCTCAATTTTTCGTAAATACCTTCCTGAACAAGGATCTGCAATTCTGCCGACTCGTATCGGATGGGGGTCCCAGGCAGAACACACTTTACATGTCAAATTTACCACCCAAGTTAACAAACAGTGTAATGGCTGGAATCGGTCTCAATTTTTCGTTAATACCTTCCTGAACAAGGATCTGCAATTCTGCCGACTCGTTTCGGATGGGTGTCCCAGGCAGAACCTTTGACCCCTAAAGTGCGTTCTGCCTGGGACACCCATCCGATACGAGTCGGCAGAATTGCAGATCCTTGTTCAGGAAGGTAATTACAAAAAAATGAAACCGGTTCCAGCCATTACACTTTTTATTAACAAAACACCCCTGGGCTCTTGGTCTATTTCAAGAAAAAACTGGAATAAGTGCGATTTTATAAAATTTTGAGCATGCACAATCATGTGAAGGGCTCCACTCTGGATAGGCAGACTATGTTTTTTTCTTCATAATTTAAGGTATATTTTCAGAATAATTTGGTTTAAAGTAGTACAAAATGAGTCACATTTTTTTCAGATCCGCCTCCTGGACTATATTAAAATAAACTCACTTACTGCCTCACTATACATAAGTAATTATATATCACTCTCTATTTTTCAGGGAAAATTAATGAAAATAAATAAATGCTGTATGTTTTAAAAAGATAGATGTGCAAACTCCACCCTATTAAATTTTACACAATTTATTTATATACATTGGAAATGCCCCCAAGTACTTGGCTTTTGTCAAGATTAGGGGGCAAAATATAGTTATTGTGTAAAGAAAGATTTTAATTTACAATCCCAATAGTATCATACAGGCAAATCAGAGCGTTTTTTTTTATAAAGGTATATAGAATGTTTAAAAATAAATAAAAGAAACTAGGACTTATTTGAATCAAAACCTGGCAGGGTTCATTTAAGAATGCATTACAACAGTCCTGCAATGTACAAAACTTGGCAGGTTTATTTAAGAATGGGTAAAAATAGTCCTGCAATGCACAAAAAATTGGCAGGGTTCATTTAAGAATGCGTAAAAAGTCCTGCAATGCACAAAAATTGGCAGGGTTTTTTAAGAATGCGTAAAAAAGTCCTGCAATGCACAAAAATTGGCAGGGTTCATTTAAGAATGCATAAAAAACAGTCCTGCAATGCACAAAAATTGGCAGGGTTCATTTAAGAATGCATAAAAATAGTCCTGCAATGCACAAAAAATTGGCAGGGTTCATTTAAGAATGCATAAAAACAGTCCTGCAATGCACAAAAATTGGCAGGGTTCATTTAAGAATGCATAAAAATAGTCCTGCAATGCACAAAAATTGGCAGGGTTCATTTAAGAATGCATAAAAACAGTCCTGCAATGCACAAAAATTGGCAGGGTTCATTTAAGAATGCATAAAAATAGTCCTGCAATGCACAAAAATTGGCAGGGTTCATTTAAGAATGCATAAAAACAGTCCTGCAATGCACAAAAATTGGCAGGGTTCATTTAAAAATGTGTAAAAATAGTCCTGCAATGCAAAAAACTTGGCAGGGTTCATTTAAGAATGCGTAAAAACAGTCCTACAATGCACAAAACTTGACTGAGAAATCATTTAAATCATTCTTTTATCATTTTATGAAACGTTTTTATGTTATGTATAGTTTTATGTTAATTTAAAAAAAAATTGTGTACTTCTTTTTTTTAACTGTTTTTTAATAATTTTTATATTCTTGATTTATTTTTAATTTTTATTATTACATTTTGCTAACTGTAGATTAATCTCTTTTGAATATATTGCTTTGTAATATTTTTTTCGGAGTCCCCACACTCTGGCCACTCGGCTTTGTGGGTTCCAAATTTTTACTTTTTTTATTTTGTTTACTGATGTAAAAATATATGTTTGTATTGCATTATATTGTCAACTATTTCTATGTGTTAGTTAATTTTGGAAATAAAGACTTTTTTGAATTGAATTGAATTCTAGAACTCTTTGAATTATATTAATCACTTTTAAGATCAATTAAAATTAACCTAAAGTTATTATAAAATATTTTCCTAATGGGATTAGAACATTAGTTTTATTAAAAAGGTTTTAATCAGTAATTTTAGATTAATGCAAAAACCTCATTAGGGCAATTAATTTTTGTACAGTTGGTAGCAATAAGTTCATGCAATAAGTCCTTGGGAACCAATCAGAGCCGAGAGATCTCCCGCAATCCTAGACCCAAAACTAAAAGACTTAGTGTACATTCAATATTTATTTAACTTCCTTCATTCATTAAAATCCTTACTTAGATTTAGCAATTAAAACCACTCATAATTTTGTAAGTAAAAGAATTCAAGTAATTTAATTACTGGAAAAAAGAAACTCACCAAGACAGAGCACGTGGAGTAGACAAGATAACCTCCAGTCGCTGACTTGTGATCCAGAGCATCGATGGCTTCCAGTATGAGTTGTTTCTGAAGAGTGACGCACTTCTGAATATCAGTCTCGTCCTTAGATGTTTTCACGCCGGGGTCTTTGGATATGACTCCTGTTCCAGAGCAGGGAGCGTCTAGAAGCACACGGTCGAACCCCTTCATAACCTAAACAAACATTCATACGCAGTTTTACTAAATTTCCAACAAAAAAAAATTACAGGAGACAAGGAGAACAGGGGTCCTTTAAGTACCATTTATCTACAATGGGGATCTGCGGGGCCATGAAGTTTCCGTATCCCTGTTATAAATTACGAGGTGTGTTCAAAAAGGATCGCAAATTTTGTGTTTTTTCAAAAATTATTTATTTATTCACGAATACCTATTTTGTCCCCTTCAAAGTAATCCCCATGAGATATTATACACTTGTGTCCATGGTTTTTCCAATCCTCGAAGCACTTTAAAAAATCTTTTTTTTTATCTTGTTCAGATACTCTTTTGATGCTGTCTTTATCTTGTCAAGTGTAGCGTAACATCGTCCTTTCATGGGCCTCATCAGTTTAGGGAACAGGAAAAAGTCACAGGGGGCCAGATCTGGGGAATATGGTGGGTGCGGCATCATTAGAGTGTTGTTTTTGGCCAAAAAGTCACACACAAGCAGCCATTAAGTGAGCAGGGGTGTTATCGTGGTTCGAAAGCTAATTTTTGTTCTTCCACTAATCCGGGCATTTCTGGCAGATTGCTTCGTGCAAATTGAGCATAACTTGCAGGTAACATTCTTTATTGACCGTTCTTCTCTGTAAAAACTCATGAGCACCATGCCCCTGCAATCGAAGAAAACTGTCAGCAAAACTTTCACTTTCTACTGAACTTGGCGCACTTTTTTCCGTCTTGGTTTGTGCGGCAGCTTCCATTGAGATGATTGAGCTTTGGTTTCCACATCATAACAATAAACCCACAATTCGTCACCACCCATTTTGTACCAGCAATAAATGTTGCTTCGATCCAAGGTAGCATCTCCATATGCCACAGTCAACATTCGGAATGCATCCGCTCACTTAATTTAGGTTTTCACACAAAATTTGATACAGGTTCTTTGATTCATTATTTTGAATAGGTAAAAATTGAAGACGATCCAGCTGTCAACAATTAAGTGAACATTCAAAATGGCCGAGCTTGTCGGCATAAGAAAAAAACATGAGTACCAACATAAAATCACAAAAAGATCGAAATTCAACGAAAATTCAAAATTCACGATACTTTTTGAACACACCTCGTAATGTGGGTAAATACATGTAATATTTCTTTAATTTAAATTATCTGCGACTTGAAATCAACTCAATTTCAAGCATTGTTTAATTTGATTATTCTGTTTCGAGTATCCTCTGAGCCCTTAACTGAGTCTCATCTTATTGTTCAATATTTGTCATTTAAATAAAAACAATCAATCCTCTCTTGTAAAAGAAATATAAGCTCAAACAAAATAAGCAAACACTTTATTAAATGTTCTTTAATATAATTATTATCAAATTTAAGTGGCGATTGGTCGTATACAAATTCTTGCATTCATATAAATAAATAAATGTTGCATTTGTAAAATACAGCAAAACAAGAAAAAAGAAGAACTAAGGTGAGCTTTAATGGAGTTCATCTTAATAATAGAGCAAGAAGTCTCTCCACAAAAATATATTTCTTTTTAGCAAAGCGCTTTCAACCTGACAAGAGGTCATCTCGTTAGGTTGAATAAAGAAGAGGGCGATAGATGAGTCTTATAGATCAGATATCAAAGATAGACTCTAGAAAGATGACTATCTTTCATATCTGATCTATAGGACTCATCTATCACCCTCTCTTCATTCAACGGCTAGCACTGATGACCTTTTGTTAGGTTGAAAGCGCTTTGCTATAAAGAAATATATTTTGTGGAGAGATTTCTTCCTCTTTTATTATTACAGCAAAATATATTTTCTCAGTTTCATTCATCATTTATTTACAAATATCTAGATCAAGAGATAAAATTTACCTTGGTGAAGTGTCGAGCGTCATAGGTACAAATGACAGAGTTTGAGACGCCCAGTCTGTGGAAGTTGCCAGTAATGGCCTTGGCCCTGCTTGGGTTCACATCATTGGCAAATAGAATGCCTGTGTTCTTCATCACAGCCGCTGAAACAATAACAATAATAAATTATTTATTTACACATTATAAATTAATACAAAAAATTGTAACTCAAAACATACAAATAATGTGAGAGAACTCAAGGAGGAACCTGAGCGAGGTCTCCGCCTTTCGCATTAGTACAATAAACTATGTAATATTTGAACTATTTATTTACAATTTATTATAATTTCATACAAAAAAGGAAAAGAGAGAGAGAGAGAGAGAGTGAGAGTAAGAGTGAGAAGGAGAAATATTATTAATTGCTATTACTAATTTTTGACTAGTTTAAGCTATGTTTTTTCATTTCTTTTTGTGATCTTTTAATACATTGTATATTAAATATTTGTAATGTTGTTTATTTTTGTTATATTGATATTAATTTATGTATATAAATAAAGGATATTTAAAAAAAAAAAAAAAATATTTAAGATTGTTATTTTAGACTTAGATAAAAAATAAAATATTATAAATAATAGCATTATGCATATTAGTATAATAAAAATGTATTTTCTAATAAAAAAACAGGTAGGTACGTATCAATTTTTGTTAAAAAAAAAGAAAAAAAAGGCTAGAATGGGATTCTTAATAAGATTATCAAGGAATTGAGTCATGTAAATACTTTCTTATTTCTTTCTTAAATTTATTGATTTTTTCACATGATTTTATCGATAATGGTAGATCATTATAAAAGATAGGCCCTTTAAAAGAAGCATGTTTTTGCTTTTTTTGTTGTTTTACAAAAAGGTGTTTGAACTATTTGATTCAACTTATTTCAACTAATTTCAACTTATATTCAAGAAAACACCAACGGAACCAGATCAATGATTCATTTCTAATGTGCTTACTATCTGAGGACGAGTATAGCGAGACCAAAGAGGTGTTGCAGTCTACATTTCACGAATATATATTCCGAGTTCAAGCGAAGTGAGTCCGATGTACGGAGGATGATCGAAGCGAACTCGATGTGATGAGAAAAAGTTCCGAGATATTTTTATATATTATTATTTTTTATTTTATTAGTTTTAATATTATTGTTGTGAAGTATTTTATATTTTATTTAGACTATGTTGCTTAATGGATAGACACTGTGATAATCATCCAATTGAAAGTGAGCTATACTTTGAATAAACGTAGGTGGAGAGAATTTGGTGCTGCTTCTTGTTTATTCAAAGAATTATAACTCATTCTACTCTAATCAAAGAGACTAAAACTATTAGAGGGAGGATACAACAGCTCTTATCATTCCTTGGGTAGCTAGGTGCCCTAACGGTACATTGGTGACGTCATTTTTTTTTTATTTTTCCTAATAATTACAATGTCACGTAAATTTTTGTTTTAAATCAAGTAAAATGAATTTAAAATAAGTTTTAATTATTATCTATTGCATGTATTCTTTAATTGTTAGTTTTGAATAAAGTGGTTTAATGTGGCATCACTGAAAAATGTCCGCCGTTAGTAGAATGCATGCTACAATAGAAGTTGTAGAGGGTAGGGGAGTATCTATTCTTTCTCTAGGGAGACTATAGTAGGGATAAGTACAGTTACGGCACCTATGGAAACTGTCTCACTTCCAGACCCCTTGTCACTGTGTTAATCGGGTCCTGTACTCCCTCTAATAGTTTTAGTCTCTTTGACTCTAATGAACTCTAGTATAAATTTAACACCTACAATTTGAGAACACATTTTTCAGTTATAATATTTGTTTTTGAAACACATTCCTGCATTTCTTATAAAAAATGGTCTGTATGCTATAATTAAATTGTAGAAGCAATACTAATAATAAAATTCAGAAAGAAAAATTGTATACCTATATGAGACGCCTTGCCTCCGGGGGCGGCACACATGTCTAATATCCTCTCATTCTCTTGAGGGGCAAGAGCCATGACTGGCAGCATACTGGAAGCCCCCTAGATAAGAACAAACTATTATTAAAAACAACTTTTTTAAAAGTGTCTGAATTAAAAGTCTGTATAATTGTCTGCATTGATGCCTTAATTAAATGTCTGAATTGATGAATGAATTAAATGGCGGTATTGATGTCTGAATCGATGAATGAATTAAATGACGGTATTGATGTCTAAATTAAATGTCTGAATTGATGAATGAATTAAATGACTGTATTGATGACTAAACTAAATGTCTGAATTTAATGACGGTATTGATGTCTAAATTAAATGACTGAATGGATGAATGAATTAAATGACATTATTGATGTCTAAATTAAATGTCTGAATTAAATGACGGTATTGATGTCTAAATTAAATGTATTGATAACTTCTAAAATCAGACAACTTACTCACCTATTTAGACAAGTTAGAAAATTCATAACTTTAGACTATTAACTTTCCCTACATTATGCTTTTGTAGACTTAATTCTTAATTACGGAATTATTGGGTATGGATCTGTGTTAATAAAATAATGCAATAAGTATATGCACTAATATGCGTTAAGTAATAAAATAAAACATTTCAAACTTGGCAGTAAGTCAAGCACCTACTTAACAACCTGTCTAAAAATGAGAGAAGTGTTAATATACTAGGCATGGTAGTGAAGATGTCATATTATCTCTAAAAAATACAAACTTTCAGCATTTGCTACAAACAATAACAACACTACCGCTATTAACTTTAAATTTAAATAACTCTCCACAACAGTATAATCAATCCCTACTGCTTAATTACATAATGTAGAATTTTTTAAAATGTTTATACCTGCACAATATAGTGGCCGGCCAGGTACTCCGGGGTGGCTCCAAGAGGTACAGTAGAGTTATAAACAACTAGACCCACTTTAGACCATTTACCAACTGGATCCAGATTAACACCCCTGTTGATAAGAGCCTGGAAATCAAATATTAAAATTATTAATTTAAAAAAATACAAAACCACAGTAAAACTTGAAACTACGTCACAAGCAGCATTTTCAGTTTAGAAATTCATTAAAAATATAAAATACTAAACAAAGATTTTGTTTTCAACCAAGAATCAAAAATTTGCAGTCAGTTAAGAGTTTGACCATGTTTATTGTATGTGTCAAAATGCATTCTAGCGCAACAGAACAATGATGGAACATAACAGGCCTCTATGAGTACAAATTGTTTAAATCTATCAATAAGGACAGTATTTTTCTTTCAAAGACAGGGATAGTTTTTATCACTTACTTACTTTGATGAGCAGTTGTTAAGCCTAATGGCATATTACTTTGTCAGAAAAAAAATAATGTCTATGGAAGAGATGAATTAAGATATTCCTCGATAGTATATGGAGTAAGGTTGACAAGAAATTCCTTCAGTGCTGACTTCATGGACTTGTGATCTAGAGACGTCATGTGTCGTGGCAGAGCATTGTAGAGTTTAATTCCAAGTATAGCAGGATTCTTCTTAGTTCTCTCTAATTTTCTGAAGGGAATGGAGATTTTTTGACAATTTCTAGTGCCATAATGGTGTATATCTGAATTTTTAGTTTTTTCGGATGAGTGAACAGCAAGAATGTTGAATGATATGAAATGAGCAACCACTGTTAAGATTTTGTATTCTTTAAAAATAGGTTTGGATGATTTCAGCGGATGTGTCTTAGTAATGATTCTAAGAGCACGTTTCTGTAGTACGAGCACTTTTCCCAGATGTGCTGAGGTGCCCCAAACCTCAATAGAGTAAGTGAGTTTAGAGTGAATGTTAGCGTAATAAAGTTGAATTAACTGGGTAACTGATAAGTACCTACGTAGGATTCTAAGTGGATATAGCTTTTTGGAAGTACTGTTTCACAAGTGTTCCACTTGAGCAGCCCAGATGAGTTTGACTCAGCTGTCAACAGAGGTTGACTCCGATTTATAACTCAAAGAAAAATAGCATGTTTGGTTCTTTGAGTTGTTGAGCACAAGATGATTTGCAGAGAACCAGTCTGCGCCCCATACCTGGGCTTCCTCGAGGGAAACACTTGTCTCTTTTATGTTTTTTCCTTTGGTAATAATCGTAGAACTATCAGCAAACATTTTAACTTTTTGAGGTTTATGATCAGGAAAGACTAGTGGAAGGTCATTAATGTATACAAGAAAGAGCAAAGGTCCAAGTTTTGAGCCTTGAGGCACTCCGAAGAAAACTTTTCTTAACTCAAACAGACCATCTGGACCCTTCGCTACTCGCATTCTGTCCAGGAGATAAGATCTTCTTAAAGACTATATTCTTTATATAGAAAACACTCAATAACAATACATACCTGAGCCAAGTCCCTCCTCCTAGTTTTCAAAGTATTAGTGCGAATAGTGAGAGGCCTCTGTGACTCGGATGCCTCGAGGAAATCCATAAGCTCGGACAGAGGAAACAACTGGAGGAATTTCTCCATGAGGAAGCGATTGTAAGAGAAATAGTTGCACAAGTCACTCAGCAACAGGTCCATGTACTCCTTTCGACTTCTGCAAAGTAAACAATAAAATCAAATCAAACTCCA
The DNA here is from genome assembly GCA_018340805.1 of Microvelia longipes. Taxonomy (NCBI): domain Eukaryota; kingdom Metazoa; phylum Arthropoda; class Insecta; order Hemiptera; family Veliidae; genus Microvelia; species Microvelia longipes. The sequence continues at coordinate 5,057,141 of JACMZG010001913.1, forward strand.
AACAGAAAAAAAATATTTGCTAGGCATATTTTCAGCCAGCTACTCTACTTTTCAGTCATTTAACAAATCATAAATATTCTACAGAGCATCGCTTCTCTCTTTCTTACACATTTTTTATTTAAATCCATTCAATTTATAATAAATTTTAGGTTTAAACTTAAAACGAAAAATGGGGTATAGGGTAGCTCAGAACTTTCCTAATAACATTCTCTACGCTCATCGTACCTTCATTCTAATTCGCTTCGCTCGTCCACACAATATACAAGTCAACGGCAACACGTCTTCTGACTCGTTTTGCTCGATCTCAGATAGTAAATGCATTCGATTCATTCCCAGCAGTCACCCATCCAGGCACTGACCACACTCGATGCTGCCTAACTTTAATGATTTAATAAAAATCATTAATATACTTGTTGCATTGAAATGAAACGTACGTACTTATTTATTATGTAAAGGTATACACTTGTGCTGAACTTCATCTCAATTGGATTATTTCCTGATTTTTTTCCGAATTTTTAAAAAAAACATACACAAGTTATTTGATATGAGATGAAACTTGACACAAATGTAAGCCTTATGCATATTGAAAGGAACAAAGAAAAGAGTCTCTCCACAAAACAATAATTTATTCAAAGCGCTTTCAACCTACATGAGGCCATCATCAGTGCCAGATATAATAAAAAGAATATCTTTTTCTTATATTTGGCACTGATGATGGCCTCATGTTAGGTTGAAAGCGCTTTGAATAAATTATTGTTTTGTGGAGAGACTCTTTTCTTCGTTCCTTTCATTATGAACAACTCCACTAGTGCTCATTCAAATTCATATCTTATACATATTGCTACATGCCTACAAAATCTCAATTCCATTGCAATATTTTTACGTGTTTTATGATTTTTCAAAATTTCAGCTGAGTCATTATTACGGGTAATGGACTTCTAAAAATATTTTCTGGATAACACAACCAAACCTATAGATTCATTTTGGTAGAATGTTTCAACTCTCTAGGGAGCAACTATAGTAACAGACACACACAGAGACAGACAACTTAGAGAAAACCACTCAGGAGGCTTTAACATCACCTGAAACGGATATTCCCAGTGACATCCCGGATTCAGATTTTTTCGCAAACACAATACTTTTCCTATATACCTGTGGTATAAATGAGGAAAAAGTAAAAATAAATTACAAATTACTTCAATTTAAATAAAATAATACATTCAAACCATATACAGGATTATATAATAATTTACCATAATTATTTTGGTAAAATGTGGAAATATTGTAACAACTTTTGGCAACTTAAACAAGTTAAATTAGAGCAAACCATAATAATGCCTACCTTTAAAACTTCATGAAAACCCTTTAAAACTTTATTCCGGTAATATTTTTACCAAGCTATTGTTGGCTATTTACCATAGATTTATGTTCAAAACCACAAGAAAGAACGAAATAGCAACACAAAGTTTAACAACTTTTATTTTTTACCACGTAAGTAGAGTCACCCGTGGTTTAGTGGTTAAGGTACGCGGCCAATATACAATGAATGGACTTTAAACTTTCGAGTTTATTTAGTCATCGGTTCAATCCCAGCACAGGCCTCAGGGGTTTTTATGAGAGGGATAAAAATTCTGTGTACCACGTCTTTCAGAAGGGAGGTAAAGCCAGTGGTCTCGAGTCTGTGCATTGTCAGGTACTCGTTAAAGATCCCTTACCTGTTAAAAATACAGCTGTAAACAATAATATTGGTTGCCTAGCAACTTAACTGTCAATATAAAATATTTAGAGTTTTTTGATTAATGTTGTAATAATAGTTATAGAAAGAAATAAATCTTCAAAGTTTGTTTAAATATGTTGTGTTTGGCTTTAATTTAATTAAGTTTATTACATTACCCAAAATGAAACTGGGTATAGGCAAAATTTAGGACCCTCATAGTAGATTCATTATAATACTATAGTGTGTCTGCCTTGTAGTTTAAAGTGTATGGAGGTTTGGTTTAACAGCGAGGGCACGTGTTGTTCCTAATTTTCACTAGACTATAAGAGTCAATGAAAATATGTATGATTGCTTGAAAAAAGCATGAGAGGAACCATAGAAATCCACGGCCCTTCTGTCTACATTCGATGAAATATACCTACACTTTAAATTAGAGGAGTAGAACACTATCTTAGGAAGCTGGCCAAAAGGGCCCAACAACGTGGCCTACTTGCCTGGTAGTTACTACACCCCCCCCCATATTACTACTACTACCACGTAAGTAGTTTTTGGTAAGATAGTAATATTATACTAGTAGAATGAGCGTGAATGGAGTCCATAATAAATAATAAAAGAAAAGAAGTCTCTCCACAAAAAAAAACTTTATTAGCAAAGCTCTTTCAACCTAACTAGAGACCATCATCAGTGCAAAACCGTTGAGATGTTAAAGAAGTAGAGAAGTGAGTCTAAGTTTGAATGAGTCCGACTCTAATACTTAGTAAGAAATCATAGACTCACTTCTCTTCTTCTTTAACATCTCAACAGTTTCGCACTGATGATGGCCTCTAGTTAGGTTGAAAGTGCTTTGCCAATAAAGTTTTGTTTTGTGGAGAGACTTCTTTTCTTTCATTATTTATAGCAATAGTACCTAATATCCTAGAATTCTTCCAGTTTTCTAAATAGGCAACACTACCACACTATTCAACGTAACCATAACTGGTTACTAAATTATCATACTTGGGTTAAAGTTACCAAAGCTGGATAGTACATTAAGCCTCACTCTCTTTAGTAATAACATAGCTTTTAATTATATAAAACAAAAATAATTTGCTTTTGATTAAACGAACCAAACAAAAATAATTTGCTACAAGATAAATAAATTAAGATAATTCTTAATTCATTATTTTTATTATCATAATTGTTATTATAATAATTTATAATAAAAATAAACGGAGTTTAAAAACTTAAAACTGAAAAAGTAAACACATTCATTCTTCTTTATTTTCTTGGATTTTAGATGAAAATTAATATATTTCAGACAGTAGTTACTTATCCCATAACTACTTTTACTGCCTTGGTAGTAAAAATAGTTATTTATGCCATAAGACTGAGAAGTGTGTCTTTATGTCACGGCAATTAGATTTACCGACGAGCAAAGCAAGTCGGGAAAAATTGCCAAGACATAAAGACATTCTCAGACGGATGGCATACACTATTTTTTTTTTTTGAGGTAGCACTCATTAAATAAACTAAGCTATATACTTAATTGAAAAAAAAACAAACGTCCAATTAACTCCATATTATCGTTGTCATTGAATTCATCCATAGCTTCACACTTTTACTCAAAAATGTAAAAGCTTTACAAATAAACACACAAAAATTGTCAATTAGAACACCTTTTAAAAAACAAAAAAAATTAGTCTACGAACAAAAACAGAAACAAAATGAACGTTTTTAAAGACACCTTATGAAGGTTTTACACAGATTGTTTTTTGAACACGCTACATTACAGTAATGGCGGCAATATATGAATTACTTTTGCGTCCTAGGAGTTTTTTTTACATTCATTATTGTCCTGGGAGGAGAAAAGTACTAAATAACCTCCTATAACAATAATGATTGGCTTCTCATCCTAAAAACGGTCCAATAAAGTGCTCAATTACGTACTACCTCAAAAAAAAAGTAATTTTACTACCATGGTAATAAAATTGCACATTACTGACTTATTTGAAAAAAAAAACTGGTACTGGTGCTCTTTTGAAAAAAAAGGGTACGGGGTACCTCGGAACTTTTCCCCATTACATCGGATTCGCTACGCTCATCCTCCCTGCTTGGGACTTGCTTCGCTCGTCCTAAAATTATACAAGTCATTAAATTTATACAGCAAAACCACTCTGAACTTGCTTTGTTCGAACTCAGATAGTAAATACATCATTTCTATTCCCAGCAGACACCCATCCAAGCACTGACCACGCTCGATGCTCCTTAACTTTAAAGATTCCACAAAAATCATAGACATACTTTTCGTATTGAAACAAAAATACAAAAAGTATTTCGAGAAAATATTATTTTCAGAATAGCACAACTGAATGCATCGACTGATTTTTGTACAAAGCTTCAACAATCTAGCATAAAGACACTGGGAGCTACGATGATAACAGACACTCACACACATACAGTTTAGTGAAAACCACTCAGGAGGTCTTAAAACCACCTGAACGGATGATTCCAGTGACATCACATTTTTGGATTTTATTTGTTAACACAATACTTTTCCTATATACCTATGGTATAAATAAGGAAAAGAAAGAAAATATTCCGGTCCCTTTTAACCCTTATTCAGAGAGATACTGACTTGCCCTCCTCCCCTTTAACCCTTATTCCTAACTTAAACAAAATATAAAAAAGGACTAATAAATACATCAAGATAAAGTGAATTCACTACAATTAAATGAAGTACTACATAACAACAGCAAAAAAATAACAAACAAATTAAACACTTTCAACACATATTATTATTTAAAAAAAAAAAATATTTCTTTACAAACAAAATAATAAATAAAATGCATTATTGGATATAAGTGGATAGTGGTTGTAGCTATAGGTGGTACCGAGGATCAAGGAAGGAAGATTAATTTTTAAAAGCCACGGACTGACCGAAACTGCAAGTGATATCAACCGCAAAACAATCTCAAAGCCATATTACATTTACTTCCAAAGAATTAACTACAAACAAAACAATTCAAGCCTGACATATAAGTTTAAGGCTCTAAAAAGCTTAGAAGTAAACAACAAACAACAACCTTATTCAGAGAGATACTGACTTGCCCTCCTCCCTTTTAACCCTTATTCAGAGAGATACTGACTTGCCCTCCTTCCCTTTAACCTTATTCAGAGAGATATGACTTGCCCTCCTCCCTTTAACCTTATTCGAGAGATACTGACTTGCCCTCCTCCTTTAACCCTTATTCAGAGAGATACTGACTTGTCCTCTTTAACCCTTATTCAGAGAGATACTGACTTGCCTCCTCCCTTTACCCTTATTCAGAGAGATACTGACTTGCCCTCTCCCCTTTAACCCTTATTCAGAGAGATACTGACTTGCCCTCCTCCCCTTTAACCCTTATTCAGAGAGATACTGACTTGCCCTCCTCCCTATACTGTTTAAAGTTGGATAACACCATCAGAATGTCCTTAATCCTCTGCTCGGTCTCCGGAACCCCAATCTGAGTGTTTATATCACTCTCCGACGGAAACGTGAAGATCTCTTTAGTATCAATATTTAATCGAATGTCTTCATCAGCTTCTTTCCTGAAATAATCCAAATACAAGTTATATTTTTCTTAAGAATTAAAATTTAAAAAATCTGTTATGAATTCAAAATATAATAATCAGAGACAGATAACCACACATAGATGACAATGTCTATCTAATATTACAGCACTGAGCAGAGATACGAGGACAAGCTTAATCAGTGCAATAATGAGTCAATTATATATATAATATATATATATATATATATATATATATATATATATATATATATATATTATATATATATATATATATATATTATATTAATATTAAAAAGTAATTAATGCGGTCAATATGCATAATATCTAACCTTATTTGGTCAGTGATAAAAATTATAGGTTAATTTAAATATAGGTTACTTTATAATTTTGATAAGCCATTATGTACAATATCTAACATTATTGGTCAATGTGACAATTTGCACATTTTATCTATATATTTATTATATCTATGCATAAATAAATATCTATAAATTGGAAAATAATTAAAAAATAATGACACCTATAAAAATTATGCATTTAAAAGAACACATATGAATAATGGTCAAGTATTTAATATTTGTTTATATTAAAATTCAGTATTCTAATTCATTATCAACAATAATATTAAACAATTAATGGTATTATAAGTAAATAAAGATGATAAGGCACTGTTTTTGATTGATATAACCCGATAAAGAACCACAAATCAGCAAAGGTAACAAATCTTTTTCTGTACTTCACAATAGAGTATTTGCATTTTTCGAAAAAAGTTTTTTTTGCTCATAAACTGATTAAATTTGTTTAAAAAATATATTAAGCTGTAAATAAAATATATAATTTAATTTTAGATAGTCGAAAAAAGCAAATTTAAAGAAAAAGAGAGGGGGAATGGGTGAGAGAGTGGGGTGAAAACAGAACGTTCTAAAGGTTCAGATTTCACGTTTAAGGTACAGATGGGAGTTTTTGTTAGAAATATCTTAAGGTCAACAGTTGCTTACAGTTCAATAGAATGTAAAGAAGACTGAAACAAAACAATTCCATGCTCCAGGTAATACAATGCCTAAGGAACGTGATGACTACAGCTGTCACAGTATCATCTTGTTGACAGTATAGAATAAACTCTTATGAGTGTTGCTCAAGTGAATATTGTACTACACGGCGGTATTCTTACATCTGACGTCACACAAGCAGTCGAGGCCGTTTTCCTCCCGCCAAAATAACATGTTTAAATAAATTTTTTGTATTTTTGCTGTATCATCAAAAGTATAATTTTTTTAACTATAATATTTTACAGGGTTTTCTTTTATATGACGTAATTAAAGTTGATGGAATCAAACAAAATTGTGCAAATACTCTATTATTGTCTTGGTGGGGAAGAGGATAACCCTTCTCACTGCATCCAACTCAATTAGGGTCAAAGTACTTGTTTTTAAGTTTACATTTTGTGTTAGATAGAGTCCCCTCTCTCAAAGAATACACATCCATAACCACAGCTTTATAAGCTCAGTTTTCCTTTGGGAATTTATAAAAAGAAAGTTTGTTAAGTTACAAGGATTTGGCCAATAAGTGTGTTTAATTTTAGTGTTGTTAAAAAAAATCCTCTGCTAAAAAAATGTTTGACCAATACAAATCTAAACTACACAATATTAAAAAATAAGAATAATTATTTGTAAAAAAAAATTGACAAAGCGTAATAAAAAATATACTTTTCTTTTTCCCTCTGTTTCTTCAGTTTTTTAGCAGCCTTTTCAATTGGCAGTTCATCATCACTTGAATCAGCATCACCAGATTCATCCGAGTCAGCATCAGAATCCTCACCATACATTCCATCACCCATTTCACCATCGCTGTCTAAATCATTTAGGTTTCCCACCTGATAAAAAAGAAGCAAAATATTTCACACTACATTTCAATCTGTATAGATTTCCAATGCTTAATTTTTCTTTTTGGTACAAACAAAAATCCATCACTGGTCCAAAAACTAAAATATATCTGGCTTAATTGGATATATATATATATATATATATATATATATATATATATATATATATATATAATATATATATATATATATATATATAAGACCAGGTTATAAATGACTAGGCAAAGAAAAGTAAGGGTTTTATTAGCCTTAAAAAAGGTTGATAAGAGTCCCTAGTTTTGGTTCCAAAATAATCTTTATAGGTCGTAGAGAGCAGATCAAAAACAAATATTTTAAATAACTATAATACGACACACGGCTAAAATCAATTGACAGCGCGCCAAAAATCTGTGAGGGAAAGCATTTTATTGGTTCATACCGACCACGCTCCTTCCCCTCCACCTCATGCCAACATCGGTATAAAAAATACCTTTTTCGTAAATAAAATCATAAAAAGGCAACACTGGATGTAAACATTTGTAACCTCGCAGACAGCATTTTTTTTGGAAAATGCCGTCTTTCAATAGATGAAGTCTTGAATTTTTTAAGTCATGAATGCATATTGTGTCATATACTTTTTATAATATGAAATAATTCGCATTCAATTATACAAACTTGACACAAGAAAAGCAGTTTGTTGTGGAAAAAAGTAATTATAGCTGACGATTTATTTAAATCGTCATACTTTTATCATAGAACTATTATGATCCTTTGCATTACGTAATTAACAATTTAACCCCACTTTATTTATACTTCCCGAACAAATTCAAAGCAACACTTAGTTAGTAAATTTAACAGCAATATTCCTACTTGAAAAGAAAATAAATCATTTTTAAAAAATTAAAAAATACGATGTCAAATAAAAACAAATAATAAAATTCAAAACATAACCTGACTTACAGTGTCATTAGAGTAGGGAATTTTTTTTGTTACTTAGAAGAAGGGATTTCTTCGTTTAAAAAAGAGGGTTGAAAGCATTGAGATTTTGGCGGGCTGTCAATTGACTTTAGCCGTGTGTTATATTATAGAGTAAAATGACTTATAGTTCTACATCACAATTTATATATCTATATCTAATTGTGATATAGAACTATAAGTAATTTTATTCTAGTTATTAAAAATGTGGAAGTTCTATAAGAGAAGTAGTGAAACCAAAGAGTTTTTGTTGAAAAACAAATATATTCCTTTCATAAAAAAAATACGCAAGCTTGTGACGGTCAATACTTATGGATAATAGATAATATATATATATATATATATATATATATATATATATATATATATATATTATATATATATATATATATATATATATATATATATATATATATATATATATATATATATATATATATATATATATATATATTATATATATATATATATATATAATATATATATATATATATATATATATATATATATATATTAATATATATATATATATATATATATATATATATATATATATTATATATATATATATAATATATATTATATATAATATATATATATATAATTATATATATATATATATAAGACCCAGGTTATAAATGACTAGGCAAAGAAAAGTAAGGGTTTTATTAGCCTTAAAAAAGGTTGATAAGAGCTTGTGACGGTCAATACTTATGGATAATAGATAAAGTTTAATTATTTTAATTATAGACAGAGATTGCTAGTTATGTTCTTTCTTTATCTATATTTTCGGCAATGTTTCCCTTTATCAGCACTTTGTGTACTGGAGGGGGCTACCTGGAGTATCAGAGTAGGGTACCGGTCGACGGGGCTAACCGAGGAGAGTGGTAGACAGAGTTTCGCCCAAGTAAGTGTTGCCTTAGGGTCAGGTTTCTTTTGGGGCTCTCAGAGCTCATAGTTTTACGTAGCATGTACCATGTAGAGTAACCTCAATAGATATTCCATTTTGTTCAACCTAAGTTATGTCTTTTATTACCCAATACTTATAACTTAAAAACCCCTACAAGCTCGACGTCACTTGGTAGACTCTCTTCTGGAGTCTACAACCCCGCATTTGCTGCTTTGTCATTAGTGCCGCCCCCGAGCTTGTTACAAGCTCTTTCTTGCCATGGTTCCAACAAAGTATACCTAAGCAGTTATAACATTATTCCAGATCCATCATGTAGCTACCACAAGGTAACTCCCCAAACATGGCACTACATTATTTTTGATTTTCCGTTATTTGATGTAGAGAGAAGCTCATTAATTTCAAGCCTTCTCACAAGAGGAGAATCTTGGACTCCAGCTAATCTTCAAATGTGTTAATATTTTCTTTAAATTCATCAACTCTTTGGATTTTGACAGATTAAGTTTTTAACTATTATAGTTATTAAATTGCTTATCTTTATAACTATTATATTTATATAATTTCTTATCTTTATAATTATTTTTTTATTATAATTTTAAATTATTGCAACATCAATTTACGTTTTCTTTCTGTATATATAAATATCTATAAGTATATAATTCAATTATTGATTTATTTATTAAACCATAAATATATATGGTTACTTTGCATATATTGTTAATATTTAAAGATTCAAAATTTTTAATACTTGTCCCAGTTAAAAATTAGTAGATAGCACATGTAATATTTATACGGAACATGTGAAAAAAATGCATTTTAGGTTGGGTTACCACCTATATAAAATCCTTATAGGTCTCCTTTGGTGCAGAAATATTTCACCAGACTGACAAGACGTGCCCCAAACAGAGCAGATGTAAGACATGCGAGAATGGAAGTACTATTAATAAACCATAACCATAGTTTACCCAAAGTATGAGTTTGGTTATTTTAACCAAACACACCGATAACAATCTTGTAGGCAGGATTATATTAAATCTGCAGTGACACCTATAAAACCATAAAGGAACACTAATATTCCAACTTTGATGGACAAAGTCAAAGGCTTTAGAGACGTCACACAAGCAGGCTACCAGCTCTTCATAAACTTCTTTAATAATATTCAACGGAGCATCAAAAGTTGAAACACTCTGTCTGAAATCAAATTGCTCAGTGTCTAAGATACTATTTTATCTTATATGCTTTAGGAATCTTGTTTCCAGAACTTTATCAAATGGCTTGGATAAAACAGAAACCACAGAATTAGGTCTAAAGTTGCTGACAGAGTCAACAGAACTTTTCTAGTGAAGAGACTTAATTCATTTCAAGACACACTAGGAAGTAACCTAAACCAATAGAGGAGTCAATAAGTTGACTGATGTGGTAGCTGACAATTTTTTTTTAATAATATTCCTTTATTTTAATTAATTTGGTAAATCTTCGGTATACGGTGCACCCTGTTATCAATACTATATATCAATATATTCTTAGTTACGTGACACGTAAACGAGAACTGAGCACTTAAAAGATAAGCAGCGTCGCTAAATTATTAATTATAATTAAAACATTTAAAAAAAAACCAAACAACAAATAAATGAAAACATTAACAACAAAAATATAATAAAAAACCTGAAAATAACAAACACAAAAATACGTAAATAAATACGCGTAACATAAAATTAGATGTGGTGTATCATCGATTATTCTTATGAAAACATAGTTAAAACATTATAAAAACATAAAAAAACATATGAAAATAGTTATAAACCATTTCACAACAAATAAAAAAACACAAACAACAAAAAAACATTTAAAAAAATAATAAAATATGTTCATAAACATAAAAGAAAAGGCATATATCGATTATTCCTACGTCACATCTCTAAAGTAAAAATATATCGATATATAATATTGATAACAGGGTGCACCGTATACCGAAGTTCAGCCTTAAATTTAAAACAATTGAGTTTATTTTTAATTAATTAAATTTATTTATTTAATTAAATAAAATTAGATTGAGCTATTATTTCTTATGAAATAAATATAATTTGACTTAGAGCTTTTTTAAACCATTTATGATGTCACTAACTTCTTTAGATGTTTTTCAAAACAATCGAAAGTTAAACTAAGTCTTGACTACCTGAGTCTAGATTGAGACTGAGGTAGACTGAGTCTTGCAGATATATTCCTGTTTTCATAAAAGAAGCCTAATTAGCATAGTAATTCAACCCCTACAAGTTATCTTAGAAAAATTGTTAAAATACTCACAGTATAATTTTCATCTTCCTCTTCATTGGAGGATTCATCGCCACCCATCTCTTCGTCATCAGATCCATCAATACTCTCACCAGAATCATCACCAGACTCTATCTCATGGTCATCGGATCCTGCAATGCTCTCATCAGACCCACCAACATCATCAGAGCCCATCTCTTCGTCGGAAGATAAATGACCATTGGTCATTTCAACATCATCTTCTGAATCGTCTTTTGACAAACTCTTTTTCATGTTCAGTTGTTTCTTACGACCTAAATAAAATAAATCACAGAAAATAGTTTCAATCATTAAAATATCGGTTACTAATATAAAAATTCAGGAAAAATAAACTAATAAGCATTAAAGCCAGATATGATAACAAAATAGAAATAATCGAATTGTAATACAAGATTTTATGAAAAAATAATAGTTCATTATTAGTTATAATATAGTTATTGTTTATAATAACTTATGCACCCAGAATTATTTATATATCTCAAGTAATTCGAATTATTTTAACAAAGAAATGCTAAAGGACTCATGAAATCAATGGTAATTTGCTCCTGAAACTTGCCGAAGAAGATAATTATTATAAACGTATAATGTGACTTTATCATCATTTTGCATCAATTATATCTCCAGATAAGAAAACAACACTTTTAATGGAATGGTAAAGGTAGAGAACCTAACGATCATGATCAATATGTCAGAAAACGGCCTTTAGATCAGATTGATCTGATCGGTTAAATCTTAAAAACATACCCTTAGTGAATAAATTATTGGTAATAACTAAATTAATATATAAACAAAGTAGGGAAACAAAAACTATTTCTGTTAGACCTAGCATGTAGTTCACATTTTGTCCACCAGGGAGTTGGCTTAAATTTTCCTAAGGGTGCGGCCATTTTGTTTTACCCTTGTAAATGTAAACAAACTATTTATGGTACTCAACATTTTTGTTTTTATTGCATTTATTTGTACATTTTAGTATAAAATGTTAATAATTTGTGTAAGAAATACGTTTTGTCTCATCCAATAGAGGTTTAAGTGTGAAGCTTTAAATAATAAGTTTGTTTAAATTACTTAAAACGAGCTGTTAATTAATTTTTTTTGTGCCTGCACATCTTAATTTAGTAAATTTTTGCGAGTGATATTTGTTTTTTTCCCTTCAAATATCAATTGCAATCAGTAATTTAACTACTTTAACTAAAAATTGTTGAATATAATAAAAGCAATCGTAATTTTAAGTTATATTTAAGGCAATACCCCTCATTTTTAATGAGGGATCACCTGTATGTTCTTTAAAATCTTAATAAAACATGTAGTTTACCTTTACTAGAGTTTCTCTTTTTATTTAACTAATTTATTGTAACAATTATTTCACAGAATTTAATACAAAATCATTAAATTATCAAGTACATATTAAAGTACGAAAACACGATAAAAAGTAAAACTCACCTGATGATATCAGAGTTGCCAATAAAATTAAATGAAAAAACATAAATACTAAAAGGCGCATGCGCAGTTATTCCTTTTTTAGTATTTTTTTTTTATTTTTGAGGCAGCTAATCATGCATGTCTGATTTTTTTTACACAGGTTTAAACCAAGTAGGAGTTTCCCTACTTGGTTTATATATTAATTATTCATATTATCAGCACCTAGTTCTCACTAAAATAAACAATAAGATCTAATTACATACCAGGAGTCAACGTATCAGCAGTCTTACTATCTTTAACTTGGATAGTATCGTTAGAGTTGAGTTTGGTGAGAGCTAGAGCTTTCTTTACTTCTCTCTTCTGAGCTCTTAGTTTCTGCCTCCGTGATAAAACTTTGCCATCGTCTAGAACAGAAAGCAATATGGTTGAGATTAGGGCAAACAGCTAAAACAGTTATCTGTTGAACCCCAGAGGGGATGAGGATGCAAGCCAAAATATTGTCACCATAATTTTGAAGTAAAAATAATGGTGCCATGATAGGGACTTGGTGGCTAGCTATAAAAAGTTATCACGATTGTTGCTAGTAGAACTAGTGTTCATAACCTTAAGGTAACCTACCTTTTGCTTTTCTATTAAAATTATTCAAAAATATATTATAACTAGAGACATAGTGGTATAAACTAAAGAGGGCATAGCTTATCTAAACAGTGGAGAGGCCTGGAACATCTTTTTAGGGCTTTTAGGGGCTCTGTGTAACCTCATTGAAACCTCCTTCAAGAGGGAGTTAAAGATTTAATAAATTTATTTTGGTTTCCCTCATATTTTAAGAATATGCTACTGCCAATAATTGCGGTTGGATATGAATATCCACCCTGAAACCCTGGACCGGTTTCGGCACAACACCATCATCAGCAAAAACCGAAAACGGGAAAACCATGACACCGGTACATTTCATAATAAAAGACACAAAGCATGATTCACACGCACACCTGACTCACACACCTGACTACTCAGGGTCACGGCCTTGACTCCGTACACATTCCCTTCATAAAACTCTTTCCTACTTCCTCCCTTATCTTAAGAGGGCTCGTCGTGCTCATTGAGACTAGAAGTTAATCACTGATATAACTTTATTAGTTGAGAGCTCGAGTGTTGCCCCGCCTGCTGATGATGGCGTTATGCTGAAACAGGTTCAGGGATATTCATATCCAACAGCAAGTATCGACGGTAGCTGAGTCTTCGATTGCTTCTTCATCTTGCGGTAAATACAACCTTTTAAATTCCCTCATATTCTTTGTGTTATGGTTTGTATTTTGAACGTTTTACTATATAATTTCTGCCTCCGTGGCCTTGATCGTAAAGGGGTTCGATTTCGGCACCGGAGGTCCGGGGTTCGCAGCCCGGGCTATGCTCTAAGATTTTATGAATAGTATTTGTATTAAAAAGATTTTGCCAACTTTAATTAATTCTTAGAGTGTAGTAGATGCAACCTACCTGAGGTGGTTCCTGCAGGGTTAATACCCTGATGGGCCGATAGGCCCTAAAAGGGACATTTTATTTATTTTATTTACTATGCTCCCAATTATTCCAAGTTGAATTAACCTGTATTACATTTTATTTTATCCGATTCCAGTAAACCAATTACACTAGATCATTCATAGAGATATATACTAGAGGGGCATAGCCTATTTAAATACATTGAAAGGCTTGAAACATCATTTCAGGGCTATCGGGACTCAGTGTAACCTCATTGAAACCTCTTCTAAGAGTGAGTTAAGGTTAAAATAAATCAATTGTTTTTGGCTCACTGCACATTGTTTGTGTTTTGATTTATATTTTCAACGTTCTACTACATAAATTACTGTAATTTTGTTCTGTTTATTTGATTATATTGATAGTCGAAGGTGGTCAAGTTATTTTTCCTATGTTTGGAAATTCAACCAATAGAGCCCCTCTAGTAGTATATATCTTTATGGCTAGAGAGGTCATATTAGTTAACTTTTCAAAACATGAAAGAGAAACCTGATTGATAAAATAAAATTACAGTAACTCATATAATAGAGCATTTATAATACCAAGAAACACAAACAGTGAGCGGAGAGCCAACTATTATCTATAACCTCAAAACACTATTGGAAAGGGAATTAAGAAGTTATAGACCAAGAGCCAGGGGTGTTTTGTTAATAACGAATTAATAATTTATTAAAATTAATAATTAAAATAAATAAATAAAATAAATAAAAATTAATAATTTCCAACGAATTAATAAATCTAAACATTGTTATAACTAGGATAAGTAGTTTAATTAACAAGGATGATTTACTTGATATCTGCCACTCTCTGTTAAACATGTCAGATAGAGTGAATAGGATTGTAGAAGAAAAGGATGATTATCTAAATCAACTGTCAACAAATAATTTGCAAATTGACTTCATGACTAAAAAGTTAGAATATAAGAATGACGCTTTGAACAATTCTGTCAGTGAAAATGCTGAGCTTGAGGAAAATTTTGCTAAGGACAAAAACTTATTAATAAACCAAATTGTCGAATTGAAGAAAAATGTCATGCAAATGGAGCAAGAAAGGGAACTTAAATCGTATTAAAAACTTAGATTTAAATAAAGACATAGATAATTACAAAAAACATATAACTGATCTAAATGCAGAACTATGTCTAAGACAACATCAACTGTCTGTCTACAAAGAAATTTCAGATACTTCTACAATGTGTAAATGTCATGGGATTGAGGATCAACAAAAAATAAATGAACTTCAATCAGATCTTATTTTAACAACTAATCATGAGGATCAAATTATAAAATTAAATGATCAGTTGTCCAAGATTCAAGAGGTTCAAAATATTGCTTCACAATCATCTGCTCAATCATCTGTTTCTCCAGCTGCTTTCAATCTTGATAAATTAAAACGTTTTAACGTTGACAGTAGAAATAAAGTACTTCTACTTGGGGACAGTATGTTTCGCAATATGAGTTACCTCATGAATAAATATATTGACTCAAAAAAATATCAAGTTTGCAACATTTTCAAGCCTAATGGAAATTTTAAACTAGTCTTGGATAATTTGGAAAACTATATTAAGGATTTTTCTCATGATGATTATGTAATTGTAATGGGAGGGGCAAATGATGCCATGAGGGGTACATTGTATTTTTCAGATTTTTACCACATTTTAAATGACCACAAACATTTGTTTGAAAAAACTAATCTTGTTTTTTGTAGTGTGCCACTCAATTATAATTTTGACTATATCCACAGAAATAAGAATATCCAATACTTAAATAATAAACTAGAAGTTTACTTAAGTTCACTAGGCTTAGACTTGAACTTAAATTGGCTGGATGTTAGTAACTTGTTAGGTTACAGGGATTATTCTTGGAAGAAAATTCATTTCAATAGGAAGGGAAAGAAAAAGTTGGCTTACAAATTAGTTGAAAAAATTAATCTCATTAAAAATAAAAATACTTGTGACAAAGCAATAATTAATTTTTTGTAGATAATTATGACGTTTCTGGCAAAGAAAGAAAAAATGTTAATTTCAATTATTATAATGCTGTTGATGATGATTCTAGAACGAGCAAAAATATTAAGAATAATTATGAAACCTTAAGCAATAACATTTCACAGAGTCCCTCATTTAATAAAATTAAAAAAAACTTAGGTCCAAATGAAATAACAAAAAATATAGCTTGCATAAATATTAAAAGTATTAGGAATAAATTACCTGAATTGGAAATAATTATAGAAAAAAATGACTTGGATATCATTCTATTAACTGAACATTGGTTACATGAGCAAGAAGAAAAATTGTACTTGCCCAAGCAGTTTGTCATGGCAAATGCTTTTTATAGAAATAATGCCAAGCATGGGGGAGGTGCTGCTATAATGACACGTATGAATTTAAATGCTAAACCATTATTAGTAGTTAGCAATAACTCCATTGAAGATGTCTGTGAAATGGCTGGGGTAGTGTTAAATGATCACAAAGTCACTATAGTCACAGTGTACAGACCTCCAAATGGAAACATAGATGTTTTCCTTGAGGTTATTGAACAAACATTATCAAAAATTATAAATTTAAATTTTAAAATTATAGTAGCTGGGGATTTTAATATAAACTTTATACAGGACAATGTAAATGTAAAAAATATAATTAATCTTTTTCTGTCTTTTGGCCTGAAGAAAAAGATAAACAAACCTACTAGAATCATGAACAACATAGATAATGTTTTTACTAATATTGACAATGATAATTTAGAATTAGAATTAGGTGAAGAACTGGCTGATCATAGAAATATATATATAAAGTATACTAGTAGAAACATGAATTTTAGTAATGAAAGGAAAAAAATTGTATCCAGACCATTATCAGAACAAGGGTTACAAATGTTTCAACAAACTTTATTAAATACGGACTGAAGTATTTTGGACCAACCTTTACTAATTATTGATCTTTGGACCATTTTCATTAACTCGATGAAATATTTGTTTGATATGTCGTTTCCAGAAAAAATTAAAAACACCAAATTAAAGAAATGCCCAAAAAACAATTGGTTTGGTCCTGAAGAAGAGGAGAGGAGAGTCAAAGTCCAAATGCTCTATGATTTATCCAAGTCAGACAGAAATTCAGTCGAATGGAGAGAATACCTTAAAGAAAAGAAGGCATACAGAAAATGTTTGAAATTAGCAAAATGTAGGTATAATGGCAATCTTATTGATTCTGCACCAAATAAAGCTAGAAAAGGTTGGCAACTAGTATCAGCAGAAGCAGGTAAATTGAATGAAATTCAAATAAAAGGAGATATCAAAGCAAATGAATTTAATCAGTATTACATTAACATTTCAAAAAAACAGGATTGTCAGGATGATTGTACTGCTGTAACTATAGCTAATAATAACATGAAAAGGCCAGACAGTATTTTCTTCCTAAAACCTGTAACACATGAACAAATTTTTGATATTATTGTACAATTGAAATCTTCTCATACTAGAGACTGTTATGGTTTTTCTAATAATTTAGTAAGGAATGTATCATTGTTAATATTAAAACCATTAACTAAACTTATAAATGAAAGCCTTATAAGTGGATGTTTTCCAGATGTTTTAAAATTAACGAAAATTGTACCAATTTATAAAAAAGGTGATGTAAATGATCCATCAAGCTATAGGCCCATTTCTATCACACCAATTTTCTCAAAAATTTTGGAAAAAGTAATTAAAAATCAATTGGTGGAATATCTGGAAAGCAGCAAACTTTTAAGTAATAGTCAGTACGGATACAGAGTGGGTAGATCTACAGTTCAAGCTGTTATTAAAGTTGTCGAGGGGGTCATAAAATGTTTTGAAGAAGGCAAGCATTCTCAGCTAACTTGTATAGATTTAAGCAAAGCTTTTGATACCCTTCCCCATAACATTTTTAAGAGTAAACTTAAGCTTTTAAGAATAGAGGGTAATGCGTACAGTATGCTAGATTCATACTATAATAAGAGACCTCAGTATGTTGAGTACGAGGGCCAAGCTTCGAGTTCACTTGAACTGGAAGCCGGAGCCGGACAGGGGACGGTCTTGGGTCCATTTGCCTTCCTCATGGAGGTCAATGACCTGGACCAATATCTCAGTAATGAGCAAGTCACTCAAGAGTGTCTTGAAAATGACATACAAGAATCTGACTTTGAAGAAGATTTAATAGCTTTTGTAGACGATAATTCTTTGCTACATACAAGTAAAAATGAGCCTGATCTTAGAAAATATTCCCAACTACGTTTAAATAAAATAAATGACTGGTTTTCTGCTAACCATTTCAATCTTAATACTGATAAAACACAATATTTAACTTTTAGTCTTAAGAATCATTCATCTCCATATACCCAACCTGTCAGGCTTCTAGGAATAATGCTTGATACTAAACTCAATTGGTCTCCTCATAAAGATATGTTGCATAGTAAAATATCAAGTTTCACCTACGTAATTCGAAAATTAAAAAAATGCTTACCTGGAAACATATTACGAGTTGTATACCTGTCAATGATTCAGAGTAGACTTGCATATGGTATAATACTGTGGGGACATACTAATCTAGAAGCTCTGCTTCTACTTCAAAAGAAAATTGTCAGAATCATGACTAGCTCTGCTTTTCTAGCACATTGTAAACCTCTTTTTAAAAAACTTGAAATTATGACTATTATCAATTTGTATATTTATAATGCCTTACTGTTTGTAAAAAATAACTATACAATTTTCAAAACTAATAATTTTCATCATCAATATAATACTAGGAAAAAACAAGAACTTAACTTACCTGGACATAGGTTGAAGAAATCAGAAGTTGGCCACAGTGTCTTGGGCATAAAACTCTACAATAAGTTGCCAAAACATATTAAGTCCCTTAATTTCAAAGATTTTAAACAGCAGGTGAAACAGATGTTGTTAGACAATCCATTTTATGAATTAGAAGAATACTTCAGTTTCAATTTCTTGTAATTATCTTGTTTTACACATTTTTCTTTTGTATGTCTTATTGTTATGTGACGCAGCCTATTGTTATATTAATAATTTAATGGTAATAAAGTATTTATTTATTTATTTATTTATTTATAAAAAGTGTAATGGCTGGAACAGGTCTCAATTTTTCGTAAATACCTTCCTGAACAAGGATCTGCAATTCTGCAGACTCGTATTGGATAGGTGTCCCAGGCAGAACGCACTTTAGGGGTCAAATTTACCACCCAAGTTAATAAAAAGTGTAATGGCTGGAAACGGGTTTAATTTTTTTCGTAAATACCTTCCTGAACAAGGATCTGCAATTCTGCCGACTCGTATCGGGTGGGTGTCCCAGGCAGAACACACTTTAGGGGTCAAAGGTTCTGCCTGGGACATCCGATACGAGTCGGCAGAATTGCAGATCCTTGTTCAGGAAGGTATTTACAAAAAATTGAGACCGGTTCCAGCCATTACACTTTTTATTAACAAAACACCCCTGGGCTCTTAGTCTATTACGCGGAGCCCCAAAAAGATGTTTCAAGCCTCTTTATGTATTGAGATAGACTATCCCCAATATAATAACTAATATAACTATCTCTATAACTTATCCATTACCCAATTTATTTTAATCAATTTTAATTTTTTGAACCATAAATTAACTTCTATGGTCTTTATTTTAATAAATAATTTTAAAATACGAGCCTGCAGTCCTAATAATCTATAACCTGAATCGACCTTCACAATTCAAAATACAATGTTTTGCACAGGAGTCTGAATAAACAAATATAGCTCAAGAACTAAAATTGAAATGTATACAGGATGCAATTAGAACGTTCACAAAGCATACTAAATCCAATGATCATATTAAGTATGTCTGTTAAATCGGTTGAATAAGCTGTAAGAACCATGTGGACGGCATTCAGTCAATCTAGATTAATCCCCAGATACGCTGTATGTACCTTCGGAGGTGATCATATTTAAAAAATAACCTCCTTGACAAACTATTATTTCACTTAAATATTACTGTTTTTCACCAAATAACTTTTTAATATTATTTTTCTATTGTGACTTTACTATTATGCAAAGAATAAACAAATTAAATATATATTTTTTTGTTTAGTACTTTCTCATAACCTAAGTGAACCTTCACATTAAAAGACGCAATGTTTGGCAGGATTAGTTTTATGACGTCATCTCACTTGATTGACTTAACAATTACGGTGCAAGAACCCGATTGTATTCAATGCGTACGGAATATGATTGCCTGTTAAATGCGCTGTGTGTTCATAGTAAATCACCTGCTAGTACACTGAGTGTATGCAGTAAAATACATTAGCTTAGGGTTTAAACTAAAGTGATGTAGAAATTCATACAGTAGGGGTCAGGGCGGGGGACACAGTGGTCTAACTCCCTGGTTTTAGGTGGTTCCGAAAAAACAGGGATTAGTTGCTTCAACTACCGCACTGAGCGCTAGTTTTCAACTTGTGCGCTTATCACTATTGTTATCAGTTTTAAATCGATACGTCTATTTACGTTTATAAAAAATGTAAACAAGACAATTTTTATCTTATTCATTAATTTTTTCTTCTTTTTTAGTTGTTTATAAGATATTTGTTTTAGAAAATAGGATAACGTGTGTTACGAAATTTGTGTTATAATGAGACAACGAAGACGTAAATTAAATTTATAATTTCCCGGTTTGATGTTTGTTTACAAACATTTTTGATGTTTTGTTTACAAACATTTCGATGTTTGTCTACAAATCATGGGTATCACGATATCAGGTCTACTTAAAATTAACACAGCGTTTATATTATTACATTTTATGAAATTTATGAAAATTATACCTTTAAAATAATTAATACAATTTTTAACATTGTTAAAGACCCTTTTAAATCATTTTAATCTTAGAATTGAAGAAATAATTATTTTATATATGGGGTACAAGGTGAACCGACCTGCCACTAGTGGAGAAAGGGTGAACTTAGGGCAGGTCCATCTAAACCAGCTTATTCAGGGGGAGTTGGACCACTGTATCCCGCGCCCCCACCCCTACTGTATGAATTTCTACATCAATTTAGTTTAAACACTATGAATGTGATAACCTGGACCCAAACTCATTACCTCTTCTAACCCAATTTATCCTCCAGCCCTTTGAATATTTTTACAGCTTTCATAGAGCCTACAAGGTAAGCAAGCATCTGGCTCTAGGATCTTCAGTCTATCCTACAAAATTACTTACAAAACGCAAAACACTAGTGTATTGTGTGTTCTAGAGTACGATTTGAAACATCATAAAATATAATACAAAGGTAAATCCAACTTTGAACATTTCAAGATTAATTGCTAAGCCACAAGCTCCAAGTTCCGCGATCACGAAGAAGAAAAATGTATCGCAACAAAATAAATTCACAACGTATTAAGTTGAAACGAAAAAAAACAAGCATGTAAGAATATTTTACCTTTCTTTAAGAAATCGAAGACAGGGTCCTTCTGTTTCTTTGTTTTTCTACCGGGGCCCTTCTTGACTACCCCTTCAGTCGAATATTTCGCCTTACGACCCATTATATAAAACTAATAACAAGTAAATATTAAATTTGTGTAGTAAAACTGTTTACAAATGATAGGATTCACGTGGGGAGGGTGAGTTTATACTTTCTTCTTCTTTTTCCATATTTTTCTTTTTATTGTTAAAACAAATATGTCTCACAGAGTAACCTACATTTATGTATCTAATTCTGTAATCCCTCAGCAATCTCTGTGGTGTTTTAAAATATCATCATTTGTTCTGGAAAGAGAAAACAAATGGCCGATTCGTGGCCTACGAATCCTACCATGGCCTACCACCATAGGGATATATAACTAGAAGAACCCTATTGTAACTAACTACGGAAAAGTAACCTGACCACATTCGATTATCAATATAATCAAATAAACAGAAAAATACAGTCAAATGTGAAAAAAACAAATCAAAAGACAAGTAATGTGCGGAAAGCCGTAATCAATGGATAAATCAAAACCTTCACACGCTCTTGGAGGATGTTTCAATGAGGTTACATAGAGCCCCTAAGAACCCCAAAAAGATGTTTCAGATCTTTCAATGCATTGAGATAGGCTACGGCTCCTCTAGAATATATCTCTATGCCTACCGCTAATCGGCGCGGGGGCCTGTACGCGGCCCCCCCCCCGCTTCCCTGCGGCCGATTGGCGGCCACATGGTTGTTGTCCTATATCAGTTTATATAAGTTGCATACTACCACGATATAAGCAAGTTTTTAAATTAATTTATCAAAAATGAGATTTGTCTTCATTATGTTATGTGTGTCAATCAATAAAACCAGAACAAATGGTGATGAACTTAATAAAATAAAACTTCGTATTTTTGTTAACAATACACAGTAATATATATGTAGACAATTTTAGCCCATACTATATATATAGTAATGCGTTGCATCAAGAACTCCACGGCAAAGAAAGAATACAAAAAAATATTAATTTAAAACAAGCGAAATGAGTTTATCAAAACATTCGGATGCTATACCACTTTAAAGTATAAACTCAAAAAGGCTCGCATCGCTTGCTAGTTTAGGTATCTTTAACAATTATTAGTAAAAAGGCTCGCTACGCTCGCTAGATTGCTTATATTTATAAAAATACAAAGTTTAAAAAATGCTCGCTTCGCTCGCTAGATTGCTTATAGTTATTATAAAATATATTGTAAAAAAGGCTCGCTTCGCTCGCTAGATTGCTTATATTTGTAACAATACAACGTTAGAGATAGGCTCGCTTCGCTCGCTAGATTGCTTATATTTATAATAAAATATATTGTAAAAAAGGCTCGCTTCGCTCGCTAGATTGCTTAGATTTATATTAATGCATAGTAAAAAAGGCTCGCTTCGCTCGCTTGATTGCGTATATTTATAATAATAAATGTAAAAGAAGGCTCGCTTCGCTCGCTAGATTGCGTAGATTTATATTCATGCATGTAAAAGAAGGCACGCTTCGCTCGCTAGATTGCTTATATTTATAATAAAATATATATTGTAAAAAGGCTCGCTTCGCTCGCTAGATTGCGTAGATTTAATTAATGCATATTAAAAAAGGCTCGCTTCGCTCGCTTGATTGCTATATTTATAATAATAAATGGTAAAAAGGCTCGCTTCGCTCGCTAGATTGCTTATATTTATAATAAAATATATTGTAAAAGGCTCGCTTCGCTCGCTAGATTGCGTATTTATATTATGCAAGTAAAAGTGGCTCGCTTCGCTCGCTAGATTGCATATATTTATAATAATACATAGTAAAGAAGGCTCGCTTCGCTCGCTAGATTGCTTATATTTATATTAATGCATAGTAAAAAGGCTCGCTTCGCTCGCTAGATTGCTTATATTTGTAATAATACAAGTTAAAAATAGGCTCGCTTCGCTCGCTAGATTGCTTATATTTATAATAATATACGTTAAAAAGGCTCGCTTCGCTCGCTAGATTGCTTATATTTATATTAATGATAGTAAAAAAGGCTGCTTCGCTCGTTAGATTGCTTAATTTATAATAATACAACGTTAAAAATAGGCTCGCTTCGCTCGCTAGTTTGCTTATATTTATAATATAATATATTGTAAAAAGGCTCGCTTCGCTCGCTAGATTGCTTATATTTAATATTAATGCATAGTAAAAAAGGCTCGCTTCGCTCGCTAGATTGCTTATATTTGTAATACAACGTTAAAAATAGGCTCGCTTCGCTCGCTAGATTGCTTATATTTAATATTAATGCATATTAAAAAGGCTCGCGTATATTTATAATAATAAATGGTAAAAGAAGGCTCGCTTTAAATTTTATTTTTTTTGAGTTTATTATTTTTAGCCGCCATTTTTAAATTAATAAAAAAATTTGAAATGTTGACCATGAAAAATATTTTTTTTTTTTACTCTTTAAGAGCTTTTAAACGATATACAACACGATTTTTTGCTCAAAAATTTTTATCCGGTCCGCCATATTGGCCGCCATTTTGAATATATTTTTCGGAATATTACCAAAAACTATACAGCTCTGACATATAGTTAATTTTACTTGTATAAAAGTATCTAAAGTATATTACAATAGATCTTTATCTTGTAAATTCTTATAAAATTAGTAAAAACTAATTATTATATTAAATTATGGCCGCCATGTTGAATTTTTCGGAATTTAGTATATAACATTTTTTGTTCTACTAATCAAGAGCTTTACAACGATATATTACTCGAGTTATTCCTTCAATTTTAAATTTTTTGGGTTCATTATTTTAGCCGCCATTTTTAAATTTTTCAAAAAATTTTTAAATTTTGACCATGAAACATATATTTTCTTTTTCTACTCTTTAAGAGCTTTCAAACGATATACAACACGATTTTTTCGCTCAAAATTTTTTTTTATCCGGTCCGCCATTTTGGCTGCCATTTTGAAAATATTTTTCGGAATATTACCAAAACTATACAGCTCTGACACATAATTAGTTTTACCTGTATACAAAAATTTTATCAAAATCGGTCATTTTTTACGGCAGTTATCGCGACACGTACAAACAAACACACAAACACACAAACAACAAAAACAAACAACGCGCCGTCCAATCTTCTGAAATGTAAGAACTCACTTACGTTCGTTCAAATATATATATATATATATATATATATATTATATATATATATATATATAATATATATATATATATATAATATATATATATATATATATACCAGGATTTAACTTATACTGTAATAAGTTGTAAAAAGTTTTAACCTCTGCTCAGTGGTTGTCCTATTGTATCTCTAAGTTGTTTTTATCTGTTTTTATTTAAATACAGCTTGTTCATAATTATATACTTTCATAACTTCATTAGTAGTGGCAGACATTTGTAAATCACATTTTATTAAATTAGAATAATAATGAATAAATAAAACCAAGTAAATAAACCATAATTTGTTATAAAATACATACGAAACTGAACAGTAAAAATTGTAGAGTATATTTATAAAATAGACTTAATTCTAAATGGATACCAAAAAGTAAAAAGGTGATAAGTCGAAAAATGCCGATTTTGAGTTATTACTATCGCTGGAATCAGCAAAAGAAGCTCTATCGATTGGTGTAACGAATGTTAGTTTACGATAATTAGTTTTTTTAATTATTAACTTAATACAAAGGAGTTATCTTACATTTCGGACAGAAAACATTTAGTATAAAGGGTATAAGTTAAGTTATCCCATATGGATTTCAATAAGTTGTGAAAATTATAAATACAAAAGACATAAGTCGAGTTATACCCTTTTGCAAAAGTATGCATTTGGGTTTCTGAGTATAAGGGGATAAGTCAACTTATCGTCTTTTTGTTAGGGTTTCGAAGATAATCTTCGAAACCCTTATACTTTCTGTCGAGCGTCTGTCTGTCCGATTTCTCATCTTAGGAACTACAATAGCTAGGAAGTTGAAATTTGGTATACATGTGTAACTATTTTATTCAACAACAGGAAAAATATAGCCAACTATCTCACACGCGCATCTGTCGATTTATGAGCGAATGCGCACATTCACCAAAAAAAAATTTTTTTTAAAAATCATGTGGGGTATCAAATTGTAGGTATCGATGGGTAGTACACAAATATGCATCGCTTTTTCAAAATGGCGGCTATTACACCCGCCAAAAATATCGAAAACCACCAAAAAAAGCTTGTCCCGCCCCTTTTAAGCCATAAGGAGAAGCCCTAAAAATATGGGAAAAATAGCCAATAAAAGCTCTTTACGGGCTATAGAAATTCTTTGGAAAACAAGTTTCAAAAGTTAATTTTAGCAATTTCAAAATCGCACATACGCGCACGCGCAAAAAAATTTTTTTTTGAAAAATCATGTGGGGTATCAAATTGTAGGTATCGATGGGTAGTAACAAATATGCATCGCTTTTTTCAAAATGGCGGCTATTACACCCGCCAAAAATATCGAAAACCACCAAAAAAATGCTTGTCCCGCCCCCTTTTAAGCCATAAGGAGAAGCCCTAAAAATATGGGAAAAAATAGCCAATAAAAGCCCTTTACGGGCTATAGAAATTCTTCGGAAAACAAGTTTCAAAAGTTAATTTTAGCAATTTCAAAATCGCACATACGCGCACGCGCAAAAAAATTTTTTTTTTGAAAAATCATGTGGGGTATCAAATTGTAGGTATCGATGGGTAGTACACAAATATGCATCGCTTTTTTCAAAATGGCGGCTATTACACCCGCCAAAAATATCGAAAACCAAAAAAAGCTTGTCCCGCCCCCTTTTAAGCCATAAGGAGAAGCCCTAAAAATATGGGAAAATAGCCAATAAAAGCCCTTTACGGGCTATAGAAATTCTTCGGAAAACAAGTTTCAAAAGTTAATTTTAGCAATTTCAAAATCGCAATACGCGCACGCGCAAAAAAAATTTTTTTTGAAAAATCATGTGGGGTATCAAATTGTAGGTATCGATGGGTAGTACACAAATATGCATCGCTTTTTCAAAATGGCGGCTATTACACCCGCCAAAAATATCGAAAACCACCAAAAAAGCTTGTCCCGCCCCCTTTTAAGCCATAAGGAGAAGGCCTAAAAATATGGGAAAAATAGCCAATAAAAGCCCTTTACGGGCTATAGAATTCTTCGGAAAACAAGTTTCAAAAGTTAATTTAGCAATTTTAAATCGCACATACGCGCACGCGCAAAATTTTTTTTTTTTTTTTAAAATCATGCGGGGTATCAAATTGTAGGTATCGATGGGTAGTACACATATGCACCGCTTTTTCAAAATGGCGGATATTACACCCGCCAAAAATATCGTAAACCACCAAAAAATGCTTGTTCCGCTCCCTTTTAAGGCATAAGAAAAAACCTTAAAAATATGGGAAAAATAGCCAATAAAAGCCCTTTACTGGCTATAGAAATTCTTCGGAAAACAAGTTTCAAAAGTTAATTTTAGCAATTTCAAATCGCACATACGCGCGCCAAAAAAAAATATTTTTTTGAAAAATTATGTGTGGTATCAAATTGTAGGTATCGATGGGTAGAACACAAATATGCCTCGCTTTTTTAAAATGGCGGCTATTACTTAAAATGTCTTTACTCTATGCTATAAAATTAGGAACTGATACACATATACAAAAGGCGAGCGAAGCGAGCCCATGAATTTTATGCCTTTTCTTTATGTTTCTCTTAATGTAAAATTTGGCAAACAAGGACAAAGAGGCGAGCGAAGCGAGCCCTAATAATTATTGTTATTTTAATTATATACTCTTAAAAAAGTACTGATATGCAAAGACATATAGGCGAGCGAAAGCGAGCCTTGTATTCTATTTTATGTTTTAAATTTTTCTATATATTTAGGCATCGACAAACAAACATATATGGGCGAGCGAGCGAGCCTTAGATTGTTATGTAAAAGTTTGATTCTATACTTTAAAATTGGCTAGTACCAATCAAGCACTTAAAGGCGAGTGAAGCGAGCTCTAGTAATGTATGGTTATTTTTATTATATACTCTTAAGAAAGCACTGATATGCAAACACATAAAGGCGAGCGAAGCGAGCCCTTGAATCTTATTTTATGCTTTAATTTATTTTCTAAATTTAGGTATCGACAAACAAACTTATATAAGCGAGCGAAGCGAACCCAAGAATGTTATGTAAAAGTTTGATTTTATAGTTTAAAAATTGGCTAGTACAAACAGAACCGTAAAGGCGAGCGAAGCAAGCCCTAGAATATTATGTTATGTCTTTTACTCCTATGCTATAATAAATGAAGGTTCTGATAAATATAGAACAAAAGGCGAGCGAAGCGTGCCTTAATTTTTATGCCTTGTTTTAAATGTTCTCTTAAAATAGTTATTGACAACCAAGCACATAATGGGATTAAAGCGAGCCTTTAATCTTATTCTATGTTTTAAATTTTCTCAAAAATTTGGTATCGACAAACAAATATATACATAGGCAAGCGAAGCGAGCCCTAGAATGTTATGTAAAAGTTTGATTCTATAGTTTAAAATTGGCTAGTACCAAACAAGCACCTAAAGGCGAGCAAAGCGAGCCCTAGAATATTATATTATGTCATTACTCTATGCTATAAAAAGAGGTTCTGATAAACATAGACAAAAAGGCGAGCCCATGATTTTATGCCTTGTTTTAAATGTTCCTCTTAAAGTTGATATTGACAACCAAGCACTTAATGGCAAGCGAAGCGCGCCCTAGATTTTTATGAAAAAGTTTGATTCTGTAGATTATGATAATTGGCTAGTACCAAACAAGCACATAAAGGAGAGCGAAGCGAGCCCTTGAATCTTATTTTATGTTTTAATTTTTTTTCTAAATTTAGGTAGCGACAAACACACTTATATAAGCGAGCGAAGTGAGCCCTAGAATGTTATATAAAAGTTTAATTCTATAGTTTAAAATTGGCTAGTACTAAACAAGCACATAAAGGCGAGCAAAGCGAGCCCTAAAATATTATGTTATGTCTTTAGTCTATGCTATAAAATTAGGTTCTGATAAACATATACAAAAAGGCGAGCAAAGCGAGCCCATGATTTTCATGCCTTGTTTAAAATGTTTCTCATAAAGTAGATATTGACAAACAAGCACATAAAGACGAGCGAAGCAAGCCCTAGTATTGTATTGTTATTTTAATTTATACTCTCTTAGAAGGTATGATAAACATGCACAGAGATGGCGAGCGTAGCGAGCCCATGATATCCATGCCTTGTTTTAAATGTTACTCTTAAAAAGATATTGACAAACAAGCACATAAAGGCGAGCGAAGCGAGCCCTAGATTTTTATGAAAAAGTTTGATTCTGTAGATTAAAATTGGCCTGTACCAAACAAGCACATAAAGGCGAGCGAAGCGAGCCCTAGTATCGTATGGTTATTTTCATTTAATACTCTTAAGAAAGCACTGATATGCAAACACATAAAGGCGAGCGAAGCGAGCCCTTGAATCTTATTTTATTTTAATTTTTTTTCTAAATTTAGGTATCGACAAACAAACTTATATAAGAAGAGCCCTAGAATGTTATGTAAAAGTTTAATTCTATAGTTTAAAATTGGCTATTAAACAAGAACATAAAGGCGAGCGAAGCAGCTCTAAAATATTTGTTATGTCTTTACTTATGCTATAAAATTAGGTTTCTGATAAACATATACATAAAGGCGAGCGAGCGTGCCCATGATTTTCATGCCTTGTTTAAAATGTTTCTGATTAAGTAGATATTGACAAACAAGCACATAAAGGCGAGCGAAACGAGCCCTAGTATTGTATGGTTATTTTTATTTTATACTCTTAAGAAGGTACTGATAAACATACACAAAAAGACGAGCGAAGCGAGCCCATGATTTTTTTGCCTTGTTTAAAATGTTTCTCTTAAAGTAGATATTGACAAACAAGCACATAAAGACGACCGAAGCGAGCCTAGTTTGTATGGTTATTTTTATTTTATACTAAATATTTATTTAATATTTTTAGTGCTGCTGATTATACGTTAGTTGAAGAGGGGGGGGGGGGTCACAACAATTTTTGTGGTGTCTGATATTTTTGACGAGTGTTAGGGTCACCATTTTTAAAATTAAATTGATGCATATTTGTGTTCTACCCATCAAAACCACGATTTGATACCCCACACGATTTTTTCAAAAAATATTTTTGCGCGTGCGCGTTAGTGAAATTTTTATATTGCTAAAATTAACTTTGAAACATTTTATCTGGAGAATTCCAATCGCTCCTAATTGAGCATTTTATTTAATATTTTTTGGGCTGCATATTAAGGGTTAGTTAGGGGGGACAAAAATGTTTTGTGGTTCTTGAAATTTTTGGCGGGTGTAAGGGTCGCCATTTGAAAAGCCGGTGCATATTCGTGTTCTACCCATCAATACCTACAATTGATATCCCACACGATTTTTTCAAAAAATATTTATTTTTTGCGCGTGCGCGTTAGTGAAAATTTTATATTACTAAAATTAACTTTTGAACATATTTATCGGGAGAATTTCCATAGCAAGCTATTATTAAGCATTTTTTAATAGGTTTAGGGCTGCTTATTATGGGTTAGTTAAGGGGGGGGGTTCCTACAATTGTTTGGTGAATTTTGATATTTTTAACGGGTTTTAAGGTTGTCATTTTGAAAAAATAATGCATGTTTGTGTTCTACTCACCAATACCTAATTTGATACCCTACACGAATTTTTTGAAAAAAAAAAACATTTTTGCGCGTGCGCATTAGCGCAATTTTTGAAAATACTAAAAATTAAATTTATAACTTATAGCAAAAATTTCAATGGCCGTATATACTTATTGAGTAGTTCTTTATAATTATATATTATATCGCTTGTCAAAAAAAAAAAATTGCGCAGCAATGAAAATCACTTTACTGTCTAGTACGCAATCTAAATTTTCTATAGTTTATAAATAATATTTTTATTTCATTATAACTCCCAATAAGTTTGGTGGGAGGAGATTTTTGTCCACCCTGTATAAGTATTCAAAACTATGAAAAGGCCAATACTGTTAAACATTACAGCTTACCAAAAAGTGTTTACTTTGGCAACGCTGCACTGTTGAGTTACTCCTTTTTACGTTTTAATGTTTATATCATTAATATGAATTATAACTAAATATGACTAAGAATGACTTATCCCCTTTATACTTTTCAGTGAAGACTACATTACCGAAAAGTCGCACAGCCAATGTTTTGGGATATTTTAAGCTATATTTCAATTTAAATTCTTGAAAATGATATTAACTTAAATTAAAATATTCCTATCTAAACACATTGATTTTAGTATTCAAATGGGACACCGGGCTAACTCAGGAACATTTTTGTTTTCTGTGTAAATTAGTAAATTTTTACTTTCATGTTGATACACATTTTAATTAGAAATATGAAACTCTATCTACATAGATAATTTTACTGTAATAGTAAGCTTACTTTAACCATGGAAAAATAGTTTTGATTTTTAGTTCAACAACCTTAAAATGACAGTGGAAAAATCAGTCAAAGGGATAACTACTCTTTGAAACCGACAAAAGGTATAGTCAGTGTTTTTTCTAAATTTTCCCCATATCTCGTGAACTATTTATTAATTGAATAAAAACTATTCTCATTATACAGAATATTAATAAACAGAATAATGTTAAAATAAAACTGTAACTGGTTTTAACGATTTTTAGAGCTTCATTCAAAGTTTGTTTTTCGGTTTCTGAAAAGTTGCATTTTTTCGACTTATCCCTTTTTTTACTTTTTGGTATCCAAATAAAGATCGATATTTTATTAGGGAATATTTATTTGTGTATGTTGGCTATTCTTCAAAATCAACATGATTAGTAATTATTCGTTTTCGTTTTGTATTCTACATAGTATTTTGAATATTATTATTAACGTAAATTGTTCTTTCCTTATTTGTGTCCGCTATTTATAATTATAACTGCTTCAACCTACAAATTAGTGTTTTTTTAATGAGGCTTATCCGGCAAAGAATAACCGAAAAAGAAAATACACCGCTCTTGTGTGAAGGCGAAGAACCGATTTCATAAGCAGCGTTAATTACAGTAAACCGCGACTTAATTTTGAACTAAAGAATGCATTTGTTTTACACCAGACAGCATAATACTGATAAATCAATATCAGTAAAGGTAAATAAATGAATAAATCCAAAGGTATAAAAGGTAAATAAATCCATATGTTTATTAAATAACCAAAGAAATTGAAAGCAATAATAATTTTTAAAATAACCTGACTTTAGACTCTGGGTTCAACCCCGATAAGAGTTTACACAACACATTATCGGGATTCAACCTACAAATTAGTGGTCTATATCGGTGTTCAACACCGACCGTGTAACAGACGTGTTAAACCACCGTCTACACGGAGTAATATCGTTGTCGAGGATTCAACTTGGTGTTCAACACATCGTGTAGAACGCCAGGTTACGTTGCCCATCTGAACACATCATTTAGATGGGCAATCTAATACAGTTGTCCGGTAAATCTTCGGTATACGGTGCACCCTGTTATCAATACTATATATCGATATATTTTTAGTTACGGACACGTAAACGAGAACTGAGCACTTAAAAGATAAGCAGCGTCGTTAATTTATTTAATTATAATTAAAACATAAAAAAACCATACAATAAATGAAAACATTAACAACAAAAATATAATAAAAAACCTGAATGTTGTTTAACCTATGTTTTATTATGAAAACATAGTTAAAAACATTAAAAAAAAAAAAAAAATATGAAAATAGTTATAAACCATTTTTTACAACAAATAAAAAACACAAACAACAAAAAACATTTAAAAAAATATAAAATATGTTCATAAACGTAAAAGAAAAGGCATATATCGATTTATTCCTACGTCACATCTCTAAACTAAAAATTATATCGATACATAGTATTGATAACAGAGTGCACCGTATACCGAAGTTCAGCCAAGTTGTCCTTTTCAGGGTAAACTAAACTTAATAAAAATACTACAAAAATAAAGAAGCCCTAAAAAGACTTGCACGGAGGTCCGGAATATGTATTATTGAACGAACGTAAGTGAGTTCTTACATTTCAGAAGATTGGGCGGCGCGTATGTTTGTTTGTATGTTTTATGTTTGTATGTTGTTATGTTTGTGTGTTTGTGTGTTTGTTTGTACGTGTCGCGATAACTGCCGTAAAAATTGACCGATTTTGATAAAATTTTGTATACAGGTAAAACTAATTATGTGTCAGAGCTGTATAGTTTTTGGTAATATTCCGAAAAATATTTTCAAAATGGCGGCCAAAATGGCGGACCGGATAAAAAAAAATTTTGAGCGAAAAAATCGTGTTGTATATCGTTTTAAAGCTCTTAAAGAGTAGAAAAAGAAAATATATGTTCATGGTCAACATTTTAAAATTTTTTGAATAATTTAAAATGGCGGCCAAAATAATGAACTCAAAAAATTTAAAATTAAAAAATAACTCGAGTAATATATCGTTGTAAAGCTCTTGATTAGTAGAACAAAAATGTTATATACTAAATTCCGAAAAATTCAACATGGCGGCATAATTTAATATAATAATTAGTTTTTTACTAATTTTATAAGAATTTACAAGATAAAGATCTATTGTAATATACTTTAGATACTTTTATACAAGTAAAATTAACTATATGTCAGAGCTGTATAGTTTTTGGTAATATTCCGAAAAATATTTTCAAAATGGCGGCCAATATGGCGGACCGATATAAAAAATTTTGAGCAAAAATCGTGTTGTATATCGTTTAAAAGCTCTTAAAGAGTAGAAAAAGAAAATATATTTTTTGGTCAGCATTTCAATTTTTTTAAATAATTTAAAAATGGGGCTAAAATAATAAACTCAAAAAAAAAATTTAAAGCGAGCTTTTTTAACTATGTATTATTATAAACATACGCAATCAAGCGAGCGAAGCGAGCCTTTTTACTATGCATTAATATTAAATATAAGCAGCGAGCGAGCGAGCTTTTTTACTATTTATTATTATAAATATAAGGCAATCTAGCGAGCGAAGCGAGCCTTTTTTCTATGCATTATATTAAATATAGCAATTTAGCGAGCGAAGCGAGCCATTTTTACTATGCGCATCAATATAAATACGCAATCTAGCGAGCGAAGCGAGCCTTTTTACAATATATTTATTAATTAAATATAAGCAATCTAGCGAGCGAAGCGAGCCTTTTTTACTATGCATGAATATAAATCTACGCAATCTAGCGAGCGAAAGCGAGCCATTTTTACTATTTATTATTATAATATACGCAATTTAGCGAGCGAAGCGAGCCTTCTTTAAGAATGTATATTATAAATTTATTATATTTATCATTATAATATACGAATTAGCGAGCGAAGCGAGCTTTTTTACTATGCTTAATATATCATGCAATCTAGCGAGCGAAGCGAGCTTTTTTTACTATATTTTTATTATCATATAAGCAATCTAGCGAGCGAAGCGAGCCTATTTTTTAACTTTGTATTATTTTAATATGTAAATGTTTAAGATACCTAAACTAGCAGCGAAGCGAGACTTTTTGAGTTTATACTTTAAAATAGTATACATCGAATGTTTAGATAATCTCATTTCGCTTGCTTTAAACAAATATTTTTTAATGTATTTTTTGACGTGAGTTCTTGATGCAACGCATTACTAGTACATATGTATTTTAGCAGCAGTTTTTTTCAGTTGCACTGTGTAATATTTCAGTTTTTAGTTCTAGTAGCCTGTTTTTTAAATTTTCATTTTAATGTTACTGTAAATTCTTGTTCCTGTAAGTTTGATTCATTAACTATAGCTCCTTGTGCTTTTTAATTTCAAATTTTATCTTTCGTTGCTTTTGCTGTCCAAATTAGGTTTTGTTATTGTTTTTGATTGTTGGCCAAAATGAATTTAATTAAATTCGAATCATTGGGATATATTTATTTATATATATATATATATGTATTATATATTATATATATATATATATATATTATATATATATATATTTATGAATGTATTGTATGTATGTATACTCTCCCAGACTCTTCAGGCTCGCTAAAGGAGTGTTTGATGCGCGATTTGATTACATAAAATTTGGTGAATGGTAAGATAACATCACTATAACAATTTAACCAGATGACTCATGAAAAATGAATAAAAACTTACTTTGTCAAGAAAAATAGCTTACTATTTTATCCACTAGATGTCAGGATCTGTCGGAATCTCTTCACACCAGAGGGAGGGTTTCAGAAGGACCTGTATAGATTACATTCTCCAACTCATTCTAGCAGGAGTTGAAGTCGTTATGATCCTTTCCAGTTCTCTTTTGGTTTCCAGGCAACCCCTTTATCCAGGACTAGGGTTTCAGTCCGCTCCGGATCGCCACGCCTACCGTTTTCCACGTTTTTTCTTTTGGCCTTTCCGAATTGTTCTTCTTGCAAATCCTTTATCCCAATCGCTAAAATCGGGGGGAAAATGTGCTTATATTTGTAAATTGTGCAACAACTCAAACTGATAAAAATAAATAATTAATCACCAATTAAAAGGTAAATTTCGATTTATTTCAGTAAAATAATTTTTTAATATTTATTAATTATTAAACAACGTTCTCATTTTTCCTTTGCTTTAGTTTGTATTGATAATTCTACGTAGTAAATTTGATAATTCCTTGCATTCAAATTTATTATTCAACGTGAATTTGAAAAGGAATTCATTTTTAAAATTATATTATTAATTTATTTCCAGTTTAAAGTGCTCACAAAAAATATAAAATAATATAATATAGCTATTCTAGACCACAATTTGTTCTTTTAATATTTTTTAT
Organism: Microvelia longipes; assembly: GCA_018340805.1. Taxonomy (NCBI): domain Eukaryota; kingdom Metazoa; phylum Arthropoda; class Insecta; order Hemiptera; family Veliidae; genus Microvelia; species Microvelia longipes. Next base: position 5,092,728 of record JACMZG010001913.1, read on the forward strand.
TTTATGAATTCTTACTAAATTTATTTTCTCTTAAATTTGATTCTTCTAAAAGCTTTTTAAAGTGTTTTTGTTTAGAACGCTCGTATTTATCATCTTTTGATAACACGATATCATGATCACGTGGTAGGCACTAATTTTAGCCCATACCCTTAAACTTAATCACTTATTAACTTTGTTTTAATTCCTTACTAACTTTGGATTTTGTAATGCAGATTAAGTTTTTTTGTAAGAAAAGAAATAAAACCCAGGACATATATTTTTAGAGCTTGAAAATCGATATTTTGAGCCTTAACCTGCCCAAATAAACTGAGATATAAGATAGGCTCTTTTAACTTCTTTTAAGACCATTAATAAAATATAAAACAAGCGTAAGGTAAATAAAACGATAACTTTTTATGTACTTTACCTGTATAGAAGGCAGTGGCCACAACCTCATTGCCTCCTTTTTCCCTTTAGAAATTCGCTGAATCTGATTGGATTTTACAAAAATTCAACAACAGGTCTAAAAATGTCGGCGCAAAAAAATTTTAAAATAAATTAACTGACTTTATTTATTGGAAAATTAGACGGCGTTTTGATGAGTCGGCACAAAAAACTTAGGTTCAGATTTGGCAGTTAGGTTTTGAATGTGACATTTACGAAATATTTTGTTCGTTTATGTTTTTACTTTTCCTCATTTATACTGTAGCCATTTAGGAAAAGTATTGTTTGCAAAAAAATCTGAAAACCGGAAATATCACCGGATATATCTCAGGTGTTTATAAGACCCTTTGGGTGGTTTTCACAAAGTTGTCTGTCTGTATTTGTGTGTCTGTTATCATCGTAGCTCCTAGTGTATTTATGCTAAAGAGTTAAAACTTTGAACAAAAATCAGTTTATCGCTGTAGTTGTGTTATTCGGAAAATATTTTTATGACGTCAATAATCCGAAATAAAATGTCAAAAAATCATAAAACGCGGAAAAATGATGCGATCAGATTGAAATTAGGCACCCATGTAGCCATGTATAAGACTAAAATATTTGACAAAGTTCATCTCATTATTAGCTTTAGTTCAATTTTTTTTCGAATGACTTGTGTAGGTTTTTTAAAAATGGTAAAAAATCGGAAAATATTCTAATTGATATAAAATTTGGTACAAGTATATACCTTTACGTAATAAATAAGTACACCGAGTGTCTTTTTAGTGTGACAAGTAAATCTAAGGTTTTTGTTGAATCATAAAAGTTGAGCAGTATTGAGCGTTGTCAGTGCTGTAAAGGTGACCGTTGAGAATGAAATGGATGTTGTATTTACTATCTGACGACGAGGGAAGATAGTCCACAGACGTAATGCAGGATATTTTTTTGGCGAATTAAATATTCTGAGGACGAGCGAAGCGAGTCCGAATTTAGAGAGACGAGCGTAACAAATCCGATTTGGTGAGGAAAAATTCCGAGGTACCCGAAGTGTACCTCGGAAAATCCAAGTGATCATATAAAGTGATTTGGGTAAAAAACCATATCCATTTCTTCTCAAACTATTAGCACTTACTAGTTTACGGCTAAAGTACCTGGTCAACATTTTTTTTGAAGATCTGTTGTAGTGCAGTGTTCAAGAACAGTAATGGCTCTTATAATTTGAATATAAAGACAACTTTTCTTTATAATCGCCATCCCATATAGTAGCTAACACTTAACGTAGACTTATTATAGAGTAGATAGATTATAGAGTGTAAACATTTGTAAACTTTATGAGAATAAAATGGATGTTGCATAGGAGAATGTAGTTGCGACAATACAAGCCAACAGACGTCTGACCATGTACTGTTCTCTTGTCCTTTGCTTGGTAACATGAGGCGCTCGCTCATGATACTATGGACAAGTCAAAGATTCTCTTGGCCTCCTTCAAATAATAAAAACTTACTTTTAGACAAAGACTAAATTTAAATTAATTTTATAAAGTTATTGAAAAAAAAATTTTTTTGAGGTAGTACGTAATTGAGCACTTTATTGGACCGTTTTTAAGATGAGAAGCCAATCATTATTGTTACAGGAGGTTATTTAGTACTTTTCACCTCCGAGGACGCTCGTCGGTAAATCTAATTGCCGTGACATAAAGACACACTTCTCAGCCTTATGGCATGAATAATATTCCATGCCTGAACCAAAGTTTTTATACAATTTTTGCAACAACCCTGCTCGGCTCAGGGGGGGCTCCCCCCTGGCAACGCTCATGAACGTCTTATTATAATTTCAACCTCATGGTTGCTGACTGACTGGGTATGTCCACTAAGCTTTTCACTTAACGTAGACTTAACTTGTATATGTAGTCATTGCTATTATAAATGGAAAATTATTTACAAACAGGCAAAAATTATTTTGAAGTTATTGAATATTTATGGTTAAATATGACACTCACATTCAAATCCTTGAGTCTATGAAGCAATTATAATTAAATAATAGACGGCAGAGTAATAAAATTTTATAATTTTTGTTCCGCACACATAACTTAGATATTAGAATTAATTACTTCGCCATTGTCATAAAGATTTATTGCTTCCCTATTTAAAATAATGGGAGGAAGGATTGTAATGGCGAAGTGGACACCCACATTTTTTATCAAATGCCTACCTACAGGTCAGGAAAAATTTAAAAAAGTGTCACTGATGTAATCAGTGGCGCACCCAAGAGAGGGGATGCGCCACCCCTCGAGTCTGAAGCCCAATTAGTCTTAGTTAATCTCATATTATAATATGAAAATAAGAGTTCTCGGCCTCTTTGCCGCTCCACGCTTCCCTGTGGCCGCTTCGCGGCCTCATGGTTGTTGCTCTTTATCAGTACGTCATATTACTGGTTTATATAAGTGGCATACTGCCACAATATAAGCGAATTTTCAAATGTATTAGCCAACTAAAGTAATTTGTTTATACTATGTTATAATGTATGCAATAAAACCATAATTGATGATATAATGTGATAATTCTGATAATATAATGTGATATTGATAATATAATGTGATATTCTTGATAATATAATGTGATATTATTCTGATAATAATAATGGATATTGCTGATAATAATATAATGGATATTCTGATAATATAATGTGATATTAAGTGATATTCTGATAATATAATGTGATATTCTGTATAATGTAATATTCTGATAATATAATGTGATATTCTGATAATATAATGTGATATTCTGATAATATTATGTGATATCTGATAATATAATGTAATATTCTGATAATATAATGTGATATTATCTGATAATTAATGTGATATCTGATAATATAATGTGAGATAATATAATGTAGCTTTTTAAAAGTTTTGTAAAAGTTTTTTGACTTATACATAGTAGTATGTGTGTGAAAACTTCCAGCCTAATTTAAACTCTACATTATGAAGATTTGTGATTTTTAATTTTTTTTTAGGGTCATTATAATGGGTTAATGACGTCACAAATAATTCATAAAACAATAGGGTTCTGGACATTAAAAGGATTATTTTTGTACAAAGTTTTATTTCAATCCAAGAAAGCGTTCAAAAGTTATCGTGTCCCATAGAAACGTCTAGGAACTAAAATCTCGTATGTATTGTAGACATACATACATATATAAATACATACATACTTACACACACACACGCAACACACCACACAACACACACAGATATATATATATATATTATATATATATTATATATATATATATATATATATATATATATCTGTGTTGTGGGTGGGTGTGCGTGTGTGTTCTTGATTAGTGAGTCTCTCATTCTAAAATATCCACTTTTCCCTATCCATGCCTCCAACCTCATAAGCCCATTTCCCCCCCTGTGTAAGTAAAAATCTCTAGAGTCTTTAGAGTGATGCGTTTCCGACTTATGCTCTGACTATCATTAGTGCAACAAAATCATTAAATGTGTCCCTCCACTGTAATGTGTTGCCGACTTATGTTCTAATAGACCATCATCAATAACAAAGCTCTGTAAAACACAGTAAGAGAGAGATCACAGTGCTTTGACTAAGTCAGTTATGTTAAAAAAGATAATGTAGAGTCTATTCTCTTTCAATTCGAATTTCGAGACTCCATTACATTGAAATATATTTGACATATGATTACAAAGCTTGCTACAACATATCGTGTATTGTATATAATGTTGACCAGTCCATTACATTGATTAACATGTATATTTTTCAAATAAATGTGGCTTCGAAGCTTTTAGAAAATATAATTGAGAAAACGCAGAGGTTCCAGCTAATAATACACTAGTAATGCGTTGCATCAAGAACTCACGGCAAAGAAAGAATACAAAAAAATATTAATTTAAAACAAGCGAAATGAGTTTATCAAAACATTCGGATGCTATACCACTTTAAAGTATAAACTCAAAAAGGCTCGCATCGCTTGCTAGTTTAGGTATCTTTAACAATTACATAGTAAAAAGGCTCGCTACGCTCGCTAGATTGCTTATATTTATAAAAATACAAAGTTTAAAAAATGCTCGCTTCGCTCGCTAGATTGCTTATAGTTATTATAAAATATATTGTAAAAAAGGCTCGCTTCGCTCGCTAGATTGCTTATTTGTAACAAAACGTTAGAGATAGGCTCGCTTCGCTCGCTAGATTGCTTATATTTATAATAAATATATTGTAAAAAGGCTCGCTTCGCTCGCTAGATTGCTTAGATTTATATTAATGCTAGTAAAAAAGGCTCGCTTCGCTCGCTTGATTGCGTTATTATATATAAATGGTAAAAGAAGGCTCGCTTCGCTCGCTAGATTGCGTAGATTTATATTCATGCATGTAAAAAAAGGCTCGCTTCGCTCGCTAGATTGCTTATATTTATAATAAAATATATTGTAAAAAAGGCTCGCTTCGCTCGCTAGATTGCGTAGATTACATTAATGCATATTAAAAAAGGCTCGCTTCGCTCGCTTGATTGCGTATATTTATAATATAAATGGTAAAGAAGGCTCGCTTCGCTCGCTAGATTGCTTATATTTATAATAAAATATATTGTAATAAGGTCGCTTCGCTCGCTAGATTGCGTAGATTTATATTGATGCAAGTAAAAGGCTCGCTTCGCTCGCTAGATTGCTATATTTATATAATACATAGTAAAGAAGGCTCGCTTCGCTCGCTAGATTGCTTATATTTAATATTAATGCATAGTAAAAAAGGCTCGCTTCGCTCGCTAGATTGCTTATATTTGTAATATACAAAGTTAAAATAGGCTCGCTTCGCTCGCTAGATTGCTTATATTTATAATAATACTACGTTAAAAATAGGCTCGCTTCGCTCGCTAGATTGCTTATATTTAATATAATATAGTAAAAAGGCTCGCTTCGCTCGCTAGATTGCTTATATTTATATAATACAACGTTAAAATAGGCTCGCTTCGCTCGCTAGTTTGCTTTATTTATAATATAATATATTGTAAAAAGGCTCGCTTCGCTCGCTAGATTGCTTATATTTATATTAATGCATAGTAAAAAAGGCTCGCTTCGCTCGCTAGATTGCTTATATTTGTTATTACGTTAAAAATAGGCTCGCTTCGCTCGCTAGATTGCTTATATTTAATATTAATGCATATTAAAAAGGCTCGCGTATATTTATAATAATAAATGGTAAAGAAGGCTCGCTTTAAATTTTATTTTTTTGAGTTTATTATTTTAGCCGCCATTTTTAAATTAATAAAAAAATTTGAAATGTTGACATGAAAAATATATTTTCTTTTTCTACTCTTTAAGAGCTTTTAAACGATATACAACACGATTTTTTGCTCAAAAATTTTTTTCCGGTCCGCCATATTGGCCGCCATTTTGAATATATTTTTCGGAATATTACCAAAAACTATACAGCTCTGACATATAGTTAATTTTACTTGTATAAAAGTATCTAAAGTATATTACAATAGATCTTTATCTTGTAAATTCTTATAAAATTAGTAAAAACTAAATATTATATTAAATTATGGCCGCCATGTTGAATTTTTCGGAATTTAGTATATAACATTTTTTGTTCTACTAATCAAGAGCTTTACAACGATATATTACTCGAGTTATTCCTTCAATTTTAAATTTTTTGGGTTCATTATTTAGCCGCCATTTTTAAATTTTCAAAAAATTTTAAATTTTGACCATGAAACATATATTTTTTTTTTCTACTCTTTAAGAGCTTTCAAACGATATACAACACGATTTTTTCGCTCAAAATTTTTTTTATCCGGTCCGCCATTTTGGCTGCCATTTTGAAAATATTTTTCGGAATATTACCAAAAACTATACAGCTCTGACACATAATTAGTTTTACCTGTATACAAAATTTTATCAAAATCGGTCAATTTTTACGGCAGTTATCGCGACACGTACAAACAAACACACAAACACACAAACACACAAACACACAAACAAACGCGACGTCCCAATCTTCTGAAATGTAAGAACTCACTTACGTTCGTTCAATTAGTGAAAGTGGTTCTTTAGATTACTAAAGTTATTAAATGCAAAGTCAAAATACAAAATATTGACTTGAACTGGAGCCAGACAAAACTTTTCTACAAATTAATTACGGATTTTCGTCCAATCTCCCCATATAGTGGAAAATAATCACCGACATTTTCTCAACTTTTTAATTTAACTAATAACACGTCGCATTGCGAAAATCTGTAATTAAAAACATATATACTGTACATGTGCATTCCATTTCATATTCTTATCTATCATAATACCTAGGTACCGAATATTCTCGCATTACTATAAGGGTTCGCAAATACAATCATTTATTAGGCAGCTCGAGCTGTGTAATTTTATTTGCTAGATTTATCATCAGTAGTAGTAGTAATATGGGGGGAGTGGTAGTAACTACCAGGCAAGTAGGCCACGTTGTTGGGCCCTTTTTGCCAGCTCCCTAAGATAGTGTTCTACTCTTTTTTATTTCAAGTGTAGGTATATTTCACCTTATCTAGACAGAAGAGCCGTGAATTTCTATGGTTCCTCTCATGCTTTTTTCAAGCTATTATACATATTTTCACTGACTCTTATAGTGCAGTGAAAACTAGGAACAACACGTGCTCTTACTGTTACACCAAACCTCCACACACTTTAAACTACATGGCAGAAACAGTATAGTATTATAATGAATCTACTATGAGGGTCCTAAATTTTGCCTATACCCAGTTTCATTTATGGTAAGGGATCTTTAACGAGTACCTGACAACGCACAGGCTCAAGACCACCGTCTTAACGTCCCTTCTGAAGGACTTGGTACACAGAATTTTTATCCCTCTCATAAAAATCCCAGAGTCCCGTGCTGGGATTGAACCCATGACTAATTAAACTTGGGAGTTTAAAGTCCATTCATTCTGTGTATTGGCCGCGTACCTTAACCACTAGACCACGGGTGACTCTGATTTATCATCAATTGAATGCACTTTATTCAAGAATCCTGTTCAGTGATAGAAAAACAAATGTATTTTGTTTTTAAGATTTTTAATGAGATCCCATTTTCATCTAACCAATCTATGATTAAATGGTTATTTAGTTAGCTACTCTAAATAAATCTTTCCAAGATGTTTATTTGAAAAATCACTACAGCGTCATCTGCAAAGAAAACTCCAATTGAAATAAGTTCTTTTTAACTTGTTGGTCGTTCAGATAAATGATAAATAATATCGGTCCTAAGCAGATCCCTTGAGGAATCCTTACGTCAGTATTACTCAGAAGTTTTGCTGTGTTCTAATGCTCAGATATGATTTAAAAAAATTAAGTACAATTCTGAGGAATTGTACTTAAAGTAACGGATTAAAGTTAGAGAACTTTAATAATTAATCCGTTCTTGTTTCTCTAATAACAAACTGTGATTTACCGTATCGAAAGCTTTACATCAATCACGGAGAGCTTGTTAATTCCTTAGTTTAGCTATTGATTGCATCTTCTGTGCTTAGTTCATGTCAAAACTCAAATTGATCTCAACTAATTCTTTTATTTTTCTCGGTAAGTTAATCAGTCTAGATTTAATTACTTTTTCAAAAAGCTTCGAAAGAGTTGGAAGCAGAGAAATATGTCTATAATTAGTAAGTTCTATCCTATCCCACCTTTGACAATTAGCGCAATTAATGCTTGTTTCACTTATTCAAAAAGCTTCGAAAGAGTTGGAAGCAGAGAAGCATATGCCTATAATTAGTAAGTTCTATCCTATCCCTCCTTTGACAATTAGCGCAATCAGTGCTTGTTTCAGTTCGTTAGGAAAAATTCCTTGACTAATGCACAAGTTAAAACAGTGAACAATAGGAACAACGTCAAATCTGGTAACCTTTTTAAGTAAACCTGATGAGACACCATCATGTCCAAGGCCGTATTACTACTTAATGATTTATTCATTTAATTATATTATTTGATACTACCGAGTTTTGCAACATGAATAGTTGACACAATATAATTGTGCGAAAGATGCCTAGAAAATGTAACAAGCAAAATACAATGCTACATTTGGGAAGTGTTCCATCATTAAACATTAGTCATCATTGATGGCTCGATATAAGGCCATGTTACACTCTGTTTCGTTTCGTCTAACTCATCAGGGCACCAACAGAGCCTGAACTCACTGTGACCTTCAACATTAAATTACTTCAAAATTACATTACTTAATTTAATTCAACAACATTAAATACTTTACATCAAATTATTTGAAATTTCAATTGAAGGTCAGAGTGAGTTCTGGCTCTGTCGGCGCCCTGATGAGTTAGACATAACGAAACAGAGTAGGACATGAGATTATGTCGAGTCATCAATGATGACGAATGTCGAATGATTGAACAGTTCGCAAATGTAGCATTGCATTTTTCTTGTTACATTTTCTAGGTGTCTCTCGCACAATTATACTGTGTTAATTTGATTGTTTCGTAACTTTGAACTCAAAAACAATTTATATATCTATTATATAAGCTTTGAAAATATATAATTTACGAATGAAGATGGAATCGATGCCCTGAACTTTCGGTATGTTATCTACATCATAAATCATAACCGTAATTTTCTAATGAAAATTATCTTTATAAAAGCTCATTCTATGTATAGATTCTCAGATCTGAGTTGCTTTTATCGTTAAGTTTTTTTAACTCGTTGATGCATCAAGGTAACGAAGCAAAAACAAACATTATTCTTTTTTTTTCTCTGAGCAACTTATAACAAGACTTTGGTTAAATTTACATTGATTTTAACGTAAAGGGGAGGGAGGGGAGGGGATAAAAAACGCTAAGAAATTATCAACAGATATTTTTCTTTTCTTTTGAATCATCTTATAACTTGGGTCTGAAATGTAGGTTCCTAAGCAACCTTAGTGACGTATTTTAACTCTAAAAAAATTAGGTCTTTGGTTTCAGAGGTTCCAACTTATGTTAAACCTCATACATACGTGACCAGAATGTATTTCTATCTCTACTTTTACATCTGATTTATTAGACGTAATGACCTCTATATTGTATATTTTATTTATTCTTAGGCTCCTTTATATCTAGATGAATAATAATAATAATAGTAAAGGCTTTATTTAAAAAAAAAATACAAATTAAATTCATGTGCTGTCTGATCACTTAAAAATTCCAGGCTCATTTCTCATTCACTAAGAGAGAATTCCTCACTAAGCAGAGAGCCTGACAGCATCTGCCATGGAGGAAACCTTCTCACAATGGCTCTGACAGCTGGCTCTTTTGATTTCCCTGACATCTAAATTCCTTTCTAGCCCCTCTATAATTATCCTAGTGCAGTGTATCCATAGATCTCACTGCACGGTTTAGAGCCCTTCGCATCTTCCTCTTTAGAGAGAAAGAGAAATATGTCGAGTCTACCACCGCACCTTTCGCAACAGTTTAGAGACGAAGGGGCAGTTTTTCAGATTTATGGAAGAGCTGTGGCACCTTCCAGAGAGATCTAGCGATTGCCCTAGCCCCCAGGCGTTTCCTCGTGAAGAGAGGACAGCTTCGCAGAAAAAGCCGTCCCTTCAGTCTTCCTGGGATTGCACCTGTGAGAAAGATGCTCGGCGTCCCTACACATATTAAAAGATACCATATGTCAGTAGTGAACCTCCAGTTTTTTAAGATTTTGGGCCATTGCTCTGGATACAACCGTTATGTCAATGACTTCCCTCCTCCTTCGATTGACAAAAACCGCTTCCTTGCCACGGTAAAGCTGCTCTAAACTTGATTTTAGTATCGAGAGGTACTTAAATTGTGACTGTATCCTCTCTGGATACAGTCTGAGCTGCTTCACACTATGTGTTGAGCGTTGGCGTCATAACCTTTAACCATCATAAGGTTATTTTCCTCTGAATAGCCAACCACTCTACACACCTTTTCCGATGGGTGAGGGCTGGCAAAGTCATACGGTAAGTCTAGACTCGCTACCAGGATGTTAGAGGGTTAGCTATTAACCTTACATTCCAAGATAGCTGCCATCTTAGGATCTAATTTTTTTGATAAGTGAGACTATTAAATGGATATTGTGGGTAATAAGTAAGCAGATAAACTCATAAGACTCGGACCATAAACCACATTTATTGGGCCAGAACCTGTTCATCCCTTCAGTTAAACATGCTACAAGATACTCTTCACAACCATATATGTGGCTGTGGGCTCATGTATGAAGAGATGCTTTCTTCCCTTAGCTAGAGAGATATCCTCTAATGTATTAAGCAGTCCAAGACAGTCAAGGTAGAGGTGGTGTAAGCTAAGAAATCGAAGCTAATAATAAAAGCCTAACTACGTGGCCTATTTGCCTGATTATGCCTCCCCACCATATTACTACTACTACTACATACTATGAAAATTGATTAAAACTTCATGTGTAGTTTTTAAATTGTCTGTACTAATCAAGTTCATTGAATGCATACGTATTCAATACATAGTATTTAATAAAAAAAAAATAACTACAACATTAAAAATTAAAATTGGGAACGAGGTCCCTTGGAACTTTCTAAAACATTGGTCGGATCCGCTCTGCTCATCCAAAGGTCTTTGAACTCGCTTCACTTATCCCCAGACAGTTAAAATCCGTTTTATCATTCCTATCAATCTCCCATCAACGTGCTAAACTCTGAAATGTACCAAGGTATCCCTTACCCAATTGTTTACAATTATGATTCAAATAGGTAAATACTTAGAATAATACTATTTATAGAAGAAGTACAGAGGACTGTAAACACAATGTAATTCCACTGATAACACGAAAGCCGGTTGACTGGTGCACCTAAGTAAAGTAATGCTGCCAACCTGACAACAAAACATTATTTTAAATATGTGTCATAAATATCTATTAATGAAGAAAGATCGTAAAGAACAATATAATAACTTAAAACACCTGCTGAGTATTTAATAAAACTGGTCTTAGATGGCAAAAGGGTGGCGGAATACAAGAATCTACATTTAGTTGACTAGGACTACTTTTTATATGTAATTTTAATAAATACGTTTGGATGGGAGTTTTGCCTTTTAAATAAGGCAAGTTAAACCCCAACCTGCGGATGCTGGTGAGATTAATTGACAGAAAACCCACACCGTCTACCGAAGCGGCTAAAACTAGCATGTAAAAGACCAATAAATTTAAGGACTCACCTCTGGTTGAGTTGCGGCGATTTTTAAAGCGCTGCGATTGGAAAACTGGGAACCAAGGCGGAAGCGGCGGTACTCAGCGGCGATTCTATAGCGGGGTGGCTCGAAAAAGACAGAGGGTGGAGGCAGGCCCTCCTGCGCCTTCCATGACGCATGCGTCACGTGATCGCCTTCGTCATTAGTCGCGCAGGCGCAAACCAGCGTGCTAGTTTTGAAACTCTCAACGGGGTCACGTGAGAGTCCGCCACTAACCTAGCGTAGGCCCCAAATTCTTGGCCACAAACCAGTTTCAAGCCAAAACCGGCAAAACGGTATGCGGGTCCCACCAAAAATTCACCATATCCGCCCCCTTGAAGTACCCAAGGACTTCAAAACACAAATCTAAGAATAAAAAACAAAATAACCTATCTTCCAAAAAACAAAAAAAACAAGAGCCCTACAAAACCTTAAAAAGGGCTAAAAGACGAGTCCTACATAACACTAAAATGAAACAAGAACTCCTGAAACAAAGCGGAAAACAAATTAAAGAAAAATACTGATAAAGAAAATCAAACCTAGACAAAAGAAAGCAAACTTCTAAAACAATGATAAACTATCAAATAAAAGGAAACCTATGAAATAGGAAGAGGCGCCAGTTTACGTACTGGGCGCGCATACACACCGGACAAAGTCCTAACTTTGACCGCTCTGACCACCCTATCCTTACCGGGACAAACTTCTTCAATACGACCTAGAGGGTAGGATAGGGGAGGGGAGTTGTCCTCAACAAGCCATACTAATTGGCCTTTAGACAAATTTGTCTGAGGGGTGAACCATTTGGCTCTATTTTGTAGAGTATGTAAGTACTCATGTTCCCATCTGCGCCAAAAAGACCTATTAATTTGGGAAACGAGCTGCCACCGAGATAAACGTTTGCGAGGGACCTCTTCTAAATCTTCTTCAGGCAAAGAAACTAGCGGAGCACCAATTAAAAAGTGTCCCGGGGTCAAACAATCTAGTTCGTTTGGAGAATCAGACAAACTACATAGAGGCCGGGAATTTAAAATAGCTTCTATTTTAATAGTAACTGTGCTGAATTCTTCTAATGACAGAGTTTGGTTACCGATTGATCTGAGCAAATGGTGTTTTACGTTTTTGATATTTGACTCAGCCAGCCCGTTCATAAAAGGAGCGCGGGGAACATTAAATGAAAATTTCACATTTTGGGAACTAAAATAATCTTGAATAATTTGATTGGTGGCACTATCTTTTAAAAACTTTGTAATTTCTGCAAGTTCTCGGGCAGAGCCTTTAAAATTAGTGCCCTGGTCGCAATATTTCCTTGCTCAGTCCTCTTCTAGAAACAAATCTATTCAATGCGCCTATAAAGCATGCCGCGGACAAACTAGTTAAAACTTCTATATGAACTGCTTTTATAGAAAAACAAACAATAGGGCGAAGTAAGCTTATAGGTTCTAGACTTGCGCAATAGAGTCTCTTTAATGATAAAGGGACCTGCCAAATCGACAGCGCAGTGTAAAAACGGACGATTAGGAGTAAGCCTTGCAGAAGGTAAGCTGCCCATGGGAGGGTTGGCGGTACTACAACGAAAGCGCGAACATCTTACACATTTATAAATAATCTTTCTTATAGTTTGTCGGGCGTTAATTATCCAAAATTGCCTGCACAAAATACCCTGAAGCGTTCTACTACCACAATGTAAATATAAGTTATGATAATGCAAGATTATAATATGAGTTAAGTGACTTTTATTGCTAAGCAAGATAGGATGTTTGGCTGCAAAGGGCAACACATTAGAAGCACATATACGACCTCCAACTCTAAGTACATCACAACTATCAATGAAAGGAGCAAGAGACTGAATCTTAATTGAACAAGGCTTGTTTGATAAAATTAAATCTAAATCAGTTTTAAAATAGTGATTTTGATCACTGCGGATGCAAGTGATAAAGGCGTCTTTCAGTTCTAACGTGGTTAAAGGACCACAGCGTTTGTTATTAGGAAATCGTATATTGTGAACATATCTTAAAACGTACGCGATAACTCGTTTTAGTTTATCAAAACTTGAGAAGCGAGTTAACCAATCAGGCGGTTCTGCATCATTACTTCTGTTAGTGGCAACTACATAAGTACTTGGCTTGGAAGCTTTAACTGCAGGTAAGTTTTCAATAGGGATAAAGTTAGAAATCGGCCAAGTTTCGACAGGTTGGTAAGCCCAGTCTGGGCCATTGAACCAAACACTATGAGATATCATGTCGCGGGGCATAAGGCCTCGCGAAGCCACGTCAGCTATATTATACTGAGTTAGAATATGTTGCCAATCAGAGCTAGAAGTGTGCTCTAAAATTGCGGTCACCCGTTTACCGACATAAGTGTTCAACAAATGAGGCGGTTTTCTAATCCATGATATAACAATTGAACTATCACTAAACAAATGAGTACTGAAACTACTTATGGGTAACTTAGATAAGAATTTACTAATTGAGTTTAAGAGTTGTGACAACAGCACAGCTCCAATGAGTTCCAGGCGTGGTATAGTTTGAGGCTTTGTAGGCGCAACGCGAGTTTTAGACTTCAATAAGAATATTTTAACACTATCACTAAATTCTACTCTTAAATACAGAACAGCTGCACTACCTTTGATGGAAGCATCACTAAAACCTAGCAGTTGAACGCTGATAGGCTTAGAAGGAAACAAGCACCTGGGAATTTGTACGCAACAAAGTTCAGGGAGTTGTGCTAAGCACTCTTGCCACTGATAAGATAACGTAGGCGGAAGGTCATCATCCCAATCGGCCCCTGATAGAAATAAGTCTTTTAGAAAACATTTGAGTTGAAACACTAAAGGCGATAGAAATCCAAGTGGGTCGTAAATACGCGCAATACAACTCAAAACACTACGCTTAGTAAATCGTGGACTCATGAGAAAGGAATCAAAATTAAAAAAGAAAACATCTAACTGGGGATTCCAACATATGCCTAGCACTTTGATACCGCTATCATCAGGACTGCGGATAACTAAGGAATCATTTTTATCATTAGATTTTAGTTCGTTAAGAAAATCTATAGAATTGCTTAACCATTTGTTTAACGGGAAACAACCCGAAGCAAGAAGGTTACAGAGTTGTGATTTAATTTCTAACAAAGATTCTAAGTCCTCGGCACCTCCAAAAAAATCGTCAACTACCGAGTTATCTAATATAATATCAATGGCAAGCGGATATTTATCACCAGAATCTATTACCAGTTGTCTTAAACAACGGTGACTTAAAAAACTACTAGGAGCTAACCCGTAAACTAGAGTACACAGCTCATATTCTTCCAGCGGTAAAGTATGATTTTCTAAATAAAATATGAACAAAGGGTCTCTGATGATCAGCGAGTAGTATTTGACGATACATTTTAGATATATCACAACAAAACACTAATTTGTGTAACCTAAAATTCAACAATACATCAGGCACTTCATTTTGAAGTTTGGCCCCTGAATGTAAAATAGAGTTTAAACCCACATTACTTCCGTGTGTTGCGGAAGCGTCGAACACGACCCTTGTAGGCGTAGTAGGAGAATGAGGGTTAAAAACTGCGAAATATGGCAATAAATATTTTGCTTCGCGAGTGGCCTTTTGCATGTGGCCCAAAGCTTCATATTCTTTAAGAAATTGAACACAATCGATTTTAAGCTTAGCGTTTTTACGAAAGCGGTTTTCTAGGGATTGAAAACGTTGTTCTGCAAGAGTAAAGGAATGCGATAAAGAAACAGTATTAGGATCGCATTTGAAAGGCATCTCCACTATATAACGACCCATGGGGTCCCGACTGTGAGATTTCAAAAAATGTTGCTCACAGAAATCATCATCGGGATTAGTTACAACTTGATTTTGAACGTCTTCAGTTTCCCAAAATTTTTTAACAATATTGTTAAGCTCATTATTGGCGGTTGTATCAGGAATTAGTTTTGGGTTGCAAGAACAAGTTAACAACACTCTATTATAGTTCTTACAGGCGGGGTCCTCAGAAGTATCTGACAATCTACCAAATAATATATGATCAAAGATTGAACTAAGCACTACTAAGTTCAAATTAGGAACAGATACTGGCCTGGTGTAAGAACACGAGGCAGTATGTCACAGCCTAACACCATATGCACAGGGCTTGACACATAAAAGTTAGGATCAGCAAGTTGAAGACCTTTGACCTGTTCAGTACAAGTTTCAGGTATATCCTGATAAGGCACTCTAGATAGAGGCACAGAGTCAACTACAAGAACTTTAGCACTAATACGAGGATGGTTAACATGAGAGGGCTGTATGACACAACTAACCAAGCCTGTAGCGTTACCAACTGGAGTATTAGCTAAACCATAAAATGTTTGATTACAAGGAGTTATAGGCAAACCTAACTTATCAACAAGTTCTTTTGATATAATGCTATCAGTGGAAGCACAGTCGATCAACAATCTAAAAGTAACAAATTTACCAAATTTATTTTTTATTGAAGCGCAAGCGGTACCTAGCAAACAAATCGTAGACTTTTTCATAGGAATTTGTGGAGTGCTAGACGTAGCTACAGTAGTTACAGGTACCTCAGGTAAAGGTACTGCCGAAGGCGAGTTAACATGACTAACAACTAACTGATGTGAATTTGGTTGCTGACCAGGACTATTACCTATATTTCTTTGTTGTGAATACGACCCTTGGTTGCGGTTCTCAAAATGCAAAGTTCTATGGTGGCGGGCATTGCAAAAGCAATTTCGACTAGACTTACAATTTTTAATTCTATGAAAATTTAAGCAATTAAAACATAGGTTTTGATTTTTCACAAAAGTATGGCGGTCCTGAACAGTTAAACTTAAGTATTTTGGGCAATGGTACAGCATGTGCGGTTCTGAGCACTGAGGGCATTTATGATTTTTGCTCTCGTCTTTATTTGTGCCAGCATTACCTGAATGGTTAGAACCTACTTGAGTACTAAGTAAATACTTACTATTACTATTAGATTTTGAAACAGCAACTTTGCGTGTACTTTCGGTGAACTTCTGACTGCTTGGTCCCGGACTTACGGCACAAGTTATCTCTAACAGGCGGCACTCTGATTTCACAAAAGATATTAAGGAAGCAAAGGTTGGAATTTTATCATCAGTACCATGTTTGGATTCGAATTCCTTACGGGTAGGCGGGTCTAGCTGCCTTATAGCTAGACTAAAACACAAGAAGTCCCCGAAGTCAGGGATTTTCATACCTTTCAAATTAGCGACATTATCATGAAATTTATTAATGAAAGCCTGGAGAGATTCAACTGTAGGTTTCGCGGGTACCACACCAGGTTTCACAATCTCATCAAAATAATGATTAGCTAACACTCTATCTGACTCATAACGCTCTGCGAGGCACTTCCAGGCCAACTCAAAATTTTCGTCATTTAACGAATAATTTTTTATGAGTTCAGCAGCTTTACCAGACACGGAATTAAATAAGTAATTCAATTTCTCGACAGGACTTAAGTGTGGTTTTTTAATTATCACACTACTAAACAAATCTCTAAAACGCACCCAATCTTTCACATCACCACTGAATTTTTTTATATCTAACGGCGGCAAGTTGGTATAATTTTTGAAAAAAAACTTCACTAGGTTTATCAGCGGGTTGAACGCTCGTTTTCTTAGGTTGAACTTGATCTAGAACGACGAGTATAGCACCGTAAAGATCATCAAATGCGGCTAAAGCGTCATAAGAATATTCGAAATTAGGATTTAAATATTTTGCGGATTCATTCAATTGATCTATAATTAATTCGAAGTCCCGACGGCATACTGAACGCGAACCGTTGATAAAATTAGTTTTTACTCTCTCTTCCCCTAACCTAGGGATCATATCATAGAGAGTTTGAATTCTACGAAAATAACTTTCTTTCTTAGCGGTTAACTTAGCAAGACGCATAGTTTCTTTGTCTTTATCAGCCATAATAAAATAATAAAACTACTTCTAAAATTTAAAATTATAATTGAAACCCTAAATAACAATCGAAATATATAATGAAATAGTTGAGTATAATTAAATTAATTGAATTTATCAATAAAAACAATGATAGCTGATATGACATAAACATCAACAAAGAGATTTCAATAATTTATTAATAACTTTTGACACCTTGATCCAACATCTGAGAAATAAAACGAACACAACTATTACAGCGAGACAACACTGCTTCCCCTACTGCTACACAAATAATTGGCGGTGAAGCTACAGAAATGGCGGACACGCCACTGACTGCCTTTACGAACCCTACACCTAGCTCTCAACACTAAACTAACGCGAATTTTAAAGTCAAATATTTTTTGAACAACTCAACGGATTTTTATGAAACAAAGCCAAAAGGAACAGAAAAATGCAACACATCCGGAAAATCGAAGGACCATAATATGGATGGGAGTTTTGCCTTTTAAATAAGGCAAGTTAAACCCCAACCTGCGGATGCTGGTGAGATTAATTGACAGAAAACCCACACCGTCTACCGAAGCGGCTAAAACTAGCATGTAAAAGACCAATAAATTTAAGGACTCACCTCTGGTTGAGTTGCGGCGATTTTTAAAGCGCTGCGATTGGAAAACTGGGAACCAAGGCGGAAGCGGCGGTACTCAGCGGCGATTCTATAGCGGGGGTGGCTCGAAAAAGACAGAGGGTGGAGGCAGGCCCTCCTGCGCCTTCCATGACGCATGCGTCACGTGATCGCCTTCGTCATTAGTCGCGCAGGCGCAAACCAGCGTGCTAGTTTTGAAACTCTCAACGGGGTCACGTGAGAGTCCGCCACTAACCTAGCGTAGGCCCCAAATTCTTGGCCACAAACCAGTTTCAAGCCAAAACCGGCAAAACGGTATGCGGGTCCCACCAAAAATTCACCAACGTTAGACTACAATTTAAAATGCTTAAAATATTGTAATGTACCGATATTTATATTAGTATTTTATGAATAATCAATCATTAATTAATAATAGAAAATAATAATTCATCAACCGGAAGGAAGTATTGCCAACTTTTTTTGAAGAAAATTGTATATTGTTAGGGTGGCAACATTACAAAGGTGCATCAGTGAACCGCCTTTCGTGTTATCAGTAGTGCTCCTTCTATATATAGTATTATTCTAAGGGTAAATACAACGGAGACACGGGTAGGTGACCTGTTCAAATAGAAATGAGAGATGAGATAATTGGTAATATTTAGTCTGACAGACAGAAATGTTGAGAATGGGTGCAGGAAATATCTTATAATACGTCAATTTAATACCGACTATTCATGTGACTCAGACACGCCAGTAACCACAGTAGTAATATTTTCATATTCATCTGTTATATACCGATGAATATGTATATTTATATGTATGTATATTCATATGTACCGTAAATAGTTTTTTTACATTTACAAGGGTAAAACAAGATGGCTGCCCCCATAGGAAAATTTGAGCCAACTTCCTGGTGGACAAAATGTTAACTACATGCCATGTCTGACAGAAATCGCGTTTGTTTACCTACTTGGTTTATATATTACTTTAGTATAAGGTAATCACAGTGATTAGCCAGCAATGATCCATGAATCTTGTTAGATATCTTGCTTGAACACTGGAAAACTGTGTAAAATTCAATACATTAAATGGAAGCGTGTGAACATAATAGCTAATTGATTATACATGAGGTACTTATCTTTGTCGCCAGTATCATTACCATTTTTATCTACTAACTTTCAACGTTTCAGGATTATGGAAAATCAGATTATACATATATATATATATATATATATATATATATAATATATATATATAATATATATATATATATATATATATATATATATATATATTAGCTTGCCGAATTAATTGAAATAGAAAAAATCAAAACAATAAATAATTAACCTCTCGTGCTTCAGTTTTTCAATGTTTTTCAGAAAAATTAGTCAGAAAGTCACAATGACAAGTTAAGGTGTTGCAGAATAAACCATATCATAGACATTTGCTTAATACACTACAAATTTCATGCTACAACAAAATATATTTTTTCAGTTTCATTCTCAACCTAAAATATAAACTCATCTTAATTTCATCAAAAATTCTTTTTAACAAACCCATAATTTTTTTTTAGTGGGTATTGTTGAAAATGATCTTCGTAGTAAATTATAGTAAGAGGACGAGAATCACGCCTACCAACACGATTGTTTTGAAAGATAATTTTAGAAATTGCTATCTGAATAAGGTTCGGTGGAATGGATGGCCATGATTAGTATGACCATCATCCTAAGGTCACGTTTGCCTAGAACATTGTTTTAACTATCGACTGATTGGATACGATTTAAGAATAACATAAAATATTTAAACTTTACTGCGCACAGTGTTTATCCTAAGAGCAATTACAGCTGAGCACAAATCATTTCATTGAATGGTTTTCTTGTTAATCGACTATTAGTTACACTGAAGATAAATTGTATATTGATGACATCAAGATATGCAATAACTGGTTCAAACCCAAGGACTTTTTTCTCAATTTTTTTCCTGTTAAAGAAAATTATCTCAGTTAAGTAATTTTCTTTATTGATTTTAAAATCGCATTGAAAGATATAAATTGTGGATGCACGATAATTTATAAATTTTTAATTCTTTGTTATATATATATATATATAATATATATATATATATATATATATATTATATATATATATATATACATATTTTCATATAGTCATTCTCTTTCTGATTTCCAGAAGTGCTCTTCGGTAGCTGATCATCCTGCATCGTCTCATGTTTCTTTTTCTACGTGTTTACGTATATTAGTGAATTTTCAAAGATAACATGAGCTTATGAGGTTGGAGTCATGGAGGGGGGGGAGATATATTTTTTGATAGGGTGGTTCTAAAAAAAAACAAATCTTCATTTAGTGTATAGATTGGGCTGAAATGTTTTTAATCGTATACTACTACAAATGTTTCACAAAGACACATAGTTTCATTGTATCAGTATAGTTTCGGTTTTATTGATTCACATATATAAGTCAAACGAAACATGTCATTGGTTTACATAATGTAAACGAATCACGTTTTATTTATATTATTATTTATTATCTATTGTTATAATTATTTCTAAAATAAGAGAAGTAATATTTATAAAAAAAACGTTTTACAAAATCTTATTGGGCACTAGATTACTAATAAACTAAAAGTTTGCGATAAAAACGAAGTTCATTTTATATTAATAAAATGAATTTGTAACTTAGTCTACCTAGGTTCAGACTTGGGTAGAAATTTTACAAGTAATTGTAATAGACAAGGAAATGTTGTTTATTAAATAGAAAAATGCTACAAATCTACAAGTGTATCCTTGGTAACACTTGTAAATTTGTTATTACAAATAGTTTTTTACAATTTTTGTAACTACAAGACTGGTACCTTTGTGAAACGAGCTCCATATCCCAGAGATATGTTGCTTGATTCATAAAATCATATTTTATGAATTAATATAAATATTCATATATATAAATGCTTGAAAAATAAAAGACATTATAAATTAATTAGACTTCATAATAAAAATATTATAAATTCTTGAACACCCATGTAATTAAGTAAAAACTAGGTATTTTAACAAGCTTAAATAAACATGTGATGAATATATCTTTCCATTGACCCGATAGTATTCATATTTATACTATATAATTATATAGTTAAAAGTTAAATTATACGACGTATAGACTATAGTTAAGTTAACTTAAGTAAACAATATCTAAACGCTGTTATTTACATATTTAACATCATATTTTATATCCTTTATATTTGGTTATCTATAAATTATTTATTGAAAAAATAAATTTAATCTATCAAGGATTTTAAGGAACGCTTTCTTAGTTCAAAACGTGGTACAAAAGCAACCTTACTAGAATTACTAGAATCTAGAATCTAGAATTCCCGTTTAATTTTGAACTATGAAAGCGTTCAAGTAATATATATATATATTAATATAATAATATATATATATATATATATATTAATATATATATATATATATATATATATATATATATATATATTATACTTTACTTATAGACGCACACACACATACACACACACACACACCACACACACACACACACACACACACAGGTTAATTGCTTTATATTGTCAAACATCATGCTGTTATGATATAAGTTTTCCCCCTTGTCACGGTATGCCGTTGTAGGGTCTTAAGTGAACTGGTGAGACATGTTATGCAATTTTTCTTGTAATTATATTTTTTAGGGGAAGTGTTTCTATTTAATTGTTTTGAAGGAATTTCACTTTAATTTAGTTTTTCTTATATTATCACGGCGTTATTATTAGGTTTCATATAGTTGTTTGTTTTTTATAATTTTTCTTAGCTGAAATGCATGTAGTATTTTCAAAATGGAGCATGCAGATTCAATCGTTAAAACACACACACACACACATCACACACACACACACACACACACACATATATATATATATATTATATATATATAATATATATATATATATATATATATATATATATATATATATATATATATATATATATATTATTAATTAAAATTAGGTCCTTAACTTCTAGTGGTCACCTCAGTGTGGGGGTAGCTACAAATTGTATCGTGATAGCTTCATTCTATGCTTAGTTAATCAGAGTGATGTATTTTAAACGTACCACCCTATATATATATTGAAGTGACTGTGCACACAGCATCAAGTCTTCTAATAAAAATATATATTTTAATTGTTAATAGCAAAGCGCTTTAAATTTAACAAGAGGCCATCATTAGCGCTAGCCTAACAATCAATGTAATACAATAAAACATACAAATAAGTGAAGGGTAAAATAATAAAAGAGTATATAATATTAAACTATTAAAAATCTGAAAAAAAAACATGTCACTAAATAAAATTTATTTTTCAGCTACTAACAGTTTTTTTGTTGAAACCAACAATTTCATCATCAGTCATCAAGAGTTGATATTTAAATAAAAATTGAACACGAACGCCCTGAATTTTTTAGAAGATCATTTATTGGTACTATCCGACCGTAAAAATAAAGCCACAAATCAATAAATATGCGGTTTCGGATATTTTTAATGTGTTTCTAGCGGTTAACAGGTCATTGGACCAACTGTTGCTTCAACTCAATTCTTTTCTACTAAAAATCTCTCAGGCCTTTGTTGGAAAGCAATGAAAAAATCTACCATAAGATCTTCGTGGTTATTAACCACGCAAGAAGCTATAAGCATGGGGGTAGCCCCGAAACCAGAATATTAAGTTTTTATGGCCTCCTAAGTAGTTACAATGTTGTCTGTCTGTAAGTGAATATGTGTCATCATGTGTTATCATGGAAGCCCCCTGTGAATTTATTATTGTAGCTCCCAGTGTTAAAGTATCGTGTTTGCGAAAAATCCGAAACAGGGATGACACCGAAATTATCCATTTCAGGTATTTTCAAGACCTACTGAGTAGTTTTCACAAAGTTTTATGTCTATGTGTGTGTGTTTGTATGTGTGAGTGTGTGCGTATATCTTTTATCATCGTAGCTCCCAGTGTATTTATGTAAAAGAGTTGAAACTTTGAACAAAACTCAATGTATAAGTGTAGTTTTGTTGTATTAATCCAAAAATTGTGACGTAATTAACCCGCAATGATGAATCAGCAAAATTTTGAACTCAGTATCAACATTAGTTTAATTTTTAAATGTGGCGAAACATTTTTTTGATCCATTTGAGATGTAGCACCCCATGTAGCCTCATCTTATTATCATCATTAGTTCAATTTTTATCGTATGATTTGTGTACGTTTTTTAATTTTTGTAAAAAATTTAGAAAAGATCTCTAAGTTGAAATTCGGTTCAAGTATGTACCTTTAGTTGATAAATAAGTACACCACGTTTCGTTTCATAACAAAACGTTTATCCGTGACTTTTGTTGAATCATAAAAGTTAAGCCGTATCGAAGGTGGTCAGTGCCTGGATGGGTGGCCGCTGGGATTGAAACTAATAATGCCTAAGATTTATCTTAGGCATATATTATATTGTTGAGATTTTGTAGGTGTCAAAACACTTTGAGCTAGCTCTCTTTTATTTGCACAATTTTTTTATTGCATTATCTTTAAGTACGTCATATAAAAGAATACCCTGTAAAATATTAGAAAGAAAAACATACTTTTGATGATACAGCAAAAAGACGAAAAATATATTTAAACACGTTCTTTTGGCGGGAAAACGGCATCGACTGCTTGTGTGACGTCAGGTGTAAGAATACCGCCGTTTAGTACAATATTCACTAGAGCAGGCCTGGGCAAACTTTTTCGGCAAGGGGCCACTAAATATTTTTACAGGTAGCCGCGGGCCGCACAACTTCCATTTTTAAGCATGCTAAGCCCGCAACAAAAAAGCGCAACGTTGTGTAGTCAGAATCTGTACTTTACAGATTTCAAAAACAACGGAAACTTAGGCTGGGTGTCAGGTATAATCAGAGAAAAAGTTCTTATTATTCCTGCATTCTCCAGGCCGCTTAGAAAAACCAAAATGCGAGCGTAGCGAGCAGACATTTTTGATTTCTATAAACAATTATCCCGAAAAAATATTTTTTTTTTTAAATTTATTTGGTCATGGGCAAAGTTAATACTATAACTAAAATCCAAGAGACTGGCCCAAAAAACGTTACTCATTTTGTTCTGTTGCAAACCAAATTTTTCCTTAAATATTTCATAAATGATACACAAATAGCATAGTCAGCTATTCCAAAGCGAAAGGTTACACTTTTAATAGAGCAATCAAAATTTTTAAAAAATCGCTAATTTTTTTTTGGAAATAAGTTGTCATGTTATTGTAGCATGAGAAAGTTAAATGGGACCTTTTTTAAGCTCTTGAAATTCCTAAAAAGAAAAGTATTTAATTGTCATAATTAAATAAGAACAACCGAGTAATAACGTTTTGAAAAACGTGTTACTTTTTAGTGTTTTTTTATCGGTCGTAACTTTGGTTGTACTTAATCAATTTCAATGCTTAAATACTCAAATTTTCAGGAATTTCATAAGCTTTTATTAAAGTCCAGATTATAGGTTCAACTAACTCACGCTCATGCTTTCTTTAATAGAAGAAAGCTTATTCCTAAACAACTAAAATAAGCGATTTTTCAAACTTCTGAGTGCGTTTTTAAAGGTTCTAGTCTCTGCTTTGGAATGGCAGTTTATAATTTTGACATATTTTAAGAATAATTTGGTTTGAAACAGTACAAAATGAGTCACGTTTTTCGGGTCTGGCTCTTGGACTATTAGGTACTATAGTAAGTAATAATTAATTATAATAGTTATTTTTTCTGCACATGTATTTATAATTTTATTGTATTCCCCCAAATTTGCCCGCGGGCCACATAAAAATCCTTCGCGGGCCGCATGTGGCCCGCGGGCCGTAGTTTGCCCAGGCTTGCACTAGAGCAACACTCATAAGAGTTTCTTCTGTACTGTCAACAAGATGATACTGACATCTGTAGTCATCACGTTCCTTAGGCATTGTATTACCTGGAACACGGAATTGTTTTGTTTTAGTTTGAGATTTTGTAGGTGTCAAAACACTTTGAGCTAGCTCTTTCAATTTTAGCAAAAGTCATTTACAATATAATTTAGAATAGACGCCATTCTGTTGTGGCTGTTTTGCATATTTCAAAATCTCCTAACCCAGGTACATCAAATTCGGTTGAGTTTTTTGCTTGATCTAGGTTTAGCGAATTTTTAATAGCAAAGCGCTATAGAAGAAGCAAAGCGCAATTTAACAAGAGACTATCATTAGCGCCACCCAAACAAACAATATAATACAATAAATCAGGCAAATAAGGGATGGGTCTAAAATCGGTTACAGGGACCTCGAAACTTTTCCTAATCACATTGGTTTTGCTTCGCTCGTCCTAAGAAGTCGTTAAATTTTTACAACAACACGTCTTCGGACTCGTTTCGCTCGTCTTCAGATAGTAAATACATCCGTTTCATTCCCAGCGGTCAGCCATCAGCGGTCAGCACAGACCTCTCTCGATGCTGCTTAACTTTTATGATCCAACAAAAATCATGAATATACACGGAAAGTACTCATATATCTAACTTTTCTTTTTATTGGACTAACAATATTTATTTCCCTCTTTACTACAATAAAAGAGAAAGCACTGTAATGATATGCTCAAAGACCCAAATTCAAGCATCCACCCACAGATCCCTATTTTTTGTCTCTTTTTGAGAAATTTTAGTGTGCCAACCATTTATTAGAAATCCTTTATATTCTTTGATTCTTTTTGTTTATTAAGCTCACGGATATTTAATAGTTAATATAGGAACGAATTGTATTAGTTGGGTAAAATTAGAAGGGAAGAATTACATCTTCAGGTTTTCGTGAGTTAAACTTCATACTTCTCTTTATTAACCTAAATAACCTTATTTCTGATCGTTATGGAAAAAAAGAAAATTAAGAGGAAATATTACCAAGTGAGAGGAAAATGGAAAAGACAAATAATTAGCCATCATAAATCGATTTCCTTTCCTATCAGAAAAATATTAGTTAAGTCGTTTATACCAACTATACTTTAGCGTTTTTGGGCTCTTTATTTTATATTTATGTAGCTTAATAATTGATTCTTATAAATAATTTAATTCAAAATAATAACTTTACGTTTTGGCCACGCTGCGTTATTATAGCAATGTGAATTCACTTTTTATAAATTTATATAAAGTAGAAATGTTCATAACTATATAGATAGATATTATTAAATACCTCTTAAGTCTTCGCAATTTATTTATAATACTATTGTATATAAAGTTATATTATATGTAATAATAATACGTATAATTATCGTAAAAGAAATAAAATTCTGTTGGAGAACTTCTTCCGTGAGACATTGGTTCAAAATAAAGCTGACATGTGCATTCAACAAACGTTTCTGTTTTATTGATCGACATATATTTTCTTATCAATTTTATCACATCAGATATTAAGTAGTACATTTCCATGCAAAAATAGCCTTTGAAGTTTTCTACTTCAAAGCATTATGATAAATAATTCACGCTGATAAAAGGGACTAATAAAAATGTTAAAAGTGATAAGATGAGGATTTTTCCAATAATTTTTTATTAGTTTTATTAAAGGTAACGTTGATAAATCTAGTTTTTTGGAGTAGATGAAGTTTATAGCTGTGACTGTTGGATGTAAAAAGTAGTTTGTCATCGCAAATGGCTGAAAGTGTAAGCAACTCGCTAAATTCAAATACATAGCCGTCTTAAGCTATGTTCACATGCACGTATTTTTCTACGTTATGTTCATGGGAAGCGAATATCATCTATGTTCGAGGTAGGAATTATGAAAATATTACTATGACACTCAGTTTAAATAATTTAACGTAGATAAGTACGTGCAAGTAATCATAGCTTTTATGAAGTTAGTAATAGAAGTAGTCATATGGGGGGAGTGGTATTAACTACCAGGCAAGTAGGCCACGTTGTTGGGCCCTTTTTGCCAGCTTCCTAAGATATTGTTCTACTCCTTTTAATTTCAAGTGTAGTTATATTTCATCTTATCTAGACAAAAGAGCCGTGAATTTCTATGGTTCCTCTCATGCTTTTTTCAAGCAATCATACATATTTTCACTGACTCTTAGTCAAGTAAAAACTGGGAACAACACGTGCTCTCACTGTTAAACCAAACCTACACACACTTTAAACTACAAGGCAGAAACAGTATTATAATGAATCTACAATGAGGGTCCTAAATTTTGCCTATACCCAGTTTCATTTAGGCTAAGGGATCTTTAACGAGTACCTGACAACGCACAGGCTCGAGACCACCGGCTTTACGTTATTTCTGAAGGACGTGGTACGCAGAATTTTTATCCCTCTCATTAAAATTCTAGAGGCCCGTGCTGGGATTGAACCCATGACTAAAGTCCATTCATTATGTGTATTGGCCGCGTACCTTAATCACTACACCACGGGTGACTCTTTTATGAAGTTAATTGATGACTTTTTCTTACCTACTACCGTTGGTATAATATAGGAACAGTATCATCTTCTCTATAAATAAAGACGGAAATTTCATTATAAATGTTCCCTTTATGCGTTTTAAGTAATTTTCATTTTTTTTCTTTAATTGTAATATTGTTTACATTTAATGTTTCTTAAGCTATGGAATATTAAAGAGAAATAGATTTGTATTAGAAATATATATATTGCTAACATAATTTATAACGTCTGATTCACTACGCTCATCCTTCCTACGTCATTAACCGTACGTCATAAACTCACAGTAATGACCCTGTAAACATTTCAGAAAACACAAATCTTTATAAAGTGTTTTGATCAGACTGAAATATTATTCACATGTAGTAATTTATACGGTAAACAAAAGTTGGAAGTAACAATGCATTACCAGCCTTAGTTATATTGATTGACATATAAAACACAATGTAAACAAACCACGTTTTTAAAATCAAACATTTAAAAATTCGCTTAGGTCCTAGCAGTATGCCAGTTATATAAACTAGTAATATGAGATCTTACAGATACAGGACAACGACCATGTGGCCGCGAAGCAGCACACAGCGCCGACGCTGCTGTGGGCGGCCAAGGGGCCTTCCTTAACATACAATTCTGTAAACATTATTAAACAAAGCTAAAAAGATTCTTGAATATTTTTTTAATATTTTGTTAGCAAACAACGTTAAAATCAAGCGAAACAGGGCGTTGTTTTTTAGTAAAACAATAAACTGGAAGACAAGTGGTGCTTAACATCTTAAAAGGATACAGCATTGTCGGAGTAGCATGAGTCCCTGATATTTCTATGTTAACTTAAAGAGATATACTCCTAAATCTTACAGTGGCAACTGCATCGTCGGAGTAGCAAAAGTCCCCGATATTTCTATGTTGACTTAAAGAGATATACTCCTAAATCTTACAGTGGCAACTGCATCGTCGGAGTAGCAAAAGTCCCCGATATTTCTATGTTGACTTAAGAGATATGTGGCAACGCATCGTCGGAGTAGCAAAAGTCCCCGAATTTCTATGGTTGACTTAACTGTGGCAACTGCATCGTCGGAGTAGCAAAAGTCCCGATATTTCTATGTTGACTTAAAGAGATATACTCCTAAATCTTACAGTGGCAACTGCATCGTCGAGTAGCAAAGTCCCGATATTCTATGTTAACTTAAAGAGATATACTCCTAAATCCACCACTTTTCTAGATATTAACCATAGATTTACAGCCCTTTTTCAAATTATCGTCGTATTCATAGAGATATATTACTAGAGGGGCCCTATTGGTTGAATTTTGAAACATCAAAAAAGGTAACCTGACCACATTCGATTATCATTATTATCAAATAAACAGAACAAAAAAACAGTAAATTATATAGTAGAATGTTAAACATTATACAAATCACAACACAAACAATCTGCGGGAAGCCCAAAACAATTGATTAATTATAACCTCAACTCCCTCTTGGAGGAGGTTTCAATGAGGTTACACAGAGCCCCTGAGAGCCCCACTAAAAATGTTTCAGGCCTCTCAATGTATTAAGATAGGTTATGCTCCCTCTAGTATATATCTCTATGGTCGTATTCGTTTATGTTTAACTAACTTCTTTATCTATCTACGATAAAGGACACAGTGTTGAGCACCACATTAAAATAAACTATTAACCATAGAAGCTTTAAAAATTTTGTAATTAATTTATTTTAATTTTTTTAATATATCATTAATTTTAATTTTGTACAGATGAAAAGCCGAGGTTCAAAAGGTGGTGAGGAGGAAGTACCTCTATCTTCAGACGGTCAAGCAGCAACCGTTTGTCCAGCTGGTCAAGATGAAGAGGTCGGGCTCAAAGCCAAAATGTCATTAACCAACGGTATCACGGTTATCGTCGGTTCTATCATTGGCTCTGGCATATTTGTCTCTCCGACGGGTGTACTTAGTTCAACTGGATCTGTTAACGTTGCTTTGATAGTATGGCTTGCTTCTGGACTTTTCTCGATGGTAAGTTAAATAGATTTCATTAGTAACTTATTAAATTTTTGTTGCTACACTATCATAAGAATTTCGTATAAAAAAGGCATGCAAATTATAAGAGGCCTCTATTTTCGAATTATTATAAGGTTCCGTGCAGTGTAACAGTTTGCTAATTAGACTCTTCGGGTTTGATCCTGCGCCGGGATCATATGAACGATGTTTATACCAGGGGTAAAAACCCCTTGAATAAGTTGATCCTCGATAGGGGACGTATAATTGGTGTTTCCACATATAAAAATCACTTATCTAGAAGGAACACCCTGAGTAAATTCATTCAAAAAATATATTATATTAAAATACGGGCCTTCGGCCCGTAGCCGCGAAGCGGACGAGGCGCGAAGCGCCGAGGCCGCGTAGCGGCCGCATTGTTGTTGTTTTGTATTAATGTATGGTTTCACTATCGTTTCTTGTTACATGGCATTTTGCCACGTATTTAGCGAATTTTCACAGACTCTTTTCACAGGCCCGCTTCGCGGGCCTGAGAGGCTTTCTCACAAGTTTGATTTTATTAATCCTCTATTATTAATAGTAAGCAATAATATTACAGTTAACAAGCAATATAAGAAAATAATAAGTATATGTAAATACATAACTAATACGTTTTTTATAGAGGTACAAAGAATACAAGGAAAAAATCCACAGGTTGCAACTGTTGAAGTAACCTTGTATAAAGGGTAAGAAAAGATTATAGTTTCATCTTTCATCAGTTTTAGTTATTGTCCACTATACAAAAGGGTATAAACTCTTACTTACATTTATGATTGTTTATAGAATTTAAAGAAAAAATGTCAAATTATTTTTGTAAACAAATTGTTTATTTGAGTAAAATCTTAAGGTTGAAAAAAATATATTCATGATTATTTAAAATAAAAATACCGTTTGCGTCACTTAGGATTGTCCGATTGAGCTGAAACTGGTCGCATTCGTTTTAGAATAACTTCGACCATATAAAGAGTACTTCGATGTTCTTCCTCTTTACGGTCTGCTTAGCTCGGCGTGTTCAGTGGAAGCCATTTTTGCCCTGTCTCTCTGGGACAGTAGGCTTACCATGATGGAGCAAGAGGTAGAGGTCTCTCTTTTATACTATATCCCCACCCTCTAACACTACTGAACCCAACAGATATCGTACCTTTCTTTGACCTAGACGTTACATATATACAAGATTGTATATAATGTATACAATTGTGCCATTTGTGTTGGTTCGATTGAGCTGAAATTGGTCTTAATCGATTCAGCTAGCCGTCTACTTAAACACGAAATACTTTGTTTTGAAGCCATTTTAAGTTTCAAAAAATTTTTTTTTTCATGACGTCATAACTTTGGTGATGACGTCATAATGTTTTTATAAACAATAGGCCTCGTAACCTCCACAACATCTCGCGATTTGCAAAGTTTCGTTTCAATTTGAGAACGCCTTCGAGAGTTATCGTTCGCCATACGAAAGGGTAGAAACTCTTACATACATACATATATATATATATATATTATATATATATATATATATATATATATATATATAATATATATATAAACTTTTTTCGGACATATATTTTGTTATCAGGAAGCCAATAGGAACCGATTCCACTCACTCCCACCCTCAACTTCCGTCATCCGAACAAACCTCATAAGCGTCATTTTCATAGTGAAATTCGCTAAAAAACAAAAAAAAAAACAAGAGACCCTCGGCCTCTTGTTTTTTCGCGACGTCGTTGTGTATAATACAATACAATGAAATTTCTTATGTTTGTAAACCATACATGGCAGTATATGTATAACAAATTTCAGCCCAATCTGAACACTGTATGAAGATTTGTAATTTTTTGAAATGTGTGTTGGTATCGACGTCACAAATAAACAATGGAGTTTGGGGACACTAACAAGGTTGATTTTTCAACTAAGTTTCATTTCGATCCATGAAAGCTTAACATTCGAACGGTATATCAGACGTAACATTCAAAAATATCATTTTCGAATGCAATCGTGTCCCATAGAAATATCTAGGACACAAACATCATGTTATAATATATACAGTGTATATATAGACATAAACAATATATATATATATATATATATATATATATATATATATATATATATATATATATATATATATATATATATATATATATATATATATATATATATATATAATATATATATATATAATAATATATATATATATATATATATATATATTTATATATATATTAATATATTATATATATATATATATATATATATATATATATATATATATATAATATATATATATATATTATTTATTTATTTATATATATATATTCTCTAGATCTGGGATACCCCCCTTTCCAAAAATATCTACCTCTCCTGCTCCCCCCCTTCTATGACTTCAATCTCATTTTTCCTTTGAAAATTCGCTTAAAAGGGCATTATTTTAATAAATATTCGCTACATATATGGCAACATGTTATGTAATTTTTTAACGTTTAAATCCGTAGGGTCATATTAGTCCAAGGAAACCACGTAAAACCCTGGCTGGGTTGCCGGCCTTGAATTCAAGACCAGGGATAACCTCATCAAAACCGGCTGGATTTGAACCCTCGACTTCTAGGTCGAAAGGCGAGCGCTCTACCACTGAGCTACCGGACTTGGAATCCTTGTAAAAGAAATAATAATAAAACTACAAATAAGTTGTTTGTTTTACAACAACCTGTTGTACACAACAAATAGTTGAGTACAAAATATAATGAATACACAAGGGACTTTTTACAAGGGAGCGCTCCAAAGTCTCGGGAAGCGACCATTGGCCGAAGGCCTCAGTTTCAGCGATGTAAATGTTTTAGTTTTTGGTCAATCATAAATTACTTTTTAACTTGTACTTTAGTAACTTCTTGGTCAGGATTTACTGATTTGTTTACAGGTTGGAGCATACTGTTACGCAGAGTTAGGGTGTATGATCAGGAAATCAGGTGCCGATTACGCCTACATAATGGAAACATTCGGACCTTTCCTGGCATTCATAAGGTTGTGGGTGGAGTGCATGATCGTGCGCCCGTGCTCCCAAGCTATAGTAGCGCTGACGTTCAGCATATACGCGCTAAAGCCGTTTTATCCTGACTGCGATCCACCGGATCCAGCCTTGAGACTACTCGCAGTTGTTTGCATACGTAAGTATCCACTGTCATTATCATAGTAGTAGTGATAGTAATATGGTGGAGTGGTAGTAGCCTCGAGACCACCGGCTTTACGTTCCTTCTGAAGGACATGGTACGCAGAATTTTTATCCCTCTCATAAAAATCCAAGAGGCCAGTGCTGGGATTGAACCCATGATTAAAGTCCATTCATTCTGTGTATTGGCCGCGTACCTTAACCACTACACCACCGATGACTTCGTCATTATCATTATTATTCGTGTTTTCTCGTTTAAAGACAACAATGGAATAAAAGCGGGAGAATAAAAGCCCAAAGAAGTGTATTATGATTAGTTCTTCTCATTAAATTTTACTGATTAGCGAGAAATGCAGACTTATTGTCAAGTATACTAGTAGAATGAGCGTGAATGGAGTCCATCACAAATAATAAAAGAAAAGAAGTCTCTCCACAAACAAAACTTTATTGGCACAGCGCTTTCACCTAACTAGAGCCATCATCAGTGCAAAACCTGACAGAAGGAGGCGACGGCGCTTGTAGCGTGCTTTTATTTAGTCTATTGTAACTTGTTTGTTAGGTTTTGTATTGATGATGGCCTCTAGTTAGGTTGAAAGCGCTTTGCCAATAAAGTATTGTTTTGTGAAGAGACTACTTTTCTATTATTATTTACTGTCAAGTAATTATTATTGTTTTTCTCTTTTTTTTTAAATTCTCGAAATTTTACTAGAATTTATCTTAAGAATTAATATGTTTAGCTTTAGTTCTTACTCTTGGGAAGGTTAATTGAAGAGCGGTCAATACTTGCCAATTATTAACAATTTTTTTAAAAAAATTCTTTTATATTTATTTATATATTTCTATTTTATTTAATAATTAATATATTTTCTCAGTCTATGACTGTTGGTGTAGGAAAGGTACGGGTAAACTACCAAGTATGTACCTTTTATCAGTTGAAATTTTCCTGAAAGTTTTTGTAATTTTAATTAAAACTAAAAAAAACGAAGGAAAAAATAAAAAAAAATATGGGTATTATCGTAGTCAATTTCATCTTGCATATTCTTATCATTTCTCCTACAAGATTATTATACTTAAAAACTTTATATTTTATTGACTTATTTAAGTTATAAGACTGTGGAATTTATTGTCCTATGTTGGTTAATATTATCTAAAATTAAAATATCTGGGCGGCCATATTGAGGTAACACTTGAGATTTTAACTAACAATGTTATTTCAGTGAATAATTTACAGTCACAACGAGCTAGACAGCCCTTTGATCGTCAGAGGCCTGTCCTACTCGCTAAAACTAGAAATTATTCACTCATATACCTTTATTAGTTGAGAGCTCGATTATTGCCTCGCCTACTGACGATGGCGTAGAGCCGGAACCAGTCCAGATATATTCATGTCCAACAGCAAGTATCGACGGTACCTGATTCTCCAATTGCTTCTTTTACGAGTGATAAATTTAACCTAAATAATTTATGTTTTCTGAACCATGGAGGTAGTAGTAAAATAAATAAAACGACAGTCTCTCCACAAAATGTAAAACTATATTTACAAAACCAGCTTTCGACTGTTAACAGCCATCATGAATCAGATTTTAACCTCTGTCTCAAATGATATAGAGTGTATATTTTTCTTCCTTCCTCGCTTCTCTAGGGCACTGATGATGGCTGTTAACAGTCGAAAGCCGGCTTTGTAAATAAAGTTTCACATTTTGTGGAGAGACTGTCGCTTTATTTATTTATTTACCTAAATAATATTAATAATGTGTTTTACCAACGTCATCCGAAAAAATTGTATGACAGTCGCATGACATTTAAATTATTCCTTCATCTTCAATACTTTACATTTATTCTTCAATTAG
Organism: Microvelia longipes; assembly: GCA_018340805.1. Lineage (NCBI taxonomy): Eukaryota > Metazoa > Arthropoda > Insecta > Hemiptera > Veliidae > Microvelia > Microvelia longipes. The sequence goes on from JACMZG010001913.1 coordinate 5,127,387, forward strand.
CTTTAAGAGCTTTCTTTTATAAAGCTTGAGTGTAAATTACACTACTAAGAATGTTTATTTTGGGTTGCTATGACAAAGAATATAATATGTGATAATATTGGTACCGTCAGATTTATAAATATAATATAATCTAATAAAATATAAGTTGAGTAATAATACTTAAATAAGTAATTAAATTAATTAATTTGTTAAAAATTTAATGGTAGACATACAAATCATTTTTATTATGTCAAGATTTTGATTATATTAACCAGCGTCAACTAAGGCAGAAAAATAGATTTCCCAGGAAAATTGTCCCTCAGACACTAGAGCTATCTACACTACAATTTCCCCATTTAAAAGACCTTTACATGTTTAATTTGTGAGCACAAAGACTACGAAGAGTAAGGTTTAAATTAAATTTCTATAACTGAATAACTCAAATTAAAGACGGCACTTTGGGTTAAGTGGTTTATATAAATGTAACAATAAACGAACTTATATAATCTATAAAAAGCAAGACGAACGCAAGAAAAGTAATTTCCATTTTTGATTTGAACTTTATTTCAACAGAATTTTTCATTATCGGTTTGAATTTATTTCCTGACTTTTTTCTATGTTCAATTTGGACTTATTTTCCAAATTATTATCTGGACCAAATTGATCTGTTTTTCTCAATGTTAACACTGAGACTTAATGTATAGATTGCATCAAACATCTATCTACAATCGATCTCCTAGAGCCCACAAATTTATCACATTCACATAGACATTAACCTTTTTCATATTTTGGTAAAAATGTGACGTAACATATAATTATCAAAACCTGCACTTAAAATCTAAGAGAGTTTCTCAAAAATTTGTGACCAATTAGATTTTTGAAAAAGAATTAAACTTTGGGGACAAAAAAAGTGTTCACTCTTTTGTTAAGGTTTTATTTGTGTATGTGTGTGCATGTTTCTGGTCTAGATGTGCATTCCGGAAAATTAATTTTTCATATAACGTTATTATAACAATAAATTTAAAAACGTGCAAAAATATTTGGATCGGTATGAAATGTATTATACAATTAAGACTCACATCTGTGTTAAATCATTGAAAACAAAAGAAATCCTATTGAGTTGAAATTTAACACTTGGTCAGTACGTGGATGGATGACCACTGGGAATAAAACAAAGTTTCTTAACGCCTGAGAACGAAAATATGGTTAGGATTCGATTAAAATTAGCGATATTATTATACCTTAATGTTACGAATTCGAGAAAGGTTTCGAGACGCTCTCGACACCTTTTTAAAATTCCGTTCACCTCACTTTTTGCCAATTATTCTTATCAATATAAGATTTTGCAATATTTGCAAAATATTACAACGCAGTATGTGCTTATAAACGAAGAATGAAATAAAGTATGAGAGCACTTATATACCCTTGGTCGCTATGTCGAAATATTAGGGGTTAACAGTATTATGTTTTGCATGTTTAGGAAAAGATTAGGGAGTCTATACACCTAGGAGACTTGTCTAACTCCCTTATTGTGAAACCTATTCTTACGCAAACTATTGTTGTATATATTAGAAACGATTTCATCACACTTATAGGGAAATACATCCTAAAATAAAGCGGTAAGTAAGGTGTAGTTTAACAAAAGAATTTTTAAGAATTATATCTCAAAGTAAATACTGGGAGCAACTAAGTGAAGAGAATTATTCTAAATACAGACTAATTCTAGATACAGTCTAATTCTAGATAAAGACTAATTCTAGATAAAGACTAACTCTAGATTGACTTGAAGATAGATTATATGAGATCAAGGATCTTGAATAAAGGGGATGACGCATTATGGAGCATTTCTGACTCCATGGAAGTTGTAAGAGATTGAGAAATAGGAACAAACTTACCTTCCCCATGGTTATAATGGATAAAAGGCGCCAAACGCAGGTTATGTAGAAAGGTTGTTGAGTTTGCTTCTCAACTTTCGTCTTTGCTTATCGTGATTGTTACATTTGTGGTGCTTGTTAAATAATTTTTGCTTATTTAATTTTAAATTTTGGACTATACTTAGCCACATTAGTGAGTGATAATTTTAGCGTGTTTATAACCTTATCAAGCGATAGGAAACCATTGAGAGGTAAGTTTGCTTCTAAATTTTAAGTCCAACGCTGTTATGAAAATTGTAAGCATGCGCAGTTTGTAACAAGCATGTGCAGTTTGTTTTTGACATGTGTTTTGTGTTGAATTCTCTCTATTTTTTTTTTGATTTTCGGTGGGGTCACGTTTTTGTATAACAAATCAACTTAGTGCGTCATCCCCTTTATTCAAGATCCTTGTATGATATATCCATACGGGTATGGTAGGAATGAAAACATCCATAGATTTTCTCGGAGTAAAATATGATGGATTCATGACTAAAATTGCAGATCTTGAAGCTATTAAAAAAAAAGAAAAATAAAATGCCAGTTTTAGGGCCTTTCGGCCCATCAGGGTATTCACCCTGCGGGAACCACCTGAGATGGGTTGCATCTACTACACTCTAAGAATTAATTAAAGTTGGCGAAATCTTTTTAATACAAATACCATTCATAAAACCTTAGAGCATAGCCCGGGCTGCGAACCCCGGACCTTCGGTGCCGAAATCGAACGCCTTTACGATCACGGCAACGGAGGCAGACATCTTGAAGCTATTATTGAAGCGAAAAATCAGGTAATAACGGAAATTAAAAGTAAGATGGAAAGCCTAGAAAAAAAGCACGAAGAAAATCTAAACTACAGTAAACGAGACAACATCATAATTACTGGCATACCTGATGCTAAGGAGAAAGATATCATGAGAGGCATATTACCGAAAATCAATGACCCAATAGGAGTTGAGTATCATGAAACTGATGTCTGTATCTCTTATCGCCTCTTCTTATTTTGGATCACCAAGGAAAAGTACAGGCCTATTGTGGTAATGTTTGTAAGACGTCCGTTCAAGAAGTCCTGGCTCACCAACTTACGTGCTGAGCTAAAGAAGATACATATAGACATGGCTTAAAACTTGAGAGCTGTAATTATTTAGTTATAGTATTCATTACACAAATAGTACGCTTCCCTGAGCAAAATATGAAAATCTTTAGATAGACCATAGATAACCTACAAAAGCTTTTGTAAACAATATCTTAAAACACAGTTTCATTCATAAGAAACTGAATTCATATTCGAGCCCGGTACAGTATAGACCAAAACAAAACATTGAAACAGGAATTATAGTATTTTACTCCTATACTATACTTTCCTATACCTTTTCTATACTTTTCTATACTATACTATCCTATACTATAATAAGGTAAGAGTCATCATATCTTTCCTTATACCTATAATATACCTAGACTAGGTATAGTATAGGTATACTATTCAATATCTATAATATACTTCTTGATTATAACTTCTAAATATATTTAGTAATACAACGTCTAACCTTCATACCATAACAGATTATTGCTTGGCACAGTATTTAGCGGAGCAAAAACATTAATCCCTCTAGATATATTTTGAGTAATAACCATCTCCAACCTTTTAACCAAAAAAGCTTTTGATGGGTTTATGTAGTTAATTACTCTACTAAAATTACCCCTAAAGGGTAAAATAATGCAAACACACACTACTTAAATGTAAGGCGGGTTTAGTGTATTCCAAAGTAATACGGCTGAAATAATTCAATGTTATTACATTGATGTTTCCCAAACTATAAAAATAGTATATTATACTTCGTTTTATTGCGAACAATTTTTAAAAAATATTTCACAATAAATGGAGTAGAACAAAAATATATACACAATAAATGGAGTCTTTTTATTTTATCATTGTTACTAACGATGAAAATATTTGTTAATATAATTGTTAATAAACTATGGACTTAAATCTGGGGACCGTTTCACGAATGTACAACATTTTCTTTTTAACTCCATACTAAAATTATATATAGAGACTAAACCAGCTTTAGTTCTTCAACAGTTTTTAATAATTTTATTTGGTTCTAGAATTAAAGCTGGTTCAATCACTATTTATCATAGAGATATATACTAGAGGGGGCATAGCCTATCTTAATACATTGAGAGGCCTGAAACATTCTTAGTGGGGCTCTCAGGGGCTCTGTGTAACCTCATTAAAACCTCCTCCAAGAGGGAGTTAAAGTTATAATTAATCAATTGTTTTCGGCTTCCCACAGATTGTTTGTGTTGTGATTTGTATTTTAAACATTCTACTATATAATTTATTGTTTTTTTGTTCTGTTTATATAATGATAATGATAATCCAATGTGGTCAGGTTACTTTTTCGATGTTTCAAAATTCAACCAATAGGGCCCCTCTAGTAATATATCTCTATGCTATTTATCATTTAAGTCTTGTAGTTAAAAATTATTAAAAAGAACTTCTAATGACACATCTACGAGAATACACTTGTACATTCACTTGGAATTTTTCTATTTAATAAACAACGTTTTCTTGTCTATTACAATTACCTTTAATATTTACTTGTAAAATTTCTACCCAAGTCTTAACCTAGATAGACTGAGTTACAAGTTCATTTTATTAATTAAAACTTAGTTTTTATTTACTTAACTTAACTTTTAGTTTATTAGTAATCTAGTGCTCAATATGAGTTTGTAAATACTGGATAATTATGCGCATTTCCTTTGGAAAATACAGACAAAATGAGTTACGAGCAGTGCTTGACAATTGAGTAACTGCTTAGGTTCTAAAGCATGAACCGGAACCACGCAATGGGCATGGTTCTTGCATAAGCAAGAAATGGGTTGTTAAGCATGGAAACACGCATTCTAAATGAAATTCGCCCGACAGTGGACCACCGCGCCGGAATTATTTATTTAGTAGTTGTAAACTAATATAATGTACAAAACTATAAAAATTATCATTCCAACCAGGATTGTTGTTAAGCACGGAAACACGCATCCAAAGGAAATTCGCCCGACATGCGGACCACCGCGCCAGAATTTTTATAAATATTACTTCTCGTATTTCAAAAATAATTGCATTCGAAATAATTTACTTATATGAATGAAACTGGGTTTTAATAATATGTTGACACACTGTTTACAAAAATTCTTGTAGGTTACAATAAATTGTAATGATAAGTTGTTTTGAACAATACTTTGTAAGATTAGTGGGTGGGGGGGGGGTAATCAAATTTGATTGGAGTTTGACCCAAATATGCTCGTTTCCTAGGAGGTCTAAGATAAAAATTGTAACCTACTAGTGGTTTTTAATAAAATTGTATGACAATCGCTACTTGTACGTTACTGAAACAAGTTTCTTACAATTATTAGTAAACTTGTAGCATTTTACTTGTAGTATACAAGACTTGCACTTCCGTCAAATAGGGCCCTGATATTTTGCTGTGGTTCAAAATGGTATGTATTATTAAACATTTTTCCTTTGGTATTGGCAAATTACATTTAGTTCTAAATTAATTAAAGATTTTGAGCTTTGGCTCAAAATCTGATGAATCTGAAAATCTGATCTTGTGTAATTGATTGATTGATTACTGATTTATTTAAACAGGCAGAATTAGGACCATAAGATCCTCTCTTCCATTCAACGTTAATAAATTTTCAGCCGATTTATTAATTAAAATTACATAAAATACATTATTACAACAAAATGCAAAATTATTTTTTTTATACAATAAATTAAAATTTAACTATAAAATATTACTCTATAAATCCTTAACTTAGTTATTTAATAGCTAATTTCTTATTATTATAGTTAATTTTGTATCATTATATTTTTAAAATTATAATTATAATGATTTTTTTTGTATACAATTCATATATCAATAAGACATAGACAAGATAATTTGCGAAACTTTCATTCAGTTTGTTATCGTCAGTTCGACTGATTCCACTTCTATAACATTACATTTTGATTTATTATTTAGAATGTGTGTTTATTAATATAATAAAGCAGGAGAATAAATTTTATGTTGGATTAATTAGCATATTATTGGTACCTAGTTAATAATTTCTTTTTATAATTAACTTTAAAACTACTATAAGACAGTGTAAAACTTTTTTCTAAGGAGTTGAAGAGTTTTACCGACTGAACAAGAAAGGAATTTTCATACTGAATTGTTGTGTGCGAGGGAACATGAAGCAGGTCTAATATGACACTTCTTGTAGATCTACTTGCTACATCTTTTCTCCACTTGTATCGGTTGTACAAATATAATGGCTTCTTGCTTTCAAAAATCCTATACGTTGTTCTAGCAATGCTTAGTTCTAACCGTTCTTTTATTTTGAGCCACCCTAGTTTTTTATAGTAGGGTATGACATGATTAGTAAAAGGACTATTACAAACATACCTGTCGCATGCGTCCTCTTTGTAGTTTTAGTGTGTTGGTAGAATTAATATCGCAGTAAGCAGCAGAAGCATAGTCCATGTGTGGCATGATCAGCGATTCTACAAAGTTTTTCTTTAGTTATAGTCGGGGAGAACACAACAATTTTCTTATTTGAGCCAGACTTACGAATTCCTTAGCACTTACATGTGCAACTTGATCTTATCAACTGAGGGACGAATACCCAAAAGTTTTAACTTTTCTACCTGCTCATTAGACCTGCATAGTCTTAGGACGAGCGAAGCGAGTCCCATGTGATAAGGAAAAGTTCCGAGGTACCCCGTACCTGATAAAAACAATTATTGTTTTAATTAATATTTATAGTTTAAGAAGTAGCTTCAACTTAAGCTATAATATAAAGTTTTTAGGTTTCGAAGATAATCTTCGAAACCCTTATACTTCTGTCGAGCGTCTGTCTGTCCGATTTCTCATCTCAGGAACTACAATAGCTAGGAAGTTGAAATTTGGTATACATGTGTAACTATTTTATCCAACAACAGGAAAAATATAGCCAACTATATCACATGCGCATCTGTCGATTTATGAGCGAATGCGCACATTCGCCAAAAAAAAATATTTTTTTTGAAAAATCATGTGGGGTATCAATTTGTAGGTATCGATGGGTACACAATATGCATCGCTTTTTTCAAAATGGCGGCTATTACACCCGCCAAAAATCTCAAAAACCACCAAAAAATGCTTGTCCCCCCCCTTTAAGGCATAAGGAGAAGCCCTAAAAAATATGGACCAATAGCCAATAAAAGCACTTTCCGGGCCATAGAAATTCTTCGGAGAAAAAGTTTCAAAAGTTATTTTTGCAATTTCAAAATCGCCCATACGCGCACGCGCCAAAAAAAAAATATTTTTTTGAAAAATCATGTGGGGTATCAAATTGTAGGTATCGATGGGTATTCCACAAATATGCATCGCTTTTCAAAATGGCGGCTATTACACCCGCCAAAAATCTCAAAAACCACCAAAAATGCTTGTCCCCCCCCTTTTAAGGCATAAGGAGAAGCCCTAAAAATATGGGACCAATAGCCAATAAAAGCACTTTCCGGGCCATAGAAATTCTTCGGAGAAAAAGTTTCAAAAGTTAATTTTAGCAATTTCAAAATCGCCCATACGCGCACGCGCCAAAAAAAAAATATTTTTTTTGAAAATCATGTGGGGTATCAAATTGTAGGTATCGATGGGTAGTACACAAATATGCATCGCTTTTTCAAAATGGCGGCTATTACACCCGCCAAAAATCTCAAAAACCACCAAAAAATGCTTGTCCCCCCCCTTTTAAGGCATAAGGAGAAGCCCTAAAAATATGGGACCAATAGCCAATAAAAGCACTTTCCGGGCCATAGAAATTCTTCGGAGAAAAAGTTTCAAAGTTAATTTTAGCAATTTCAAAATCGCCCATACGCGCACGCGCCAAAAAAAAATATTTTTTTGAAAAATCATGTGGGGTATCAAATTGTAGGTATCGATGGGTAGTACACAAATATGCATCGCTTTTTCAAAATGGCGGCTATTACACCCGCCAAAAATCTCAAAAACCACCAAAAAATGCTTGTCCCCCCCCTTTTAAGGCATAAGGAGAAGCCTAAAAATGGGACCAATAGCCAATAAAAGCACTTTCCGGGCCATAGAAATTCTTCGGAGAAAAAGTTTCAAAAGTTAATTTTAGCAATTTCAAAATCGCCCATACGCGCACGCGCCAAAAAAAAATTTTTTTGAAAAATCATGTGGGGTATCAAATTGTAGGTATCGATGGGTAGTACACAAATATGCATCGCTTTTTCAAAATGGCGGCTATTACACCCGCCAAAAATCTCAAAAAACCACCAAAAAATGCTTGTCCCCCCCCTTTTAAGGCATAGGAGAAGCCTAAAAAATATGGGACCAATAGCCAATAAAAGCACTTTCCGGGCCATAGAAATTCTTCGGAGAAAAAGTTTCAAAAGTTAATTTTAGCAATTTCAAAATCGCCCATACGCGCACGCGCCAAAAAAAAATATTTTTTTGAAAAATCATGTGGGGTATCAAATTGTAGGTATCGATGGGTAGTACACAAATATGCATCGCTTTTTCAAAATGGCGGCTATTACACCCGCCAAAAATCTCAAAAACCACCAAAAAATGCTTGTCCCCCCCCCTTTTAAGGCATAAGGAGAAGCCCTAAAAATATGGGACCATAAGCCAATAAAAGCACTTTCCGGGCCATAGAAATTCTTCGGAGAAAAAGTTTCAAAAGTTAATTTTAGCAATTTCAAATCGCCCATACGCGCACGCGCCAAAAAAAATATTTTTTTGAAAAATCATGGGGTATCAAATTGTAGGTATCGAATGGGTAGTACACAAATATGCATCGCTTTTTCAAAATGGCGGCTATTACACCCGCCAAAAATCTCAAAAACCACCAAAAAATGCTTGTCCCCCCCCTTTTAAGGCATAAGGAGAAGCCCTAAAAATATGGGACCAATAGCCAAAAAAGCACTTTCCGGGCCATAGAAATTCTTCGGAGAAAAAGTTTCAAAAGTTAATTTTAGCAATTTCAAAATCGCCCATACGCGCACGCGCCAAAAAAAAATATTTTTTTTGAAAAATCATGTGGGGTATCAAATTGTAGGTATCGATGGGTAGTACACAAATATGCATCGCTTTTTCAAAATGGCGGCTATTACACCCGCCAAAAATCTCAAAAACCACCAAAAAATGCTTGTCCCCCCCCCTTTTAAGGCATAAGGAGAAGCCCTAAAAATATGGGACCAATAGCCAATAAAAGCACTTTCCGGCCATAGAAATTCTTCGGAGAAAAAGTTTCAAAAGTTAATTTTAGCAATTTCAAATCGCCCATACGCGCACGCGCCAAAAAAAATATTTTTTTGAAAATCATGTGGGGGTATCAAATTGTAGGTATCGATGGGTAGTACACAAATATGCATCGCTTTTTTCAAAATGGCGGCTATTACACCCGCCAAAAATCTCAAAAACCACCAAAAAATGCTTGTCCCCCCCCTTTTAGGGCATAAGGAGAAGCCCTAAAAATATGGGGACCAATAGCCAATAAAAGCACTTTCCGGGCCATAGAAATTCTTCGGAGAAAAAGTTTCAAAAGTTATTTTTAGCAATTTCAATATCGCCCGTACGCGCACGAGCCAAAAAAAATATTTTTTTAAAAAATCATGTGGGGTATCAAATTGTAGGTATCGATGGGTAGTACACAAATATGCATCGCTTTTTCAAAATGGCGGCTATTACACCCGACAAAAATATCGACGTAAGGCACCAAAGCAGTCTTAAACCAAGCAATAAAGGTGAGCGAAGCGGCCCTAGAATAATGCTGTATGTTTTTACTTTATGCTATAAAATTAGGTTCTGATAAACATATCAAAAGGCGAGCAAAGCGAGCCCGGTTTTTTTATGCCTAGCTTAAAATGTTTCTCTTATAATAGATATTGACAACAAGCACATAAAGGGGCGAAGCAAGCCCTAGTATTGCAGTTATTTTTATTATTACTCTTAAGAAAGGTACTAATAAACATATTACAAAAAGGCGAGCGAAGCGAGCCATGATTTTCATGCTGCTTGAAATGTTCTCTATATAGATTTTGGACAACAAGCACATTAAAGGCGAGCGAAGCGCAAGCCCTAGTATTGCATAGTTATTTTTATTTTTAATACTCTTAGAGAAGTACTTATAAAAATATACAAAAAGGCGAGCGAAGCGAGACCATGATTTTCATGCCTTGCTTAAAAATGTTTTCTCTTATAAATGATACACAAACAAGCAACATAAAGGCGAGCGAAAGCGAGCTCTAGTATTGCATGGTTATTTTTATTATTTTTATACTCTTAAGAAGGTACTGATAAACATATACTCAAAAGGCGAGCGAAGCGAGCCCATGATTTTCATGCCTTGTTAAAAGTTTCTCTTATATAGCTATTGACAAACAAGCAATAAAGGCGAGCGAAGGCGAGCCCTAGTATTGGTGGTTATTTTATTATTTTATACTCTAAGAAGGTACTGATAAACATATACAAAAAGGCGAGCGAAGCGAGCCCATGATTTTCATGCCTTGCTTAAAATGTTTCTCTTAAAATAGATATTGACAAACAAGCACATAAAGGCGAGCGAAGCGAGCCCTAGTATTGCATGTTATTTTTATTATTTTATACTCTTAAGAAGGTACTGATAAACATATACAAAAGGCGAGCGAAGCGAGCCCATGATTTTCATGCCTTGCTTAAAATGTTTCTCTTATAATAGATATTGACAAACAAGCACATAAAGGCGAGCGAAGCGAGCCCTAGTATTGCATGGTTTTTTTATTATTTTTACTCTTAAGAGGTACTATAAACATATACAAAAAGGCGAGCGAAGCGAGCCCATGATTTTATGCCTTGCTTAAAATGTTTCTCTTATAATAGAATTGACAAACAAGCACATAAAGGCGAGCGAAGCGAGCCCTAGTATTGCATGTTATTTTTATTATTTTATCTCTTAAGAAGGTACTGATAAACAATACAAAAAGGCGAGCGAAGCGAGCCCATGATTTTCATGCCTTGCTTAAAATGTTTCTCTTAAATTGAGATATTGACAAACAAGCACATAAGGCGAGCGTAGCGAGCCTAGAATTGTATGGTTTTTTTTATTATACTCTTAAGAAGGTACTGATAAAACATATACAAAAAGGCGAGCGAAGCGAGCCATGATTTTTTATGCCTTTTTAAAATGTTTTGCTCTAAATAGATATTTGACAAACAAGCACATAAAGGCGAGCGAAGCAGAGCCCCTAGTATTGCATGGTTATTTTGATTATTTTATACTCTTAAGAAGGTACTGATAAACAATATACAAAAAGGCGAGCGAAGCGAGCTCCATGATTTTCATGCCCTTGCTAAATTGTTTCTTTAATAAGATAATTGACAACAAGCACATAAAGGCGAGCGAAGCGAGCCCTAGTATGCTGGTTATTTTATTATTTTATACTCTTAAGAAGGTACTGATAACATATACAAAAAGGCGAGCGAAGCGAGCCCATGATTTTTATGCCTTGTTAAAATGTTTCTCTTAAAGTAGATATTGACAAACAAGCACATAAAGGCGAGCGAAAGCGAGCCCTAGTATTGCATGGTTATTTTATTATTTATTTACTACTTAAGAAGATTGATAAACATATACAAAAGGCGAGCGAAGCGAGAGCCCATGATTTTTTGCCCTTTTTAAATGTTTCTCTTAAAGTAGATATTGACAAACAAGCACATAAAGGCGAGCGAAGCGAGCCCTAGTATTGATGGTTATTTTTATTATTTATACTTAAAGAAGGTACTGATAAAACATATACAAAAAAGGCGAGCGAAGCGAGCCCATGATTTTCATGCCTTGCTTAAAATGTTTCTCTTATAATAGATATTGACAACAAGCACATAAAGGCGAGCGAAGCGAGCCCTAGTATTTCATGGTTATTTTATTTTTTATACTCTTAAGAGGTACTGATAAACATATACAAAAAGGCGAGCGAAGCGAGAGCCCTATGATTTTATTGCCTTGTTTAATGTTTCTCTGATAATAGAGATTGACAAACAAGCACATAAAAGGCGAGCGAAGCGAGCCTAGTATTGCATGGTTTTTTTATTATTTTAAAGTCTTAGAAGGGTACTGATAAACATATACAAAAAGGAGCGAAGCGAAGCCCATTGATTTTGTTTGCTTTTCTTCAAAAGTTTCTCTTTAAGTAGATATGACTAACAAGCACCGTAAAGGCGAGCGAAGCCGAGCCCTATTTGTCTTTTATATCTTAAGGAATGTATTGATAAACATATACAAAAAAGGCGAGCGAAGCGAGCCCATGATTTTCATGCGCTTGCTTAAATGTTTCTCTTATAGATAGATATAGACAAACAAGCACATAAAGGCGAGCGAAGCGAGCCCTTAGTATTTATGGTTATTTTTATATTTTATACTCTTAAGAAGGTACTGATAACATATACAAAAAGGCGAGCGAGCGAGCCCTGGATTTTCATTGCCTTGTTAAAAAATGTTTCTCTTATTAATAGATATTGACAAACAAGCGGCGACGAAAGCGAGCCCTAGTATGTGCATTTATAATTATTATTCCTTATACTCTTAAAGATACTGATAAACATATACCAATAAGGCGAGGCGAAGAGAATGAGATTTTTGAAATGTTTCTCTTAAAGTAGATATTGACTATGGCGAGCGAAGCGAGCCCAGTATTGTATGGTTATTTTGATTTTATACTTTAAAAGGTACTGATAACATATACAAAAGGCGAGCGAAGCGAGCCATGATTTTTTGCCTTGTTAAAATGTTCTCTTATAATAGATATTGACAAACAAGCACATAAAGGCGAGCGAAGCGAGCCCTAGTATGCATGGTTATTTTTATTATTTATATCTCTTTAAGAAGGTACTGATAAACATATACAAAAGGCGAGCGAAGCGAGCCCATGATTTTCATGCCTTGTTTAAAAATGTTTCTCTTATAATAGATAATGACAAACAAGCACATAAAGGCGAGCGAAGCGAAGCCCCTAGTATTGCAATGGTTATTTTTATATTTTATACTCTTAAAAGGTACTGATAAACATATACAATAAGGCGAGCGAAGCGAGCCCATGATTTTTTTGCCTTTCTTAAAAATGTTTCTCTTTAAATAGATATTGACTAACAAGCACATAAAGGCGAGCGAAGCGAGCCCGTATTGTATGGTTATTTTGATTTTATACTCTTAAGAAGGTACTGATAAACATACAACAAAAGGCGAGCGAGCGAGCCCATGATTTTTGCCTTGCTTAAAATGATTCTCTTATAATAGATATTGACAAACAAGCACATAAAGGCGAGCGACGAGCCCTAGTATTGCATGGTTATTTTTATTATTTTATACTCTTAGAAGGTACTGATAAAACATATACAAAAAGGCGAGCGAAGCGAGCCCATGATTTTCATGCCTTGTTAAAATGTTTCTCTATTAATAGATATTGACAAACAAGCACATAAGGCGAGCGAAGCGAGCCCTAGTATTGCATGGTTATTTTTATTATTTTATACTCTTAAAAGGTACTGATAAAATATAATAAGGCGAGCGAAGCGAGCCATGATTTTTTTTGCCTTTCTTAAAATGTTTCTCTTAAAGTAGATATTGACTAACAAGCACATAAAGGCGAGCGAAGCGAGCTAGTATTGTATGGTTATTTTGATTTTTATACTCTTAAGAAGGTACTGATAAACATATACAAAAAGGCGAGCGAAGCGAGCCCATGATTTTTTGCTTGTTTTAAATGTTTTTCTTAATAGATATTGACAAACAAGCACATTAAAGGCGAGCGAAGCGAGTCCTTGAATCTTATTTTATGTTTTAATTTTCTAAATTTAGTATTGACAAACAAACTTCTAGAAGCGAGCGAAGCGAGCCCTAGATTGTTATGATATAAGTTTGATTCTATAGTTTAAAATTGGCTAGTACCAAACATGCACCTCAAGGCGAGCGATGCGAGCCCTAGAATATTATGTTATGTCTTTACTGTATGCTATAAAATGAGGTTCTGATAAACCAATACAAAAAGGCGATTGAAGCGAGGCTTTAATTTTATGCCTGTTTTAAATGTTCCTCTTCAGGTAGTTATGACAACCAAGCACATAAGGCGAGTGAAGCGAGCCCTTAAATTTGTTTTTGTGTTTTTAAATTTTCTCAAAAATTAGGTATCGACAAACAAATATATAAAGGCGAGGGAAGCGAGCTCTAGATTGTTATGTAAAAATTTGATTCTATAGTTTGAAATTGGCTAGTACTAAACAAGCAGATGTTTACTCAAATTTTATGTTGTATTATAATTATTTTTCCTAAAATCAGTGCCAACAGACACATATAGGCTAGCGAAATGAGCCCTTGTGAAATTGGTAAAATTATGTTTACTCTGCTAAATTTGCAAATAACAACATACAAATGAAACGAGCAATACGAGCACTTATATATTTTGTGTAGATTCTAAATTAGGTACTGATTTCTGATACACAGAAACGCATGCGTAGCGAGCTGTGGAATATTTTGTTATTACTTATTTATTTTTTCTAACATTAGGTATCGACAAATACTAACATATAGGCTATTGAAGCGAGGCGTAGAATATTGAGTATAAGTATGATTGTATAGTATTAATACATTATATTTATGCAAATATCTGAGAAACCCTTATAATGCTTGCAAAGCAAGCACTTTGACGGATTTTTTTTAAATAAATATAATCCCTTATTATCAAAAAGTATATATTTTCAAAATATTCGTTTACTGTCTTAAAATTAAAATAAATAAATAAATGTATCACAAAAATACCACATTATTATGGTTCTTCCGCTAAAATGAGGGGAGGGTGTCTCAAAAATGCAAATACCTCTGGTTACAAGCACAATATGAACAGTATAAAGCAGTACAGTAAATGTTGATCCCTTTTTTCGCTGCTAACGTTTTTAAGAATTTTACCTCCTTTCCATATCAAAGAAAGGTTAATTTTTTTGTTTAACAATGCACATCTTAAGTTTTTTTTCTGTTGAAATTATTTTAAAATCCTTGGATTGAAACTTATTTTTAGATCCTCAGACTTAAAAATGTTGTGCATAGTTTTTAGACTTAATAATTTAGTTCACAGTCCTCAATAAAGCCCTCATTTTAACCCGTTTGGGTAAAATAATACAGCGCTATAGAATAACATTTATTTAATGATTTAATAAATAATTTGGAAATGAGTATAAAACACAACTCCAGTCCAAATGTTCTCTGATAATACTAATAATGCTCGTATAAATGCTAGTCTTAGGAGATAATTACGACCGTTATTTTTTAAGTGTAATCTTAAACTAGAGGTATTTAATTAAAACAATAATCTTTTATAAAATTAACAGAGCTTAGCCTGGGATAAGAACCCAATTTTATTCTGTACATTTTGACAGGAAGATGCCTCCAACAAGATCTGGATGCTTTAACTTCCGTCCTTAGAAAATTAAAGCGTCCAGATCTTGTTGGAGACATCTTCCTGTCAAAATGTACAGAATAAAATTTCGAAAAAAATTGACATTTTTTTTTTTTTTTTTTTTCATTTCATTTGTTACTTTTCCTCACCTACTGTCGTAGGTACATAGGAAAAGTAATCAACCTACATATCTAAACCAAGGTTTTATTATGACCGTCTCTTTAAGGTATTTTTTTAAATTATGTTTCTAACCAGAGATATTGGCCACTTAAGAAAGTTGACCCCCATTTTACAAAAGAACATTGGCTAAAAATAAATAATGTATTCCATTTCAATCACTAAAATGAAGAACTAAAGTATGTATTCTTTAAACTCTAAAAATTAATTATTATTTTAAGGTTTTTAAAATAAATTAATTAGAAAAATAAATTTAGAGGCCCTTCACTTTGTCGTATGATTTCGCTCTTTTTTATTCATTCATAAATTTGGAATGGGCGACATTTAAGCAAAATTTAAAATGTGAAAAAATGCTGTCACAATTTTTATTATCTTTACCCGCTCTCCCTCCCATTTTTATGTGGTGGTTTTAAAAAATATTTTAGAAACTCGTGTACTAATACATATTAATCAAATTTAAATTATTTTAAAGTACTTTTACTTAAGCCATGTGATTTCATCGTACTTATTGCAATTTCTTACTTTACCCTTTATTTTGTTAGAAATGTTTTTTAATAACTCAAAAACTTACGTGTTCTTCAACCCAAACTGACTGCAGTTTAGAACCTGTAGTTTAGAGATCAAACTGAACATAGTTTAGAGTATAGACAATAGTTTGTAGTATAGAGCTATGACTAACTGAATTTCAGAACCAGTTATATTGTACAGATCAAATGACTGTTAGTAATGTTTGAAGTCAATAGTAGTTATATTTATTAACACTCTCTGGTTGTAGACCTCTGATAAATGACAGATGGGGCTTAAAAATTGCATCTATAATGGTTCACAGTTGTTAAACATTTATCAACTCATTAGCTAATGGAGAGAAAATTTACTCTCATAAATCGTTTCTACTTTGTCGCATTTAATTAGAAAAAAACATTTATTTTAAGATACAATTAGTTTTAATTAGGGACTAAAAAGGATTTCTTTATTTTCTTCATACTGAGAATAAAAGGAAAAAGTTTATTTCCCAAAGAACTTTTCTTTTTAATGGAAAAGTAAATTCAATTAGGTTATTTTGCTTAAAGAAAAAACATTACAAAAATTCTTTGTGGGATATGAATTCTTCAGTTTATTAATCTCTTCGATAGACTCTAGGTAACTACTGTGCCAAAAATTTAAATATCTCCGACTCCAAGGGAAAAATTATGAAATCCATTGAAAACTAATTTAAGAGCGAAATTTGGAAGTGTTGATTATCATGAATATAAAATCATTGAGTGTACATAATCAAGCCTTAGGGCGTCTTAACCACTGCTTGTCAAGAGGTTTTTATTAAATGTTTCTAGAATATTCCTAAAGTAAATTTTGAAGAGAGCAACGTTTTTACTCTCAAAGGAGCAATTTAAATTTACAAACACATATATCGTTGAGTGTAGTTTCCTTGCGAGGCAATTATCTTCAAGGAGGTGGAAGACCACAGATAGCATTATGAACAGGTATAGCTAAAAATCCAGCAATCGTAATACCAACCGAATCTCCGAAAGTATTGACAGCCATTGAGAACTGTCTATGTTCCGGAGGCATCTCATTATTAATCCTCCTGAATGTGTTGACGTAGGAACAACCGCCCAATAACCCTTCCCACAGGATGAAGATTAGCACGACCCAGAAAGAATTCAACCAAAGGTATATGGCTTCTGTAGTCATAAATACGACGTTAATACCTTGAAGAAGAGCTAGCATCCATGTGTTGTTGATCTCGACTATATTAACTGAAGATCGGGAGATCATAACACCAACTTGATAGACGAAACTGTACCATCTGTATTGTGAATCCTCTTTGGGAAAGATACCTTTAAAAATTACTAATTCTGATAAACCTTGATTTATAAAGTATTCGAATAAGTAGACTAATGAAAATGGTATCATGTAAACTAAGATTATTTTGAGGATAAGGCGTAATCTGCCACGGAGACCCAAGTAAGTAGCTTCCACTGGTATATCCAATGAAGTAGTGTTTGATCTTGATTCCGGATGTGTTAAAATAAACCAGAATGCGATTCCCATCAGTACTGGAACGACATTCATCGTTAAGATCGTTGTCGAGGGATCAACACCGGCTGATGTGAACGCCAAGTAGCTCAAACTCCCTAAAACTCCGGCTCCACCTGTTCCCGAACTCCAGGAAGAAATTACATTTGGATAATTGAACGATGGCATGTATGCCAAAAGCGATGACTCGCCCATGCCAGAAGCTAATGATGTTAAAATGACTCCAGTTATCATCAGCCAAAAACTCCACTTAAGTGCGACCAATATAAATCCCAAAATACTTAAAGCGATAACACTGAAGATTCTGAAGTGTATCCATAATGGAAAGAATGGGCATATAAACTTAATAACTACTGCTGGTATAATATCAGCTAGAAGAATTGCCCCGGTTGACATTAAGTTACAATGACGAGGAGAATTAACATCAACGGTGGTAGAGTTGGCAGGAGTGAGAAGATCGTGGGCAGCGGAAAGCATGACAACGTAGCCGAAGTTGTTGCAAAGTCCAAGAAGCCAAAAGCCGAGTATAAGTCTCCATGGTTTCAATTGTCTCTCTTGACCTGGTCTACCAGCCTGAAAAATATAACAATATCAATATTTTATAAAAACAATATTTAGTCATTCAAACCAAACAGAATTAAATTACTAAGGCGGATGCACTAGCATCCGCCTAAACATATCCTTAGCTTTTTTGGTTTAACGGGGTCACTGTAACAACACCCGTAATAACAGTAAAGTTGTGTCTAAAATGCACTAGGTTTATTCCATAATGCCACCTAATAAAAGTTTTAATCCAAATGGTAATATAATCTGTAATAATCTTGTGTCATCTTTTAAAAGTTTAATACCCCCAAGTGGTTTAATAACCTGCAGAAATGCATTTTTTACCATTAAAAGTTAGACCCAGATGTACTTATGACAAGAAATAATCTAATTCGTCCTCTTATAAGATTAAACCCAAATGGTTTCATAAAACTGCATAAATCTAATGTTACCTCCTATAAGGTTAAACCCAAATGGTTTAATAACTGGATAAATCTTATGTCACCTGCAATAAGTTTAAACCCAAATGTATCTATGAACCTGCAGTAATCTAATGTAACCTGCTATAAGTTTAAACCCAGATGTATTATGAACCTGCAGTAATCTAATGTAACCTGCTATAAGTTTAAACCCAGATGTATTTATGAACCTGCAGTAATCTAATGTAAACTGCTATAAGTTTAAACCCAAATGTATTTATGAACCTGCAGTAATCTAATGTCACCCTCTTGAAGTTTAAACCCAGGTTGAAAAAATATAACCTGCCACTTCTTTTAATCCTTTGTATATTTTTTCTTTATGGTCTGAAACCTTTTTTTCATTTTCTTATATTTTCAACATCATCTAAGTCAATATTTTTCCAACCAATTATATGGATGAAACAATATGAATTTTTACTACAGGCTACTCTATTCTTAAAATGTAAGAGAGGACCATTTGGTTCTAATCCTGCTGGTTAAATAAACCATTAAACAATCAAGTCAAAACAAATATCAATATTTATTACTAATCAACTTGAATAATAGCAATGCAATTTAGCTAGGCTTCTCAATATTTTTCTATGCAAGCATAGCATTATACTTGAACTTAAAAATATTTCAAAAAAATAAATTCATACTTTTGTAGTTAATAAATCCAATAATATTAACATAAAATATGGCTCCGGTTTACACAAAATAAAGTTGTATACTTTTGCCAATAAAGAACGTTTTTTGAAAAAATTATCGTATTTATATCATATCAGTATAGAAATGAGAGAGGTCATAACTTAATAACATTATCAAAATTACTTTAAACAAATTTACTACAGTAATTAAAAACTTTAGTAATTATTAAATTATTAAAAAAGGACAACCTCTATTATTATTGCTGGCTGTACAACACAAGGAATGTAAATAACTAACTTAAAATATATTTTTTTAATTGTTGAAAAGTCTTTGTAAAGCAAGCTTAGCATAAAGCATTATACAATTTTCCTCGTGGAAACTCGCCAAGTTTTCTATTACGACGTATTTGTTTTAATGTCGTAAAAATATTAAACTTTATAAAGAAAATTATGAGTCTAATTAATGCTAAAGTATTAATTAAAACGTCGTCATTATTTAACGTCACCAACCCTCAATTAGAATCCAAATAACTCCGAAACGGTACGAGCACAATATTTATGGCACAAACTAGCACACAATTGTGGGACTAGTCCGATGCCAAAATTTCAATATGATTGTGCCAGTGACATGGACCTTATTAAACCCATATATAGAACTTAAACAAGAAAAAGAAGATAATTAAGTTTTGTCTAGAGTACCAACATAAATTTAATTGCTAGAGAGTTTTTGTAATAAACAATTTTTGTAATAAACAAGTTTCGAGAAAAAATATGCAAAAGCTAAAAGGAATCATAAGTTCTTCCTGAAAAATTGTTACAAATTCGACCAATAACTTTTGAGATAAATTTGACCGTACTCTCATGTTTGGTCATTATGTATGTACTCTAGATACTACTATTTCTAGCAATCAGATTATTATTAGATTATTATAATCTACCAATGAAAACTTTGTTTAAGACTCACTTTAACTGTCAGTGCTCCTCATCTTTGACAATCGTTAAAGTCAATAGTTGAGAAAAAACTCTTCGCTTTGTCAATTGTCAATGTCTGTTGTAGGAGAAGATCTCCTCATCTTTGTCAATCGTCAAAGTCAATAGTTGAGAAAGAGCTTTTAGCTTTGTCAATTGTATGTGCTCCTCATCTTTGTCAATCGTCAAAATCAGTTGTAGGAGAAGTGCTCATCATCTTTGTCATTCGTCAAAGTCAATAGTAGAGAAAGAGCTTTTTGCTTTGTCAATTGTCAATGTCAGTTGTAGGAGAAGTGCTCCTCATCTTTGTCAATCGTTAAAGTCAATAGTTGAGAAAGAGTTTTTAGCTTTGTCAAATGTCAATGTCAGTTGTAGGAGAAGTGCTCCTCATCATTGTCAATCGTCAAAGTCAGTAGTTTAGAAAGAGCTTTTTGCTTTGTCAATTGTCAATGTCAGTTGTAGGAGAAGTGCTCATCATCTTTGTCATTCGTCAAAGTCAATAGTTGAGAAAGAGTTTTTAGCTTTGTCAAATGTCAATGTCAGTTGTAGGAGAAGTGCTCCTCATCATTGTCAATCGTCAAAGTCAGTTAGTAGTTTAGAAAGAGCTTTTTGCTTTGTCAATTGTCAATGTCAGTTGTAGGAGAAGTGCTCCTCATCTTTGTCAATCGTTAAAGTCAATAGTTGAGAAAGAGCTTTTAGCTTTGTCAATTGTCAATGTCAGTTGTAGGAGAAGTGCTCCTCATCATTGTCAATCGTCATAGTCAATAGTTGAGAAAGAGCTTTTAGCTTTGTCAATTGTCAATGTCAGTTGTAGGAGAAGATCTCCTCATCTTTGTCAATCGTTAAGTCAATAGTTTAGAAAGAGCTTTTAGCTTTGTCAATTGTCATGTCAGTTGTAGGAGAAGTGCTCATCATCTTTGTCATTCGTTAAAGTCAATAGTTGAAAAAGAGCTTTTAGCTTTGTCAATTGTCAATGTCAGTTATAGGAGAAGATCTCTTCATCTTTGCCAATCGTCAAAGTCAGTTGTACAGGAAGTGTTTATCTTTGTTAATCGTCAAAGTCAGTTGTAGAGGAAGTGCTCCTCATCATTGTCAAAGTCAGTGTTAGGGAATGTGCTCCTTAGCTTTGCCAATTGTCTATGAGAGTTTTTGAAGAAGTGTTTTTATCTTTACAAATTGTCATAGTCAATTGTAAAGGAAAGACTCCTTTTCTTTTTTAAGTGTACCAGTCATTCTTAGAAATAATGCATCTGACTTTTGTTGGTTGTCTGAGTTAGTTCTGGAGAAAAAGTTCTTTATTTGATTATAATAATCTGTTTGGTGTCAACAATTGCCTAGAACTAAAACTATTACTTATATTGAACAATCTTAAAGAAAATAATTAAATCATAGTTAAAACATTTTCTCTCTTCCTCTCAAAACAATGAATACACATCGTCTTCTGTCATATTATTATAGGATCACAGAGATAACAATTAGAATTCCATAATTTTTGACTGTCTGAACCAGTCATAAGAAGAATGTTTGCAATCTGAAGTGCACCGCTGTAACTCACGCACAGCCTTCATTGAACAACAAGATTATAGAAATGATCTGCTGCCTAATAGAACTGCTTAAAAATAATTATGTTGATCAACTACAACTAGTTAGAACTATGTGAAAATTCATCAATATAAAATTTAACTGTGTCAGAAGTTGAAATAATAAATTTCATTTAGGATTGCTGAAGAATATATTAATCGTTGTTAGTATTAGTTCTCTAGTCGTAGATAAAATTTAATATGCAACAAAGGATGAAAGTTTTCAGCTCTCGTATTATCTCCCTCGTCAAGCTCGGGAGCCAAAATGTTAGTTTAGCTCGGCAAGCCTCGGGAGCTTACTAGTTTATCTCCCTCGGCCTACCGGCCTCGTGAGCTAATGAAGTTTCCTCCCTTCGGCGCTGCCTTAGGACGAAACTTTAACTTGAGCTGTAAAACTTTACTTTCATCCCTTGTTGCATAAATAATATTCTTGTTAAAAAAAACCATCCCTCCATTACCCGATACGTCATTAGCCCATTTTTCCTTTGAAAATACGGTAATAAAAAAACAAATATTTACTTATAAAAATATATTTTTATTTTGTTAAAGTAAAATATATAAAAAAAAGATTATGTACCATCATTTAAATCAAAACTAAACTGAGTATATACAAAATGTTCCTATTAAAAAATCATTGTAAACATATAATATAGTCGATAAAAAACAGTCAAAATATGATAGGTTATCCCATGTTAATATGTATAGCATGTTAATAGTAACAGAGTGGAACATATCAGAACTCAACATTAACAAATATGGTATATTATGGTCGCAGGCGTTAAAAAAATAGTCTTTTGTTGAGCCCATTGAAATTTGCCACTTTTCGTTTAGTGATAGACGATGTTATTTAGCCATGGAGCTATTTGGTATGAGCACAAATGGCTTAATACTCCCGTTACTAGTAAGGGCTCGCGAGATATGTCCGATAATCGGAGTAGAATATGAGATCCTCGAATAGGAGCATTCCTGATACATCAGCATGGACGAAAATCACCTATGGGAGTTAAACTTACTTAGAAAAGAAATGTAAGCAGGTTTAGAAATATCATAATATAACACTAATACAGCCATCGGAAAATTCCCGTTATTTTTTACTGCTCTTTGTCAAGCTGTTTTTCACCATTCCACGGTTAGAATATATAACACATTATACCTAGAAGGTAGGTTCGACGAGGAGAAAGTAGTGGAAGTACAGTGATAGGTGGTTGACTTCGGGGTTGGTGAAAAGGACCCAATAGTGTGGTCTACTCACCAGGCTTGACCTCCCCACTCTTACTACTACTACTACTACATACCTAGAAGGTATCGAATTATACAGAAAATGTTATTTTTAACAAATAAAAATTAACGTTTGCTGATCAATATCTACCTCTGCGGGGAAAATATCGCAAGTTATAAAAAATTTTGATTCGCTTACAAAATCGCATACAACGAACTGTTGAGTTACTGCATGCTCCGGAAGACTAAATACTTATTCAATTACTAAGTATTACAAAGTTATCCTTTAACTTTTGAAAGAGTTTAACTTAAACTCAGTCAAGTTTTTTTTATTTTTGATCCACATTTAGCTCGTATGACTATTTCTCTAATTAATTGTTAGAAAAAAATGAACATTCAGGTCGTTTTTTTAAGTCCTACGGAATAAAAAACAAATACATATCACAGATAGATTTGTTTTTGTCATTTCTAAGTCGTATTCAAGCTCCAGAATTCTCTACCCAAGACTCTTCCAATAAAAAGAGGGATGAGATCCAAATAAAATTGAACTATCTACAATTAACCTTTAAAAGACACGTAATGTAATAATTTTTATTTTAACGATTAATCCTGCGCAGTTTTATCCCAGATCAATTGATCTTCTTTTATAATAGAGATAAAATCGTAGAGTTTGTAAAAAAATAGGAATGTATTAAATATGAAGTTACTTCACTTTTAAATACAATATTAACAAAGTCAGCTTTCAGACTAACTACACCATCAGTGCCGGGGCTGTGTAGAATAAGCAAACCAACTTAAGTTGAGAGAGTTTCAAGGTCTTTTTTTAAAACTCAATTATGTATGTTTCCTCACTGTTTATAATGAGCGCTGAAAAACTAGAGGAAAGAGTCTTGAAACAGACATAAATGAGTTTTCACAAACTACTTACTCAATTTAAGTTGATTTCCTAACTCTTTGTACTCTGCAGTTACTGATGATGGTGTAAAAATAATGAAAGAAAAGAAGTCTCTCCACAAATCAATACTATGGGCAAAGCGCTTTTCTTTTACATCTCAATGATACTTATTTTATTTATTTACTTAGTTGTTTATTTGCTGCGTAGGATTAATAATAATTTTTGCATTAATTATTGTTACTTTGATCTTTACGTAAGATACTCGTGATTATTGGTATCATCCGTCAATTTAGAAGAAGAGCCTATAGATAGGGGCTTAGGTCGAACATAATTTTTAATTTACGATTACTCTAAATCATACTTTTTAAATTAGACCTTTGAATCAATTTACAAATTATTAAAACAGGATCAATCGCTTAATTGTTGTAAAAGTATGCTCCACAGAATTCTTTCAGTTACCGAAAAAAGAAGAATGGGAATCAGTCTTCGTTGTCAATTAGGTGGTCCAATTTAAGCATGAGGTTGTTCTCATGGTGGTGGTAGTTTACATATAGCATTGTGCACTGGAATGGCCATCATTCCTGCTAAGGTTATTCCGATGGCGTCTCCAAATGAATTCATGGCCATAGAAAATTGTCGTTGACTTGGAGGCATTTCTACGTTGATCCTTCTGTAAGTGTTCACGTAAGAGCATCCTCCGAGAAGTCCCTCGACGAAAATTAAAACCACTATGATCCAAAAATTTCCAATCCACCTATAAAGGGCTTCAGTGACGAATATGACAACATTTGTTCCTTGCAGTAAAGCCAACAACCAGGTATTATCGACTTTGAAAACATTCACAGTCGATCTCGATATGAGTACACCAATTTGGTAATCGAAAGCGTACCATCTGTATTGAGTAGCGTGATCGATAAACATACCGTCGAAGTAGATCAACTCCGTCAAGCCCTGATTGATAAAATATTCGAAAACGTATACTAAGCCGAACGGAAGCATGTAGACGTAGAATATTTTCCAGATCAATTGCATTTTATCACCGACGGATGATCGGTCTTCAGCTATCGGATGATCATCTATGGCGTCACTTTGAACTTTTTCAATTTTAGGCCTTTCTAATATTAGCCAGAACGCTATAGCCATGAGGACTGGTACGACTAACATCAGATAAAGTGTTAACGAAGCTCCTAAACCTGCCGCTATTAAACCTAAATAACTTAAACTACCGAACACTCCTGCTCCTCCTGTACCGGAAGACCATGTTGATATTACGTTTTTGTTTTTGAAAAATGGCATGTACATTAATAAGGACGATTCTCCCATCCCTGAAGAAATAGATGTGAGGACGACACCAAGTATAGTCAGCCATTGTGCTTCGTTCATTGCTACTAAGATAAAACCCCCGGCACTAAACACAATTGTGACGGCCATCCTGACGTGAATCCACAATGGGAAAAACGGCGAAAGAAACTTAACAACTACCGACGGTACGATATCCGCTAACAAAATAGCTCCAGTGGATACATAATTGCAATCCCTCATGGGTATGTCGGTTGCATTCTTTGCATCATGGGTACCATGGCCGGCTAACAAGTCATGAGCAGCGCTGAGCATCACGACGTATCCGAAATTGTTGCACATTCCGAGCATCCAGAAACTTGTCAGTGTTCTCCAATCTTTTGTCCATTTTTTTGATTTCTCCGCTGGTCTTTCTTCGCCCATCTGAAACAGAAAATAAAACGTTTGATTAGTTATCTTGCAAATTTCAAATGGCTTATATTTACACCCAATATTACTCGACGATGTGTTTCAAGCAAAACAAACACAAGCTATACCTAATTAATATTTAAATACAGTTCTATTATAACACTGACCCATTGAATATTTACCACAAACCATCCTGCTCACATTTAAATTAATATTATTAATACTTTCTTGTATTGGTTATAAATAGTTACCGATACAGAAACAACCATAACGTAAAGACTAAAAGACAAAGACGGGTACAAAGGAAATTAATGCTTAAATTAAGCTCTATGCTTACATTCATCAATCTTAATAAATCAGTGTTCCATATTTTTGCTTTACCTAAAAACTGATAGAATTTGGGGTAATTTAGTGAAGTAAATTTAGTATCATTCTGCGCAGGTGAACTCTAGACTTAGTTAGCACTCTGTCTGTATGGCACACGAATTATAAGAACAAGAAAGTTTTTACTTCTGTTCATTTGCTGTAAGCACTACACGAGCACAGTAGCTTGAGTTAAAGCCCAGAGCCCCGTAAAGGGCTCACTTCAGGTCATTTACTGGGCCCCCTCCTTAATATTATTAATGACCTTTGGGAGCCATAAGGTCTCCCCAGAAATAGGTTAGGATTAGGTAAAGAAAATACCTTGCTCGTTCCGTGCCCATAACAAATAATTTTTCATTTCTATTTGTTATGGTTGACTTATAAGACTATAAGACCAAGACAGTTGACTTATGTCGAATGTATTGGTCTTATAATTTCTTTTTCTTTCTTCTTTTATATTTTAAGCTTCTTTATTTCTTTTAGGAACCTTTAAAACAAAACAAATAAAGGTCTGAATATGGACCTTACTTTGTGGAAATATGTTTTATAATCCACAGTAATCTAAAATCTCTTTTAATCGATAATATAATCTCTAAATTTTGGTTCTTACCGAAAAGACTTATCACTAGTAGAAACGATGAGTTCATGCTTGCTTGTAATATCTTGTACCGATAAGTGTAAAACATTCTTCGTAAAGACAAATTTTCATTGTTTTTGTTATTATTTTGACGTCACTTTTTGATAGCATGACAAGCGAGAACCTCTACATCCTTGCACAGAGGTTACACGCTTTGGATAACCGTAGGCAACATCACAAGCATCGGGTTCTAGCCACTGACCACCTCTAAACACCTCTAGCCCGAATCAATGTCCAATGTCCATGTTCTTATGGGGTATACATTGCATAAGCATGACCCCAACCGTAAATTCACAAAAAGATGTGTTAATTTCTTTTCTATAGTAATATATAAATAATGAATCAAATATATATATGTATATATATAATATATTATATATATATATATATATATATAATATATATATATATTATATAATATATATATATATATATATATATATATATATATATATATATATATATATATATATATATATATATATATATATATATATATATATATATATATATATATATAATATATATGGAATTTATAAGCATTCCATTGATTCTTTTCTCCATTGTTAAGCTAGTTGGTAGAGAACATTTTTTAAGTCCAAAATAATGTATTAGCTTATATTTATTATTACTTGATTCACACGTAAGGTCCAACATGGGGTTTAACCTCGTGTTCAGCCCCCCCCCCTCCGGCGATTGTCGTGTAAAGTCTAGACAATAGGTTCATAATACCGTGTGAACACTTCGGGTCGAATACGTGGTTAAACTCCGCGTCTGGACAAAGTATATAATAAACAATAAATACATGATAATGGCCGAGGAATTTCTGCCTGAGCTTTTATTGCATATTCACATTATAAAATATATTTTTATTCCTTATTGTATGAAACATTATCGTATATTATGTTAACGTCATTGTTTCTATGTTGTTACAGTTGTGCTGACGTTCGTGAATTGCTACGACGTCGGATGGGCGACCAAAGTTCAGGATATCTTCACATATGCTAAACTTTTGGCATTATTCGTCATTATCATTGCTGGGATTTATCAACTTTGGAATGGTAAGCCAAAAAAACATTTCTTCCTTATCTTCTAGAGCTTGTTAAGACGTCAGTAAATCACACTGACCTTTGGCCACAACGGAAATCTTGGGTGCGCTTAATCCCAGGTTAAGCTTTCAGTTTATATCAGACTATATATACAGGGTGGTCCAGCTAAGAAGGACAAGACCTTTTTCTCGGAAACTATGACAGCTAGAAGGATGCGGTTTTCGGCGTTGGATTCAATGTAATAGTGAGCAGACGAGAAAAATCCGTTTTCGGGCGCGCTTTGCGCCTGTCATAGAGATGTTAATGCTAACTTTTTTAATTTTATAGTTAGGTATAGGGAACTTTTTTTTGTTCTTTAAAGAATGAAAAATAAGGAAGATTAATGAAGACCGTATCAAAAAAGGACAATTTTTAACCGAGCTATGATGAAAAAACACTTTTTTTTAAATTTAGTTCACTTCGGCGCCATTTTGGATGATGTTGCATTTAAATAAAATTTATTATATGGACATATTTTTAAACTAGAAACATTGCTTTAATAAAAGAATATCAAAAGTTTTAATTCCAACCTCAGTTTTAGGTGTAAAATAGTCGTTAAACATAACAAAAACAAAAAAAAATATGGTTTTTCTAAGATACCATGAAAAGTAAGATAGGGAGCTATAGTTTTTATGGTTTGTACAGTTAGCCAACATAAAAAGCAACAAAATGAATCCAATTTTAACAAATTCGCTTCACAATTTCAAAAGTTATTACTAATAAATCTCTTAAAATTGCCAAAAATGGAATATTTTTTATAGTTTACCACCCTATTGTTGATATTTAATGGAACTGCAACGTCATCATACCTTGTGATCTTTATTGCAGCTTGTATGAGGATTCCAGAACGCCCAAAAACACTTATTTTTGTTCATTGGTTGTGGAGAAATTACGATTATGGTGATTTTCGTCAATCGTAGAATGCAGATTAGAGGTACCTTGCAAAAACCAAGTAAAATCCTTCATAAACGTTAATAAAAAATTGATTTTGATGATAACTACTTCGTTTCTAGGGGTGAAGGACCCATAAATAGCAAATCACACAACTAGACTGTAAAGTGATATTTTACTGCTGCGGAAATTTGTTTATTAACAACAATAAAACCAGCAAACTTTATTTCCGGAGCTATAAATTATTATTATTTATATATTTACCTTTAGTTGCGCATTTATTTAAAAAGAGTCGATTTTTCGGTTA
Organism: Microvelia longipes; assembly: GCA_018340805.1. Taxonomy (NCBI): domain Eukaryota; kingdom Metazoa; phylum Arthropoda; class Insecta; order Hemiptera; family Veliidae; genus Microvelia; species Microvelia longipes. Next base: position 5,156,264 of record JACMZG010001913.1, read on the forward strand.
AAAATTGTCCTTTTTGATACGGTCTTCATTAATCTTCCTTATTTTTCATTCTTTAAAGAACAAAAAAAGTTCCCTATACCTAACTATAAAATTAAAAAAGTTAGCGTTAACATCTCTATGACAGGCGCAAAGCGCGCCCCGAAAACGGATTTTTTCTCGTCTGCTCACTATTACATTGAATCCAACGCCGAAAACCGCATCCTTCTAGCTGTCATAGTTTCCGAGAAAAAGGTCTTGTCCTTCTTAGCTCGACCACCCTGTATATATATATATATATATATATATATATATATATATAATATATATATATATATATATATATACATAGCACAACTCCGAGCACAACTCTTTTATCGTCTGCAGCTTCATATCTACTTTCAACTAGTCTCCATAGCCATCGCCTTACCGGTTTTAAGAAGAACTCTTCGGTAGCTGATCTTCGTGTATCGTCCATTCTTTCTGTTTCTAAGTGTTTTTATATATATTTTTGTCTTTATGTATGGAGTTATATATATATATATATATATTATATATATAATATATATATTATATATATATATATATATATATATATATATATGGTTGTGTGTGTATGTACATATATATGTAATATATATAAATATAATCATATATGATCACCATCATTAGATTTAAACTTTAAACTTATCGATAACAAGTGATTTTTATTACGTCGTTAACCGTCATAATTTACTTAGCAAACATTGTTTAGATCAATCATTGAGCGGGGTCAGTGCATGGATGAAGTGACCGTAGAGAATAAAAAGGCCGTATTTACTGTCAGAGGACGAGATAAGAAAGAGAGACTGCCATATAAATTAGGTAATATATGTATTCTGAGGACAAAGCGAGCGAGTCAGAAGCGACGAGGATATGTGTTGCAAGGCGAGAAAAAGTTCCGAGGTTTCCGGAACCAGATTTTTATGTGAAATTATTCGGAAGTAAAAAGTAGACTTATTGGATTATATCCAAGTAGACTTATTGTTGGGGCAATTATTTTGAGAAAAGCAAGAATATAGTAAATTTCTATAGAAAGTTAAAGATATACAGACCACCTGTTGTCTATATATAATCCCATTTTTCTCAAATGAAAATTCCTATATCTAAGGAGATCATGACAAATCATTTCTTTGCTTCATAAATAAGGCTGTTATTTAACGTTTTATTTTATTTATTATGTTTTAAATTATGTAACTCAGCAGTAAGGTAGCATTTTATTTATAAGGTAAAGCGCTGGTGGAGCGCTGGCGCCAACAGTGCCTCAACTTACTCTGACCTCCAATTAAAATTTCGAAGAATATAAAATTAAGAATTTACTAGAGACGAGCGAAGCTCTCTTACCGCCATCAAGCAAGACATATATCATTTGATACTACCGAGTTTTGCAAAACATAAATAGTTTGACTCAATGTAATTGTGCAAGAGAGACACCTAGGAAATGTAATCAGCAAAATGCAATGCTACATCTGTGAACTGTTCCATCATTCGACAGATGTAACATTGCATTTGCTTGTAACATTTCCTAGGTGTCTCTCGTACAATTATATTGTGTCAACTTTTCATGTTTTGCAAAACTCGGTAGTATGAAATGATAAATATTAATCAAAAGATAGTGTGTTTACAAAAATCCGTTAGAAATGCATACTTGCATGAACCTATACCTATATATATATATATATATATAATATATATATATATATATATATATATATATATATATATATATTATATATATATAATATAAAACTTTGAAAAAATCGAAAAAAATAAATAAATAAAAGGTGTGTAATTATATATATATATATATATATATATATATATATATATATATATATATATATATATATATATATATATAATATATATATATATATATATATATATATATATATATATATTATATATATATATATATATATAATATATATATATATATATATATATATATATATATATAATTTCTTTGTAATAAGAAAATTTGTATATTGTTAGGGTGGCAGCATTACTTAAGACCACCAGTGAAACGACTTTGCTCTTATCAGTTATGCTTCTTCTATATATAGTATTATACTAAGCCAACACAGGTAATTACAGTACATGTAAAATTAGCACCTGTTGATAATTGCATGCATTTTTATGGCGACGTCTAACAGTGTCTCCGACCGCAGTAACCATGGTAACTCCCTCCAAACTAATCTCTCTGAATGATAAGAAAACAAAATCAATGAACTAACCTGATAATCTTATAACCTAAAAAGAAGGTTATATTAACGTCACTATTTACGCGCTTATTACACGTTATTAAAACGAGGGCGTGGCATGACAATAAACGGGTTCCAAAACGTGAATGATAACGTGGTTTATACAAAGTGAACTAAGGTACGTTTAGGTTGCATCAGTGGGTGTATTTTCCACCCTTTGAATAAAAGCCACGTGGTAAACATGCGCAGTAGATGTGTGAAGGGTTTGTCGGGGGTAAGTCTCCCTTTAGAGGGATGAAAAGACAGGACTGAGACTACCTACCTACTTTTCTCCGCAAACTAAAACAGAAAATTCTGAAACCCGGTGTTTCGACTATCAGTTCCTAAAAATGACGCAACAAATTTTCCTAATTGATCGTTCTTTAAAAATGGCCTATACCCCTATAGTCCAAGAGCAAGGCCTAAAAAATGTGACTCATTTTGTACTACTTCTAACCAAATTTTTCTGCAAGTATACCTTAAATTATGAAGGAAAAGCATAGTCTGCCTATCCAGAGTGGAGCCCTTCATATGAGTGCGCTCGTTCAAAATAATAGAAAATCCCACAAATTTTCGTTTTCTTACTATGAGTGCAAAACATGAAGAGAAAATTTTTTAAAGCTGATAAAATTTCCTATAAAACGAGTGTTTTTCTCGTCAAAAATAAAAAAAATGACATTTGATAAATGGCCAACAAAAATATAAGGCGCGGTCGAATATCCACGGCCTTCTAGAACATTGGATCACCAACAAACTTTTTTATAACTTTTTGTTTTCAAAATTTTCAGTAATTAGCTACATTTGTGATAAATAAAGCCTATTTCCGTAATCTGCACACTCTTTTGGTTAATCTCAAAGAGTATTTACATTCATTCAACGATTTATTTTTAATCTAACTTGGTACATACAAAACTACTGTTAGACGTCAATGTTAACAAATATGACATGTCAAAATAAAACACAAAATATTGACGTCTAACAGTAGTTATGTATGTACCAAGTTAGATTAAAAATAAATCGTTGAGTGAATGTAAATACTCTTTGAGATTAACCAAAAGAGCGTGCAGATTACGGAAATAGGCTTCATTTATCACAAATCCGGTTAATTACTGAAAATTTTGAAAAAAAAGTTATAAAAAAGTTTGTTGGTGATCCAATGTTCTAGAAGGCCGTGGATATTCGACCGCGCCTTATACAAAAAGTCGAAATTTTTCAAAGAAATTCGCTGACTTTGCATAAATTAACATTTTTTGGTGTTTTTGAAAGAGCCATAACTTTGGATGTAGTTGTCCGATTTTAATGATTGAACAGAACCCTCCCTGTATTGGAAATTGTATCATCTTTAAAAAATGTTTTATTCATGTTTTGCACACGACCCACAGGGAACCACTTATTTCAAGAAAACTGAAATTTGTGCGATTTTCTAAAATTTTGAACAGGCGCGATCATATGAAGAGCTTCACTCTGGATAGGTAGACTATGCGTTTTCTTCACAATTTAAGGTATATTTTCAGAAAAATTTTGGTTTAAAGTAGTACAAAATGAGTCACATTTTTTAAAGTCCGGCTCTTGGACTGCAAGTATAAATATAAAACTGTATAGGTGGTAGTCAAATCACAAATATTTCGCTTCCCAATTTTCTAAAAGGAAACAAAGCATTGTCCTCACCGAAAAATGGAACACTCACTGATAACAGTATAAGTCGGCGCTATACTCACTGATGCCAAAAACAAATTTGGTGCGTACGGATGTACACATTAATTGTGAACACGTTACAGAGTGAACAGCAGATACAATTTTAATTAAATTTAGCTCAAAAACTTCGTTCTATGAGAGGAAGAGCTGATTGGATTTTGGGGTTGATCTAACTTGGAGTATTGAAATGACTCCACTTCAAACTTAAATCAAAAACTTACACAATTACGATAAAGTATTTGTTAAATAAATTATATATATATATATATATATATATATATATATATTATATATTATATATATATATATATATATGAAGAATTATTTTATTTGGTAACAACTACCCAAATATAGTTTATTACATTTCTACCACTTTTAGAATTTCAATGATAATATTATCTGTTTTGGAAACAGACGAAATAATGATAACTCTTGTATTAAACATCTTATAATGTTACTTGTAATATCGAATCATGGATCTTAATTTGAAATCCTACACAAATCTTTCTTTAAAAGAAAAGAGGTATCACTGTACTGTGAAAAATTCAACGAAATTAAGATTAATGAAAATAAAGACAGCGGTCTAATAAACTTAAAATTTAACAAGGTTTCGACCTATCCTTGGTCTAGGAACGAAAGCTTGTCAGGAGGAAGGATCTGTTTTCTGAAGTCTAACTCGCGTAAAAACTCCGAAGGGCACCGAATAGTAACAAATTATAGGCATTGGCTAACTTCTAGAAAGAAAAAGTTTACTAATTTATTAAGCCCTCTTTCTTTAGTATAGTCTAAACCTGCAAGACCCAAATGTATTGCGTACTGTGCATTTAATTTGATTGGCAAATGGGTTGGTCGCAAATCGCCAGTCCCAGGGTTGCTAATTTATATTTGGACATCAGCTATCACTACTATGCTCATCTAGTATCCCCTCATCCTTTCATTGCATTTTTAGACCAACCGGACATTGGACAAGTACTAATCCAAGATATTCAGGGTATCACGCTTAATATTAAAATAAATTCTATACAAACTTATAAAACTATTTCTCTTATAAAATTCTCTTTAACTATTCTACTTATAAAGCGAAAATCAAATGCAATTTTGCTAAGAGAATATTAAGTGGACAGATTCTATAATCATTGTAAAATCTAGAACCAAATAAAGGTAAATTATAAATATATAATATATAATGTAAAATTGACTCTCGAGGCCTAGCCGAGGACGATAATACGAGAACTGAAACTCTTCGATCTCTGCCGTGTATTAAGTTTTCCCTTATATAATAATAATGACCGTTTAGAGCCTTGCGGCTCATCAGGGATAAACCCTGCGGGAACCACATCGGGTGGTAGTAGCAAACGTTACGCTCAAAGTTTATTCTAAAGCTAGCGATAATTTATCCAAATAAACAATAATTTTCTACAAACTGAGAGTATGTATATGAGAGTATTTTCGACTTAAAGAATATGTGAAATATATTTCTATTAATTTTTAAAATTTTTTGATGATGATGGAAATGAGAAGTTACTATTTAAAGGGATGTTTAATACGATTGTATATAGGGGGTTTTCTTTTTTGATACATTCTCTTTTTCATTCAATAAATTATTTAGAATTTGTTCTGTGGCAGCCTTTTTAAAGTTGTCATAGATGGACCTACTTTGGCAAGAAGGGTCGCTACCACGGAGTACTTAGAACTTAATAGTCTTTGGTCGCTACCGTTCTACAGAGGCAATGCTCTATGTATAATTTAGGATCAGGGATATTTAAATTGAAGTTAAAACTATTACGTCCCTTGAGACGTATATATGCGTTTTACGTCTCTTGGGACGTAAATATGTGTTTTACGTACCTAGGGACGTATATATGTGTTTTACGTACTTAGGGACGTAAAACAAGTTTACGGGATCTGGTCGCTTCAATTGAAAACCTAATTTACAACTCAAGTCGTAGGTAAAGAGTATTTTCGTTGCATGTTGACAATAATGTAATCTCAATATTACGGATCAATCGTAGAAAATATGATTAAATCATATTTATTATAAAATAATACAATAAATTATTAACTCATGGGATTGAAAAATATGTTTAAAGTTTTTTGAGTGTTTACGCACTTGCAAGGTCGGAGTGATCTAATTACAGAATTTTCGGTAGAGTTTTATCGTTCCATCTTTCCACTACAGATAGCGCGTCGTCTGGCTCTTTTCCGCTCGGCCAAGTCCAGTATGAATGGATTTCATGTCAAGTATTTTCTTAATTTTTTTTTGAAGTCTTACGAAGTTTCATTGGCTCAAATGTCAATGAAATTTATAAAATTTTAAATGTTTATAAAATTAATAATATTTAAATTGACTGTATAGTTTTCAAGCATAACTATTGATGGAACTTAACGGTGTACAACCGATGAGAGAAAAACAAACACTTCAACTCGAAAAACAAATTTGGTTTTCATTTTTAATGGGTGTTTGTATTTTAAGTTTAAATTTCATCATAATTTTTCTTTATACTATTTACTTAAAGTTTGTAGGTCTGTTTTTATCACGCAACATATTTATTTTACTCCCCAAACCTCTGCCACAAAATTCATCTGAATAGTAGCTAATTTGGTCCAGCATCATTAGATGTTTCTAGTATAGGGTAAAAATATGTTTATCTCCAGAAGGGTAATAATCAAAACATTTCGGGGCTTGTTTTTATGTAATAATGACCGTCATTATAACCCGGCGGGAAATAATAATTTATTATTTCCCTCCGGGTTAATCCAGCTTAGCCAACTTAATTATTGAGTAGTTAAAATTACAGATTCAAAAATCTACGTAAAGAATTTTGAGTAAACAAAGTTATGTTGGCAGCACTGATCATTAAATCCCAGCTGTCTGTAAACAAATAATTTCTTTATCAAATCTGTTTTGACGATAAATTTGCTACTTTTTTACTAAGTTTTTTCTTATCTTTCTAGTAATATCCCTGTTATATTTATCATAAAAAGGATGTAGTGCGGTTGTTTACGATGGAAAGTGATAATGAAATAATAGTAAACGACATAGATGAATTGTTTCCCGATATCCCCGATAATCCTCAACCGTCTTGTATAGATGACGAAGTAAATACGGTTAAAATACATTATTCAATGTATTTTTTTTAATTTTGCATAAAATAGTATAATTAAGTTTCACTGATTCTATAAATAAATAAGTAAATTCACCGGAATTATCCGTTTCAGGTGTTTTTAAGGCCTCCTAAGTGGTTATCACAAAGTTCTGTATGTTTGGGTGTTTGTTATCACCGTAGCTCCTAGTGTATTCATGCTAGAGAGTTGAAACTTGGTACGAAAATCAGTCTACCGCTTTAGTTGTGCTATTCGGGAAATATTTTTTATGACGTCATTAACCCGCAAAAAGAAAGCTAAAATTTCGAAAAACATAAAAAGCGGAAAAAAGTTGAAATACAATTTTAAATTTAGCACGCGTTTTGAATTTAGCTATAAACAAGACTAACATATGTACCAAGTTTGATATTATTATTAGCATTAGTTAAATTTTTTATCAAATGACTTGTGCACTATTTTTACACAATTGTTAAAATTGTAAAATAATCCAATTGATATATCATTTGATACTACCGAGTTTTGCAAAACATGAATAGTTGACACAATATAATTGTGCGAGAGACACCTAGGAAATGTAACAAGCAAAATGCAATGCTACATCTGGGAACTGTTCCATCATTCAACATTCGTCATTATTGATGGCTCGACATAATGTCATGTCCCACTCTGCTTCGTTACGTCTAACTCATCAGGGCGCCGACAGAGCCTGAATTTAGCATTGCATTTTGCTTGTTACATTTCCTAGGTGTCTCTCGCACAATTATATTGTGTAATTCAATTGATTTAAAATTCGGCACAAGTGTACCATTACGTAATAGATAAGTACACCATGATTCGTTTTAATACGACAAGTATATCTATGATTTTTGTAAGATCATTAAAGTTATGCAGCATCGAGCGTTTCAGAGCTTGAATGGGATAATGAAAGGAATGTATTTACTATTAGAGGACGACCGAAGCAAGTCTAAAAAGGTGGTGTAGTATAAATTTAACGTCTTATAGAGTCTGAGATCGAGCGAAGCAAGTCCGAGGGGGGAAAGCGTAGCAAATTCGATTCAATGACGGAAAGTTATAGGTACCCCGTACACGGATTTTTTTTTATTTTCATAAGTGCAGAGCTCTATAAATTACTAATGAATTGTACCGAATAACCCCTGCTTTAGTTCTATAAATTTAGTCAAATAAATTTCACATAAATTCGTACCTCGTCATCATGATCAGGAGAAACAAGACTTGACCCAAGGAGCTAGGAGTTTTCCAGTTAATTTTATGCGGACGTACACAAGGTACTGTACTCGATTCAATAAATTAGCTCTAATGGTCGACACGTGGTCCTAGTATGGGTGCCGGGGCATGTCGCATCGCAGGAAATGAAGCAGCTGATCAAGCTGCCAAGCGTGCGTCCTTTAGCCGGAAGGGTGGGGACGGTTCTATCAGATGGGACGATGCCAAGACTGCTTTAGTTCAACGCAGTCTGGCGCGCGTGCAAGCCACGTGGGGACCTCTCCTCCACCCTGCTTAGAAGAATGAAAGAAACGTAAGAGAAAGATCACGCACTGTCCAAGTCAAAAGAGACAGTGTCGTGCTTACGCGCTTAGACTTGGGCAGACGCAGTTGACGCACGGGCAACCTTCTCCAAAATGAACGTGCCCCTCGATGCCGATTCTGCAACAGAAGCGCTGACAGTGACTCACATCTTTGAAGATTGTGAGTCACTTGCCGAGCTGAGGACGACTTGCGGAGCACCGGCGAGTGCAGCAGTCGCCCTCACCGAGGAATCTCACCGAGACTCGTTCTCACCTTCCTGCGTAGAGCAGAATCTACGAAGCAGTTTAGGTCCAACAAAGTATTTAGCGAGGAATTTTGAAGTAGGTTAAGTTAGGTTTCGGTTTAATTATTAGGGTCTGTTCACCGTTTGTCGTAACTGCTCACTCCGGCAATTTGTTAAAACCGGTTAGTGAGTAGGCTCCCGTCGGCTGGTCGAGGGGATGCGACACTCGGTTTTTAATTAGGTTAGTTAGTTTAGATAGCTCAGTCTGTGATCTACCTAGGTTTTAGTTAGTTTAGATAAGGGGGTAGTGTTAATGCTTACTCGGCAATATGTTAAAACCGGGTGGGCGCCCACAGCATAGCTGGAGGAACTACTGCCCAAATCTGTGATAATTAGATTTTAGTTAGTTTCAGGTCTACTGGCAACAGCCCCGGCAATTTGTTCCAACTGGATGGCTGTTGTCCTAACATTTGTGATATTAGGCTAGGTAATGTAAAATAAGTTTTAACTAGGATTTAGGTATTTATTTAACAGATAGGTCTAGATAGTTAAGATAGGAACAGACCCACCGAACCACCTATTCCGGCAGTATGTTCAACCGGCTCTGGTGACCCTCTGCGGAGGCCAGGTGGCGGTTTATGTGATATTTCTGTGATATTAGGTTAGTGTGTTAGTGAGGCATTTGCAGGGTTAGTTAGTGTTCCCTGCTTAGCAGGGCTGGGCTTTGGGTTAGTCCCGGTCATTTGTTAAACCCGAGGTCTGACTCGTCCTGTAATAATGGAGCGCAGTCCAGATAGGAGGAAGGCTAGTCAGTGCTAGGCCTGGTTACAGGGCTGACTTAGTCAGAACTTTGTTGGACCTAAGTCATCGAGGTTATAGTTATGGAAGACAACCACCCAGAAGATTCAACTGCTGGAGTGCTCTTTAGTGTGAAGGGGTCCTCGGTGCTTTCGGGTTGGGTGCTTGCTGCGTCGGGGGGTTTTTCCTGGCCCTCGGCTGTGACCTGCGGCCGTCGAGGAGCCTCTGGGTCCAGGTTTCTTCACTATCGGATGGCAGGACTAGAACCTTAGGCGAATCGATTGGGCCTTGGGTTCCCTGTGGGGGCGGTCTCCCTCTTTGGGGTCGCTCTTCTTTGGGTTTTTCGATGGCCTTTGGTCACTCTTTGAGTACACATCTCCGGCANCGTCGCTGGTCGGGGGATGGGGTGACACCGGTTTTAATTAGGTTAAGTTAGTTAGATAGCTCAGGCGTGATGCAGCCAGGTTAGTTAGTTAGAAAGGGGTATAGTAGTTAATGCACCTCGGCAATATGTTAAAACCGGAGTGGGCGGGCCCTCGCGAGTGGAGGAACTACTGCCCAAATCTGTTGATATTTAGATTTATTAGTTTTCAGCCGGCAAAGCCCCGGATTTGTTCCAACTTGGATGGCTGTTGTCTTAGACATATGGATTTAGCATGGGTAATGTAATAAGTTTAACTAGGGAATTACGGTATTTAATTTAACAGATAGGGTCTAGATAGTAAGATAGGAACAGGACCACCGAACCACTATTCCGGCAGTAGTTTCCACCGGCTCTGGTGACCCTACTGCGGAGGCGGTGGCGGTTTGTTGATATTTCATGTGATATTAGGGTGTTAGTGATTAGGTAGTTAGTGTTAGGCCTGCTTTGCAGGGCTGGGGCTGCGAGGTTAGCCCGTCAATGTAAACCCGCGAGGTCTGACTCGGTCCTGTAATAAGCGAGCGCGTCCAGAATAGGAGGAGAGCTAGTCAGTGGGGCCTGGTTCGGTCTGACTAGCAGAAACTTTTGTGTGGGACCTAAGTCTTCGAGGGAGTAGAGGAAGACAACCACCCAGAAGATCAACTGCTGGAGTGCTCTTTTAGTGTGAAGGAGGTCCTCGGTAGCTCTGGGGTTTGGGTGCTGCGTCGGGGGGTTTCCTTGGCCCTCGCTGGATCCTGCGGCCGTCGAGAGAGCCTCTGGGTCGAGTCGCCGACCGGGAGGTGGCAGGACCTAGAACTTAGCCGAATCGAATTGGCCTTTGGGGTTCCCTGTGGGGCGGTCTCCTCTTGCGGGTTCGCTCTTTCTTTGGTTTCGATGGCCTTTGGATACACTCTGAGTACACATCTCCGCCATCCAAACACCATGAACTTCGCAACAACAATACGCCGATCGGCTCTAACTAGCTGACTGGAGCAGCGGTTAGAGGATTGGGGGGTTCAGATTCCGGCTCAGTTCCACACCACCAATTCCAGCTGGTGAGTGTTCTGAAGCTGGCCGTAGGGGATGGTATGCTAATGCTTTCCTGTCAACGGGGTCAGCATCTAGGTTAAGGCTTTGAGGGCGGCCAATGCCTCCTGACTGGGTCTACCCCAGTCAGGCGGTTCTTGCGACGGCGAAGCAGACACGCAGTTGTGATTAGTGGACGGGTAATGGGGCTGCAATTTCCTAGTTAATAGTGGGTAGCCTCCCCACACTGCCGGCGGCATAAAGCTTTTTTTCTTTTTATTTACTCCGAAAGAAAAAAAAAAAAAAATAAATTAGCAATTTTACGCTGAGAGTTGACCGTAAATCAGTAGAGTTCACAAGTAGGTTGCTAGTCACGTGTGATAGACTAAGGTTCAAAAATCTGATACGGGGTACTCCGGATTTTTCTATCAAATTATATTATTATATATATATATATATATTATATATATATATTATATATTTGCTCACGTAATCAGATAAATTCAGATACGGCTGCTTCGCGGAGCCGTGGTCGTATAGTACTGAGACTTCGGGCACGGAGGTCCGGGGTTCAACAGCCGGGCTGTTGCTGCTCAGTTTTATGAGATCGAATTTGATGTAAAAAAGATTTCGCCAACTTTAGCTTTACTTTGAGCATAGTAGATGTGACCCACCCGAGGTGGTTCCCGCAGGGCGAACACCCTGAAGGGCCGAAAGGCCCTAAAACGGGCATCATTATTATTATTTTTATTATTATTATATAATCAGATAAAAGAGCACTCGCACTCACATTTTTTTTAATTAAGACCAGCAACTCTTTGCTGTCCTTCAGCAACTGGTGCTGACGCGTAATCATACAATACTCTTGTATTACATACAACAGCCTGTATAGAAGGTAGCTGATTCTTTAAACTTAATCACAATGCTTTCATTTCTCTTACAATATAGAAAGTAATTAATTGAACCCCGTAATGATGTGAACGAGATAGGTTTAATTACCTACCTCTGTGCTATAGGTAGCTTCATAACACAATAATTAGAGATAGAGAAGTGATAGTCGAACTGTCTATCAGTCTTACCATTATATTCTTATAAGCGAATTCTTAAGTTATAAATGACGTTTAATAGGAAGGAGTGGCTTAGAATAGGGTAGATCGAATATAATTATATATATATATATTATATATATATATATTATATATATATATATATATATATATATTATATTATATAATACGGGGTGTACAAAAATAAAACTCCCTTCCCGAAAGGAGGTGGTACTACACTCATTTCCACAAAAAACTTCATATAACTATGGTCCGATTCTCAACCGTTTTCCCACAAGGTCGCAAATTTCATGATTTTTTAAAACTCCTTGAATTGCATTCAGAAAATGCATATATTCAGAAAGTATACAACCTAGCTTCAAAATATTGAATTTGTTGGAAAGCTAGGAAATGTCCTATAAGACAACATGGTTGTTATATCCAAAAGTATGTATTCAAGTGTCAAAAGTAGGCATAACTCAAAATTTTTTAAAAAAAAATGAAAATTTTGAAACTTTTTGAAGGAACTTGAAGCTTAATGACCCACTTTGAGAACCTCTGTTGCTAGGAAAATACCTTGAACACTCCTCTTTAAGGTGATACCATAATTATACCCATTTGTAGGCTATTTTTTGAAGTTAAGACTGATACAAACTCAAAAAACACCCAAAAATACAAAGTTTTTTTGTATTTTCTTGTGAGTTAATCTATGGGGTCTTCATTGTCAAAAGCTTTTTAATTATATTTTTTTTAAATAAGGGATTCATAAACTATCGAAAATTCCTCCTGATGGAGTCTGATTGACAGAAACCTGTGTCAGTAAATCTTCTAAATGTGGTTTGAATAGTTTTCTTTTCAGGAACATTTCTATCAGGAAACGTTCCTGATTTTCTCTGACTGCTTCCTGGTCATATCATAGCCAGTATATTCTGCCGTTGTTTAAACTGGCATATTAGAATAGATTGCTTAAGTATATTAATGTAAATTTCAAACGTACAGTCTAGAAGCCTGCAACCAACTGATAACTCTTCAAAAATAAACTGGGTTATATTTAATCTTAACCAACCATAATGATTGTAAACAAAATTAATAGACTAATTAAAAACAATTATACAATTTATTTTGGACCAAGAATAAAAAATAACGCAATTGATTCATAAAATACCAAACCTATCCTCAGGAGGGATTTTTGATAGTTTATGAATCCCTTATTTAAAAGAAAATATAATTAAATAACTTTCGACAATGAAGACCCCATAGATTAACTCACAAGAAAATACAAAAAAACTTGTATTTTGGGTGTTTTTGAGTTTGTATCAGTCTTAACTCAAAAAATAGCCCTACAATGGGTATAATTATGGGTATCAACTTAAAGAGGAGTGTTCAAGGTAGTTTTCCTAGCAACAAGAGGTTCTCAAAGTGGGTTCATTAAGCTTCAATGTTCCTTCAAAAAGTTTCAAAATTTTCATTTTTTTAAAAAAATTTTGAGTTTATGCCTACTGACCACTTGAATACATACTTTTTGGATAACAACCATGTTGTCTTATAGAGAATTTCCTCAGCTTTCCAACAAATTCAATATTTGAAGCTAGGTTGTATACTTTCTGAGATATATGCCATTTTCTGATGCAATTTCAAGGGTTTTAAAAATCATGAAATTTGACCTTGTGGAAAACGGTTTGAGAATCGGACCATAGTTAATATGAAGTTTTTTGTTGGAAATGAGCTGTAGTACCACCTCCTTTCGGGAGGGAGTTTTATTTTGTACACCCTGTATATATATATTATATATATATAATATATATATATATATATTATATATTATATATATATATATTTATATTTATATTATATTGGTACAAGTATATTGAGTTGAAATTTAGTAAATTGTATATCATTACGTAATAAATAAGTAACTATGTTTCGTTTTAATACGACAAGTATATCCATGATTTTTGTTGGATCATAAAAGTTAAGCAGCATTGAGCGTTGACAGAGCGTCATGACACGGATGCATTTACAATCTGAGGACGAGGGAAGCGAGTCCGAAGACATGCTGCAGTGTAAATTTGGTGGCTTGTATGTACTGATGACGAGCGAAGCGAGTCGGATGGAAGGAGGATGAGCGTAGCGAATCCGGTGTAACTTATTACGGGGTACCTCGGAACTTTTTCTTAAAAAAGTTTCGAGGTACCCCGTACCCGATTTTTGAACTTAAGACCATTCACACGTAAGCACCTACTTGTGTACTCTATATTCTGTACAAATCAACGTCTATTTGAACTTAAATATTAGTACAAGTGGTGTGTGAGCATATTTGAAACGAATTCGCCGCACAATAGAACATTTCATTGATATAATAGATATGATTAATATATGCATTTTCGAGGTCTGAGTTCAATATGTCGGACACTAATGTATTCACGTTGGTTTTAATGGGAACAAAACAAAAGAAAAACAATGTATTGCTTTGCATAATTAAATAATACTGCATCGTCAGACAACTTGTTTAGCGAATTTGAATTTGTTTGGACTACTAAAGAGATTAGGTTCCTTTCAAATCAATTCAACACAGGTTAATCCCGTAACATCTCCAATTTTAATATAATTTGTCTGACAAAGAAATAATTGACTGTAGTCAAAGAAATGTCTAAAAATAGAAAACTTTGAAAATTTTTAACAGAGTACTGGGATCGTGAAGACGGTGATCACTTAACAAAAAATAACTAGCTTTCATGGCTAGCTTAAAAAATTATATTTTGAGATCCAAGAGATAATGTTTTCAATATAAGGGAGCTAAATAAATTTTAATGTTACAATTAATTAAAAAAATACATTTTTTACTTTTCCTTAATTATAGTAGGTATTTTGGGAAAATATTGCGTTGTACTAAAAATCCAAAATTGGGGTTTGACCTAAATTATCCGTTTTAGGTGTTTTTAAGACACTCTGGGTAGTTTTTATTAAGTTGTCTGTCTGTATGTGTGTCTGTGTGTATATGTGTGTCTGTATATGTGTGTCTGTCTGTATGTGTGTCTGTCTGTATATGTGTGTCTGTCTGTATGTTTGTCTGTCTGTATATGTTTTTTTTTTTTTTTTTTTTTTTTTTTTTTTTTTTGGTGCTACCTTCATAAGCAAAGGTAGCCGTTATTGATTGAAAACAGATTAACAAAATTATGATATTGGCTGCAACAAAATATATAATACCAAGACCCATTTAGAATTGCATTCTGATATCTCAGAAATAATGCTGATATTACTCCATATCTTTGTGTTAACAAAGCCAGTCTAGTTTACAGGTGTATAAAATTGTGACTGGTGACAACTTGTGACTTATTGGTGTATAATTGTGTCTGTATATGTGTGTCTGTATATGTGCGTCTGTCTGTATGTGTGTCTATCTGTATGTGTGTCTGTCTGTATATGTGTGTCTGTCTGTATGTATGTCTATCTGTATGTGCGTGTCTGTCTGTATATGTGTGTCTGTATATGTGTGTCTGTCTGTATGTGTGTCTATCTGTATGTGTGTCTGTCTGTATGTGTATCTGTGAAAGGGAGTTGAAACCCTTGCATTGTGAAAATTGTGCTTATCAGAAAATGTACGTGTGTGTGATCGTAGTGTCTGTTATCTCGGTGTGTGTGCGTAATCGGATCGAAACTCCCAGTGTGTTTATGCTGCCGAGTTGAAACTCCGAGATGAAGAAGATCATATTAGCATTGAGTGTTAAGAGGTACCCTGTACCTGTACCTAATTTATTTAAATGATACAGGTGGTTTTGGGTTGGTAGATAGACTCTATTTAGACTGGAACCAGAGGTATTTTGTACCGTCTCCTCAATTAGTCTAGGTCGAAACAATCCGTTTACACCAAGATCCAGTTTTTTTACCATTCATCAATTGTTAGAGCCAATTTTGTTTATTAAATATCATTATACGGAGAAGAAATTTAAAGCAACTTCGAACAAGAACGATTTTGAATAAAATACGCCAAACTAATTATGGCAGCAGAAAAAGAGTTTTCATTATCGGACAAATAAACGCGGAAAATTATCGGAAAATATATTTATACCTAAGTTTGGCCTTTTTGAATTACACTTCTCCTTACTTGAGAGGCCTCGTTAAAGGATAAAATTCGTCAATTGTATACTGCAACAACTCTTCGGACTCGCTTCGCTCGTTTTCAGATAGTAAATTCACCGGAATTAGGCCGGCGGTCACCCATCCAGGCGTTGACCACTCTTAAGGCTACTTAACTTTTATGGTCCAACAAAAATCATGGATATGTTTCTTGTATTGAAACGTAACTTGGTGTTCTAGGTTAATTAATGAAGACTTCAGTCCTATAGAATTTTTATTTAAATAACATTAATTACAGACGTTTCGCATGGCGAAGCCAGCATCTTCAGTGTAAACAAACCAAAAACAACACAACCAACACCAAAAATATTTAGTAAAGCATACCAACCAAAAGAACATCACAAAAACTTTACCACAGTTAAACAAACTGTAACTTGTTGTTCCTGGTAACTTGGTGTTCTTGTTTATTACGTAAAGGTGTACACTTGTACACAGTTTCAACTCGATCCAAATTTTATTTTTATTTTTTACAATTTTTTTTTATACGTACACAAATCATTTGATAAAAATTTAACTAATGCTGATCATGAGATGAAATTTACCTCATATGTTATTTCATATACATGGCTACATGCGTGCCAAATTTCAACGCTTTATGATTTTTCGAAATTTTCGCTGAGTCATTATAAGGCGCGCGGTCGAATATCCACACGGCCTTCTAGAACATTGGATCACCAACAAACTTTTTTTATAACTTTTTTTTTCAAAATTTTCAGTAATTAGCCGGATTTGTGATAAATGAAGCCTATTTCCGTAATCTGGACGCTCTTTTGGTTAATCTCAAAGGTATTTACATTCATCAACGATTTATTTTTAATCTAACTTGGTACATACATAACTACTGTTAGACTCAATGTATCTACCTGATTTGTGTTATATTTTGACATGTCATATTTGTTGACATTGACGTCTAACAGTAGTTATGTATGTACCAAGTTAGATTAAAAACAAATCGTTGAGTGAATGTAAATACTCTTTGAGATTAACCAAAAGAGCGTCCAGATTACGGAAATAGGCTTCATTTATCACAAATCCGGCTAATTACTGAAAATTTTGAAAAAAAAGTTATAAAAAAAGTTTGTTGGTGATCCAATGTTCTAGAAGGCCGTGGATATTCGACCGCGCCTTATATGTACACAAAATCATTTGATAATAATGAACTAATGCTGATCATGAGATGAAATTTACCTCATATGTTATTCATATACATGGCTACATGCGTGCCAAATTTCAATCGCTTTATCATTTTATCGAAATTTTTGATGAGTCATTATTACGAGTTAATGACGTTATTAAAAAAATATTTTCCAAATAGCACATCCACAGCAGTAGACTAATTTTTTCCAAAAGGTTTCAACTCTCTATAGCATAAATACACTAGGAGCTACGATGAAAACAGACACACACATATACAGGCAGACAACTTTGAGAATACCACTCAGGAGGCCTTAAAAACACCTAAAACAGATAACTCCGGTTTCATCCCGGTTTCGGATTTGTTTGCAAACACAATACTTTTCCTATATTCCTGCGTTATAAATGAGGAAAAGTAACAAAAATATTTACAACAATTTGTTTTCTATCGTTACGTTTATAGATAAGTCATATTTTAGTTCAAATATGGACACAATGACCTGCAAGCGATAACACTGATAACTGTGTGTGTGTGTGTGTGTTACTACATGTGTATATATCACATGTGTGTGAGTGTATATGACATTTGTCCTCGCATACCCACGAGTTTATAGTTTTGTATGTGTTCATTGTATTAGACTATGTAGCTCGTAAATTTACGTCTGTATGGTATGAATGTGTATCCAATGTTATAATATATTTTTATGTATTTGTTGTGAGTCCATGTATTTACAAACATAATTCAGTTATTTTTATTTTCTTTTAATAAACTACTTGACATATATAGTCTTTGTAGTTTTGGCGTACGTATGAGTGAAAAACTATTCTTACTTATTAATATATATATATATATATATATATATATATATATATATATATATATATATATTATATATATATATATATATAATTTATAATTAGTTCGTATTTGTCTCTGTCGTACTTGAGAGTTTTGCCACAGCAACGACTCGAAACCTCTTTTAAAAAAAATATTATGTCAAAACATTTTTTTTTATTAACTTATTCTTATAACTTAAATATACACGTATAGAGTTATAAATATATGACATTTCGATAGTAAATATTATTATGACAAATGAGAAAGATATATATATATATATTGTTGTTGAAGCTTCAATGAAGACATTATACAAATATTATTGATAAGGCTGTGCATTGGACGTGTGAGTTAGAAAGAGAGAGAGAAAATGTTTTAACTACGTGGAAGGAGTTAAAAAGAGAAAGTAAATATTAATCAAACCAGCTGTTGGAGCTCGGTGGGCTCGTCCGCCATGTTGGTCACGTGACCATGTGTCGCGACCCCTCCAGTTCTAGACGAGTCACGGGGACACACTGACTGACTCTGGAGTGCTTTCCCTCTTTTTTTCGCTAAGGTTATGAAATCGTTTACTTCTTAAGATGTACGGTAGGGTGTGCTGGTTTGAAGGAAGTCCGCCAGTTTTTAAAAAAATATGTTAGACTAGAATGAATGCTATGCTTGCTTTTCCTAAAAAATAACTTACTTATAAGTTGTTTTTTATGGGAAATAAAACAGGTGACAGTTAACAGACTTTTCACGAATCAAAGTAATATTTGTTTAGATTGACAGTGCTGAATGTTTTTGAAAACGAATGAGTGGTCGGAGTCATTTTTAATAACATAATTTTTAGTTGTTTTACGTTTGAAAAATTCTTCCGTTATAATGAGAGTTTTCTTTTTTACTTTTCCTCACCTGTTGCTGTAGGTATATGGAAAAGTATTGTGTTCTTCCTAATAATCCGTAACCGATAATTCAACATGATTATCCGTTTCTGGCATTTTCACAACGTTTTGAGTGCTTTTATAAAGTTGAAGCTTAGCAAAAAAATTAGTCTTTAGGCCTAATTGTGCTACCCGAAAGGTGGAATTTTTTCGGTCTATTAAAATTATAATTTTATTTTATAATTTATTTGGCTGAGTCATTAAAAATCGAAAATTTGACCATTTGAGTTGACTTTATACACAAATATACATCTACAAGTAGTCAATTGATCCACAAAATGTCATTATGATGTAAGTTGCTATTTTAAACATATTGACATAGAAGTTTCTATGCGGCTAGAAAACTTTCAAACGCTGTCTTGGATTGAAATATAACTTAGTACAAAAATCGACCTAGTTAATGTCCAGGTTTTAGGCATTAACTAGGCATATTCTTCGATTCCATATTCTTCGATAGCATATTATTCGATCGATTCCTCTTGGCCTTCTGATGCTATAATATATTTATTAGGCCATTAGCCAGCTAACTTGTAAGGGAAGGGGGATCATTGTGGTATTTTTATTGCATGTAAGTGAGTCGGGCTTGAAGAACTCCATCTATATTAATATATATTATATATAATTATATAATATAATATATATATATATATATATATTATATATTAATATATATAATGTATTCATGTATGTATGTAAGCAAGAGAAACGCTTTCTTGGATCGAACTGAAACTTGGTGCAAAAATCAACCTTCTTAATGTCCCGAACTTGCTTATGAAACATGTGTGACGTCATTAACCCACAAATGACCCCACAAACATTTCAAAAATCAAAATCTTCATACAGTTTAGATTGGGCTGAAATATTTTACACACATACTAATATGCATGGTACACAAACATACGAAGTTTCATTGTAATATCAGTCAGTAAAATTACGATTTTCTCTAATACTATTGAAAATTCGCTTATATCGTGACAGTAGGCTACTTATAATTAAATCAGTAATATGACGAATAAAGTACAACAACCTTGTGGCCACGAAGCGGCCCCTAGCGCCGACGTTCTGCGGCACCCAAGGACGCGGGTGCGGCTATGAGGCAGAAAGCCTCTTGTTTTAATGAAAATTGTTGTTTTTCAACTTTAAAGCATTTATGCAACGATGTGTTATCTAATTTTTTATTGATTGGGCTCAAATTTTGCATATGATGTTTTCTTATGTACATGCAACTTTTGAAGGGTAGAGGTTTTGGCTTCGACAAACATTTTTTTTCGACCCTTCCTACAAAGTATGTCTACGCTAAACATAGAGATATGATTACTAGAGGGGCCCTATAGATTAAATTGTGAAACATGGGAAAGTAACCAGACCACCTTCGATTATATAAATACAATGAAATAATCAGTACAAAATTACAGTAACTTATACTGGAGAATATTAAAAATACAAATCAAAACACAAACAATGTCCGGGAAACCGAAATGTGCGAGAAACTCTAGATGTTAGAAATGTATAAGTGATCAATGCGATGTAAACAAACACCAGGTGTTGAATAAGGGGATGACGCACTAAGGAAAATTTCTGACCCCATGGAAGTTGTATGAGATAGAGAAATAGGAGCAAACTTACCTTCCCTTAGGTTATAATTAAAAAAGGCGCCAAACGCAGGTTATGTAGCTAAGTTGTTATACAATTCTTGGTTGTCGAGTTTGCTTCTCGACTTTCTTCAGGTGCTTCGTTTATTGTTACATTTGGTGCTTGTCAATAATTTTTTGTGCTTAATTTTACATTTTGACTCTAGGTAGCCACTTTAGTGAGAAGTAATTGAACTTTACCGTTTATTTTCGTAGAGAGTAAGTTAAATGTGTTAATATTTTGGTCTTTTTTTTAGCCTAGTTGAAATGTTTTTGCTTTGTTTTGCAATGGTTTCAGATTCAATTTTGGTTGTAATGTTCTTAATTTTCTTTAATGTTGTATATTTTAAGCAATATTAACAAAAAACAGTTAAAAAGTATGAACTTTTTTCGATTTTGTTTATAACCTTCGCAAGCAAAACAATGGAAACCCATTGAGAGTTAAGTTTGCCTCTAATTTTTAAGACCTGTGCTGTTACAAGGATATAAGCATACGCATTCGTACCAGCATGTGCAGTTGGTTTTTGACATGTGTTCTGTTGCATTCTTCTCAATGTTTTGATTTCGATGGGGTCACTTTTTGAATGGCAATTTCGACTTTAGTGCGTCATCCCTTTATTCAACTCCTTGAAACAAACCAAACGCAGACGGAGGTTATAACCTGATCTTTTATGAATGACGTGTTGACGTCATTGCAGGAATCTGTATTGGCGGTCAAATTGAAACTTAACTATTTTATTCCTGCAATGAACGTCAATTCCGGACTATAACCTAAAATGAAAAAATTGATTTCATTCATAAAACCCTTCAATTGAAAGACCTTATAAATTCTATCAGCTTGCGAGAAACTCACTCTTGAAGGAGGTTTCAATGATGTTACACAGAGCCCCAAAAATATGTTTCAGGCTTCTTAATGTATTCAGATAGGCTATGCCCTCTCTAGTATATATCTCTAGTAAATATCTCTAGTAAATATCTCTAGTAAATATCTCTATGACACCATTGAACTTGACAATATATCTCTATAATTGAAACTTGATAAAAAATGGTAGATAACTTATGTCTTGTTGTGCTTCCCTGCATTTTTTTCTAACATGATATTAACTATTATGTTCATGCTATAACATAATAATTCAACCATGAAATCACTCAGTTCATTATAAATTTAAATATATAACAAATTTCATAAGCACTTAATAACTCATTTTTTTTTACATAAATAAAATTAATATAAGCAATATAATTTTAAGACCTATAAAAGTACTTTAATTAGTTCAAGGCTACGATAAATCCCGGCAGATGTCCTTAATAGCCCCTAATATATTAATTGACGTAAAATTATAATTATTCAATTTTGACAAATTTAGGTGTGAATTGATGTGTTTTATCGACGCCACATGTCAAGTGGTTGGATTATCATGTTTAACAAATTATTTTACATGATTATAATTAAATTAAAATGTTTCGTTTCACGTGTTATTAAACGCGGGGCCTTCGGCAAGCGAAGGATCAATGTACAAGACACTTCAAGAGCGTATTAGTTGTTCTGTATTATTTGTCAGTTTATAATTTATTATCTATGGCATTTTGCCATGTATTTTGCCAATTTTAGTCATATGATCCGCTGTACAGTCACCTCACACATTGTTAATTTATAATATCAATGTTGTAATGTGGTTCTGTGTATGACATTATAGATTTTTTTACAAACAATAAACGTACGTACTAAATATCTCGGCGTATACCAAGTTTGTTTCGATTGAGAAAAATAATTGTTATAGTTTGACCCTTAATATATATATATATATTATATTATTATAATATATATAAATATAATAATATATATATATATATTATTATATATTTATATTATATATAATTATATATATATTCATACTATATTTAATATATATAATATATATATATATATATATATATATATTATATATATTATATATATATATATATTAGTGATGGAGTTCTTCAAGCCCGACTCACTTACATGCAATAAAAATACCACAATGATCCCCCTTCCCTTACAAGTTAGCTGGCTAATGGCCTAATAAATATATTATAGCATCAAAAGGCCATGAGGAATCGATCCCCTCTCTCCTCTCCCCCAACTCCTTAAAACTTTAAAATTGTTTTTTTTTCCTGATAAACATTCGCTAAAACTAGATAAGATAATTAGCTTGTGGATTAACTTAGAAAATATATACATATGGTCTGGGTGTTAGCAAAACGCGGGCCTTGGGCCAGCGAATGATCAATGCCCATGAGACTTCACAAGGATATTGGTTGCTACTTAGTATATATTACCGAATTTTCAAAGATAAATGTGCTTATGATATTGGGGTCATAGATGAGGGAGGTATATTTTTTGTAAGAAAGGATCTCCCTGATTATATATATTATATATATATATATATAATATATATATATTATATTTATATATATATATATATATATATATATATATATATATAAATAAATATTATATATTATATATATATAATATATATATTATATATATATATATATATATATATATATACATTATATATTATATATATATATATATATATATATATAATATATTAGTACGAGATTTTGCGTCCTAGACGTTTCTGTGTGACATCAATAACCCACAAAAATGACCACACAAACATTTCATGAAATTTCATATAGTGTTTAGATTGGGCTGAAATTTTTTACACCTATACTACTATGTAGGGTTCACAATCATACGTGTTTCGTTGTATTTCATTTACTAGTCTTAGTTTCGGTTTTATTGTTTGACATATATATGTCTAGTAAAACATGTCATTGATTGACATATTGTAAACAAATCACGTATTATCTCTAATAAATTTGAACAATCGCTTATATCGTGGCAGTATGGCACTTATATATAAACTATTAATATGACGAACTGATAAAGTACAACAACCATATGGGTTCGAAGTGGCCACAGGAAGGCAAGGTGGCTGCTAAGCTGGCTGGCGCTGCGTAGCGTCCGAGTGGCGAAGGATCTAAGAAGCCGAGGGCCTCTTGTTTTTGTTTTATTATTTATGGCAAAATAATGTTAAAATGAAACAACGATTATATTAAGAAAGGTAAGCGGCATGATGCTGACCATACAAGAAGATCCCCTTTGTACGCTAAGAGTACGAGTTCATGGCAGTGTACTCTTAACAGCTGTACACGCAATTTATTTGAAATTACAGCGAACTCTTCTGTTTACATAATTAATTTCGAAGCCGTGGGCTGTAATTCAATTATCATATACGTACCTTCCTTCTAACTTTTAATTACCAACTGTTAATGTTCTTCAAGGTCTTGGCCGTATTAATTAAGAAAATTAATTATTGCTTGTTGTGTTATACTCCTCGCAGTTTTTAATTGCTATTCTGATTTTAATTTGCCAAAATAATAAACCACAGTTGTTTCTGTTTGTTTTATATTTTCCTTGTTCATGATTGTCTTTTAACAACATATTGATGGTTTTTTGTTCTTGGTGGAGTTTCTTTAACATATATTTGGAAGTTCTTTTTTTCTTGGTAATTTTTTTATAATATCTAACTACAGACCTTTATTCCTTGTTAATTTTCTTATAATATCTAACTACAGACCTCTATTCCTTGGTAATTTTCTTATAATATCTAACTACAGACCTCTATTTCTTGGTAATTTTCTTATAATATCTAACTACAGACCTCTATTCCTTGGTAATTTTCGTATAATATCTAACTACAAGATTTTTATTTCCTAATTTTATGCGATACAAATGGTCAATTTATTTTATTGTATTTACGTATATTTGTAATTTATTGTAAAAAGGTATTTAGATATAATTAAACAATATATTTATTTTTATTATTATTAAGGAAAATGATTTGGACCACAAACAAAATGTTTTGTACCACAAGCAAAATGTTATGGACCACAAGCAAAATGTTTTGTACCACAAGCAAAATGTTTTGTACAACAAGCAAAATGTTTTGTACAACAAGCAAAATGTTTTGGACAAAAAATACAAAGTTTTTTGTTCCAGAAGCAGAATTTTTGAGAACAAAGGGAGTGAATTTGATGTAATTTTATTAGACTATTATAGAGGTTTATATTCTACGGACGAGCAAAGCGAGTTCACATGAGAGTCCATATCCTATGCGTCATTGGGCACTGACGTGATTTATCTCCATATGAGCTAAACGAGTTCGAAGTACACTACTCTAGACATTAAGTGTCCACTGTACTCTTAGGACGGCCAAAGCGAGAAAGGACTGCAAAACATTGTTGGTATGCTTAGAATAATACTATTTATAGAAGCAGCGCTACTGATAACACAAAAGCCGCTTCACTTGTGGTCTTAAGTATTGCTGCCACCCTACCATTATAAACAATTTTTATAAAAAAGTTGGCATTATTTCCGGATGCTGAATTTTTTTTTGTATTATAAATTAATAATTGATTTTTCATAAAATACTAATACAAATAATATCGGTGCATTTCAATATTTTAAGCATTTTAAATTGTAGTTTACCGTTTTTAATTAATATTATATTAAAGTCGTCTTCGTCAACTAAATGTAGATTCTTGTATTTTGCTAACCAGTGCTATCTAAGAACGGCTTTATTAAATACTCAGCAGGTGTTTTAAGTTATTATATTTGTTCTTTGCAATCTTTCGCCATTAATGGATATTTATGACACATATTTGAAATAATGTTTTGGTGTTAGGGTGGTACCCCTACTTAAGACCATCAGTCAACCGGCCTTCGTGTTATCAGTAGAATTACATTTGTGTTTACGGTTCTATGCTCTTCTATATTAGTATTATTTTAAGTTGGTATGACTTTGTTATGTCAAGGATACAAGAGGTTGTAAGACAAGTTGTGGAGGAAGAAGCTGAAGGTACCAGACCGCCGGGTACACTCAGATTAAGACAGGTGTATAGAATGCTAAGAGGTTGCTATTTAGGAAGAATTGGTGCAAACATTCGATTTGATAAAGAAGCATGGAAGAGGCATGTAGACCAAGGATGTTGAATATAGGGGATGACGCATAAAGGAACATTTCTGACTCCATGGAAGTTGTATGAGATAGAGAAATAGGAGCAAACATACCTTCCCTTAGGTTATAATTAAAAAAGGCGCCAAACGCAGGTTATGTAGCTAAGTGTTATACATTCTTGGTTGTCGAGTTTGCTTCTCAATTTCTTCAGTGCTTTCGTTATTGTTACATTTGGTGCTGATCAAGTCATTTGTGCTTATATTTTACATTTTGGACACTAGGTAGCCACTTTAGTGAGAGTAATTGAAGCTTCATCGTTTACTTTTCGTAGAGAGTAAGTTAAATGTGTTAATATTTTGTCTTTTTTTAGCCTAGTGAAATGTTTTGCTAGTTTTCAAAGATTCAATTTTGGTTGTAATGTTCTTAATTTTCTTTAATGTTGTTAATTTTAAGCAATATTAACAAAAAAAAACAGTAAAAAAGTATGAACTTTTTTCTATTTGTTTATAACCTTCGCAAGCAAAACAATGGGAAACCCATTGAGAGTTAAGTTTGCCTCTAAATTTTAAGACCTGCGCTGTTACAAGGATCATAAGCATGCGCAGTTCGTACTAAGCATGTGCAGTTGGTTTTTGACGTATGTTTCGTGTTGAATTCTTCTCTATGTTTTGATTTTCGATGGGGTCACTTTGTTGAATGGCAATTCGACTTAGTGCGTCATCCCCTTTATTCAACATCCTTGAAAAGCATGGAAGAGGCATATAGACACGGCAAAGCTTAGGTTACAGAGAGTGAGGCAAGTATAGAAAATAAAGATAAATTCAGAGGTACCCCATACCCGGGTTTTCCCAGTGTGACACTGGTTCGTTCATTGTTCTAAGTAACAAGGTATGAATTAGTCAAAGAATTCAATAAGTAAATAAAGGTGGATCCGTTTGCTAATTTGTTTCATATAGCTACTTTTCGAAAATATATACATAGTGATTTGATAAGTAAACAAACACAAGGAAATAATGAAAAACTAACTTAATACTGTCCGTCGTTCCACCAAACCACGTTGTAGCTACACAAGACAAACAAGTATGAGCTCATTGTCTTAATGATAATTTTTGTGTAAAATTTTTGTTATTTTGACTAATTCACAGTCTGAGAAAGTTCTTCAATAAATTAGTTGTGATATTTTTTTTTAATTTACATTTTTAAGTATTTGCATAATAAATGCGAGACTTTTTACGTACCAAAGGGTACTAATATTTCGTAGTGATGTTTTATGATTATAAGAGTTATATTTTGTCAAACTTTATTGGACCGACTCCGCGGCCGAGGTCGTTAGAGCGTTAGTCATTACACTTTTGACACCACGGAGGTCTGGGGTTCGCATCTCAGGTTACGCTCTCAGTTTATATAAAATTATTGTTTAGATAAATTATCGCCTACTTTAGAATACACTTTGAGCGTAACGGTTGCTACTACCACCCGAGGTTGTTCCCGGAGGGTTTATCCCTGATGAGCCCCATAGCTCTAAACGGGTATTATTATTGACTTTTCTCAACACGTAAACATTGCTGGACAAAACTAAAAGTAGCGTTGTATTCAGGGGGTTAAAATGAATAGGAAACGCAAAAAACCGCATCTCAAAAGTTAATTCTGTCGAAAATAAGATAGTGTAATTTTTCGTCAAAAATGCGTGCGTGAATACGTAGTAGTAGTAATATATGGGGGAGTGGTAGTAACTACCAGGCAAGTAGACCACGTTGTTGGACCCTTTTTGCCAACTCCCTTAGATAGTGTTCTACTCCTTTTAATTTCAAGTGTAGGTAGTATCTAGACATCTAAATCTAGACAGAAAGCCGTGAATTTCTATGGTTCTTTTCATGCTTTTTTTCAAGCAATCATACTTATTTTCACTGACTCTTATAGTCTAGTGAAAACTAGGAACACCACGTGCCCTCGCTGTTAAACTAAACCTCCATACACTTTAAAGTATTATAATGAATCTAAAATGAGGGTCCTAAATTTGCCTATACCCAGTTTTTTTTAGGGTAGGGATCTTTAACGAGTACCTGACTACGCACAGGCTCGAGACCACCGGCTTTACGTCCCTTCTGAAGGACATGGTACGCAGAATTTTTATCCCTCTTATAAAAATCCCTGAGGCCCGTGCTGGGATTGAACCTATGACTAAATAAACTCAGGAGTTTTAAGTCCATTCATTCTGTATATTGGCCGCGTACATTAACCACTACACCACGGATGACTCTTCGTGAAATACGTTGAAAAATGTTTAATTACGTTTTTCTCGTCAACTGTACATGCCAGGATCAAATGGTTAGTATAATAGGATTTAGCCATTATTCACCATTATTATATGGTTGTAAGAGATGTCTTGTAGAACATAAGAGCTACCCTAGTTATTACCTATCTCTTACTATTTACGATTTACGAGTACCAGCAACACGAAACGGCATGATTACGGGAATGAGTTACAACAGCTAACCTAAAAGCGCTTGTTAGAGATAATGAATGCACACTGGCAATCATATGAACATACATATCTATGCACAATTCGTCTCTGACCTGTTTCATCCGCCGAATGGCAATACGGCAGGCAATTAGAGTCAAAGATTTGTCTCTATGAACTTTTATCTCTATAAGATAGATTTAAGTTGATTATAATATGACTTCAAACTGTTGACTATATAAACTAGCTCTCTCTAGATTTAATCATCTCGCCATATGGTAACGGTAGTACACACTGTCGTCTCTATTTGTTTTTAGCTGTATGAACTAACATTCTCTGGAGTGGATCTGCCCGGCCTCAGTAGTAATGGTACACGATAAACACTGTTAGCTCTATAGACTAATATCTCAATGAGTCTCTCTGGCCTGGATTAGGCTAATTAGGCGGGCTAATACGATTAGCCTGCCTAATTATATAAGATAGATACCGTCGATTTTATGAGATAGTGTAGATTAGCCAGGCTAGGCAAAGCTTTATCATTCCTATGACTAGGTAGATTCTATGTGAGAGACACCGTTGACTTTATGAGGTAGTGTAGATTATCCAGGCTAGGAAGAGTCATATCATTCCTATGACTAGGTAGATTCTATGTGAGAGACACCGTCGACTTTATGAGGTAGTGTAGATTATCTAGGCTAGGAAGAGTCATATCATTCCTATGACTAGGTAAATTCTATGTAAGAGACACCGTCGACTATATGAGGTAGTGTAGATTATCCAGCTAGGAAGAGTCAATTATTCCTATGACTAGGTAGATTCTATGTGAGAGACACCGTCGACTTTATGAGGTAGTGTAGATTATTAGGCTAGGAAGAGGTCATATCATTCCTACGACTAGGTAGATTCTATGTGAGAGACACCGTCGACTTTATGAGGTAGTGTAGATTATCCAGGCTAGGAAGAGTCATATCATTCCTATGACTAGGTAAATTATGTGTAAGAGGCACCGTCGACTTTATGAGGTAGTGTAGATTATCCAGGCATAAAGAGCTATATCATTCCTATGACTAGGTAGATTCTATGTGAGAGACACCGTCGACTTTATGAGGTAGTATAGATTATCCAGGCATGAAGAGCTATATTATTCCTATGACTAGGTAGATTCTATGTAAGAGACACCGTCGACTTTATGAGGTAGTGTAGATTATCCAGGCAAGGAAGAGTCATATCATTCCTATGAGTAGGTAGATTCTATGTGAGAGACACCGTCGACTTTATGAGGTAGTGTAGATTATCTAGGCTAGGAAGAGCTATATCATTCCTATGACTAGGTAAGTTAAGTATACCTCTCTATTTTAGTAGAATGTGTTGATTCATAACAAGTAGAGTAAAATAGTTTTGTTTAGTCTTTCTCTGACATGCACTTCCTGGGCATAATTATAAGCATAAAGCGCAGAACACAAGGACATATTATTACAATGTTACCTAACATACCTAATTGACAATACAAGTAACATAATGTAACATATTACTTGCTCAACAAATACCCTTCCAATAATTTTAAAATGTTTTAAAATTGTCTAAATTCCATGAAGTAGTGAATATAGGATTTGCTGCAAGTCTTATATTAAGTTGTTTTCACCAGATTTACGTATTAGACCAAGAGCCCAGGGGTGTTTTGTTAATAAAAAGTGTAATGGCTGGAACCGGTCTCAATTTTTCGTAAATACCTTCCTGAACAAGGATCTGCAATTCTGCCGACTCGTATCGGATGGGTGTCCCAGGCAGAACGCACTTTACATGTTCAATTTACCACCGAAGTTAATAAAAAGTGTAATGGCTGGAAACGGGTTTAATTTTTCGTAAATACCTTTCCTGAACTAGGATCTGCAATTCTGCCGATCGTATCGGATGGGTGTCCCAGGCAGAACCTTTGACCCTTAAAGTGCGTTCTGCTGGGCACCCATCCAATACGAGTCGCAGAATTGCAAATCCTTGTTCAGGAAGGTATTTACGAAAAATTGAGACCGGTTCCAGCATTACACTTTTTATTAACAAAACACCTGAGCTCTTGTCTATATGTATAAATCATTAGATTTTAAGAATATGATATTTTTACAGTAGGTTTAAGACATGATAACAAGTCAAGTGCTCCATTATACTAAACGGATCGAGGCGTCAACACGTTATCAATAACTCGTCAATTTATATTGATCAATAAATATGAATTGAAACATTTCATATTCACAATGTCAGCTGTAGTGTATCACTCTTAACAATAGTCATATTCATTGATGGTTTATTCTATACTCATGATGCGTTTACTATAAGAGACATAAAAACTAAATATATTATATTAAGTTTAGCCGCCTCCGTGGCGAGGTCGTTAAGCGTTAGTCTTTACACTGACCTTTAACACCCACGGAGGTTCTGGGGTTCGCATCCAGTGTACGCGCTCAGTATTAGAAGATTATTGTTTAGATAAATTATCGCCAACTTTAGAATACACTTTGAGCGTAACGGTTGCTACTACCACCCGAGGTGGTTCCTGCAGGGGTTATCTCTGATGAGCCGCAAGGCTCATAAGAGATAATGCCGTTAGATTATTATTATTATATACACCATGTTGCGAGATTACCATAGTTTATTCAGTTCCATTGAAGAGATGACATAGTACATTATAGGGAGACAGTACATAATAGTGATGGCATAGTACATTATCGGGTGACACAGTACATTATAGTGATGTTATAGTATATTATAGTGATGTCATAGTACATTATCGGGTGACACAGTACATTATAGGGATGACATAGTATATTATAGTGATGTTATAGTTATATTTATAGGAGTGTTATAGTGTATCATTATAGGGGACATAGTACATTATAGTGCTGGTATATAGTACATTATAGGACATAGTACATTACAGGGATGACATAGTACATTATAGGAATGACATAGTACATTATAGGGATAACATAGTACATTATAGTGATGACATAGTACATTATAGGGGGACATAGTACAGTGATATAGTAACATTATTGGGACATAGTACATTTAGTGATGTTATAGTACACTATAGGGATGACACAGTACATTATAGTGATGTTATAGTACATTATAGGGATGACATAGTACATTATAGGGAAACATAGTACATTATAGTGATGTTATAGTACATTATCGGGTGACACAAAACATTATAGGGATGACATAGTATATTATAGTGATGTTATAGTACATTATAGGGAGACATAGTACATTATAGTGATGTTATAGTACATATAGGGATGACATAGTACATTATAGAGATGACATGGTACATTTAACAAATTATTTTATTTGAGCATAACAAATATATATTATTTCTAGAGAAGCCCTTTCGATAGAATTTCGGCACATCAAAAAAGTAATTCGAACGCTTATGATAATTAATATAATCAAATAAAAAATACGTCTTTTCCGCAATTAATATAATAGAATGTTTATAACAAAAAATCGGGTACGGGGTTCCACGGAGTTTTTCTCCACAAAATCGTATTCGCTACGCTCCTCCTGACTATTTGGGACTCGCTTAACTTCTCCTCGGACAGTAAATACATTCGATTTTTCTCAGCGGTCACCCTTCCAGGCACTCACTTCTCTCAATGCTGCTTTACTTTTATGATTCAACAAAACTGTAGATAGGTATACTTGCCGCATTCAAAGGATAAACATCTTTGTTACGTATAATATGCATGTACCAAATTTTAACTGAGTGGATTTATTTGCGAATGTATTACAATTTTTCGAAAACCTTTATACGTTATTCGATACGAATTAAAGTAGTTCTGATATTGAGATGAAACTTGGCACATATGTTGGTCTTATTTATGACCTCATGCGTGCTAAATCTTTAATCAATCGATTTATTCGTTTTTTAGCGAATTTCCTTTGGGAAAAAAATTCGCTATGATAGGCGTCATGGCAGATTCGAACCTCGGACCACGACACAAATCCGTTTCAGAGGTCCCTAATGACGAAAAAAAAATGTGTCGCGAGACTTTAATATATATTTATATATTATATATATATATATATATATATATATATATATATTATATATATATATATATATATATATATATATATATATATATATATTATATATATGCACTAGTTTAAAGATTAGTTACTTATCTTTAAGCTTAGTCAGTTTTCTTTAAAGGTTTTAGCGCATTTCCTTTGGAAAATACAGACAAAATGAGTTACGAGCAGTGCTTGACAATTAAGTAACTGCTTAGGTTCTAAAGCATGAACCGGAACCACGCAATGGGCATGGTTCATGGGTTGTTTAGCACGGAAACACGCATTCTAAATGAAATTCGCCCGACAGCGGACCACCGCGCCGGATTATTTATTTACTAGTTGTTAAACTTATAATGTAAAAAGCACGGAAACACGCATCCAAAGGAAATTCGCCCGACATGCGGACCACCGCGCCAGAATTATTATACATTTCCGAAGTTTTTGCTGAGTCATAATTACGTGTTAATAACATCATGAAAAATATTTTCCGGATAGCACAACTAGACTAAAAGATTGTTTTTGTATCAAGTTTCAACCCTCTAGCATAAATACACTGATGATAACTTTTAAAAAATAATTAAATTTTTAAAAAATCTAAAATTGTGCTTTTAAATCTCAATTTTAAATTTAAAAAAAATAAATGTGTTAGATGGTATAATGAACACGTTTCATTTAATTTTCTTTCAAGTGTTAATATAATTGCTACAGTATCTGCGTCAACTTATCGAAATAACTGTCCACGATTATCTGACTTTATTACATTTATTAGTAACTTATTTACTTAGATAAGGGTTTTATTGATTTCTTGCTATTGTAGAATGTTTCACCTTTTAGTTTTAAAATATATTATATGATTAAATTACTATAATTATATTTTTATTCTACTACATTATACCATCCTATCCTAGTCCTAATCAATAGCATTTAATTAGGTCAGCCTCCATCAAAACTTAAGTTCAGCACTGGAGGTCTGGTGTTCACAACCTAGTAGTTGTCTCAGTTTTTATTAGTAGTATTTTTAAAAATAGGAAGATTTCCTCAACGATATTAACTATTATACTGAGCCTAGTGGATGCCACCCACCTGAGTGGTGGTACTTGACGGAGTACCCTAATAGACTGAAAGCCCCTAAAACTGACATTTATTCATCAATTAAATTATTATTATCTTTTTTCATTCTTTTTTGATACATTTTTATTGATTAATACAATTGTTATGTATACGAGTTAAATTGTTTTAGTGGCTTGAAAAGCTTGGCAGGGGAACAATCCAGTTATTGCACTCAGATGAGAGAAGAGGGGGGGAGGTTAGTAAAATAAATAAAAGTATAAATAGTACAATAAAACAAATGAATTAATAGTAAAATAAATAAAAAAATATTAGTGAAGTCCACTTGACACCTAAAAAAGTATAATATATATATATATATATAATATTTTATATATATATATATATATATATATATATATATATTATATATATATATATATATATATTAGTCTATAATAGTCAAATGGACTTAATAATAATAAATAATAATATGAAAATTGTAATAATAATAATATTATTATACACTCATAAAAACGCTTATTACCAGGCTCTGAGCTCTAAAGCTTCAATGCTCTATTTACAATGACTTGCACCTTATTAACAGAGGAAACTTATTACCAGGCTCTAAGCTCTAAACCTTCAATACCCTATTTACAATGACTTGCACCATAACAGAGGAAACTTATTACCAGGCTCTGAGATCTAAAGCTTCAATGCTCTATTCACAATGACTTGCACCATAACAGAGGAAACTTATTACCAGGCTCTGAGCTCTAAACCTTCAATACCCTATTTACAATGACTTGCACCATAACAGAGGAAACTTATTACCAGGCTCTGAGCTCTAAACCTTCAATACCCAATTTACAATGACTTGCACCATAACAGAGGAAACTTATTACTAGGCTCTGAGCTCTAAACCTTCATACCCTATTTACAATGACTTGCACCATAACAGAGGAAACTTATTACCAGGCTCTAAGCTCTAAACCTTCAATACCCTATTTACAATGACTTGCACCATAACAGAGGAAACTTATTACCAGGATCTAAGCTCTTAAACCTTCAATACCCTATTTAAATTGACTTGCACATAACAGGGAAACTATTACCAGCTCTGAGCTCTAAACCTTCAATACCCAATTTACAATGACTTGCACCATTACAGAGGGTCTGTTCAATAAATTATTAATTAAATAATTAATAAAATAAATGTATTTATTACCTCCGGTTGATATTCATATCGATATTCTCTAAATTTTTTATCCTTGTTCGACATTTTTGTTAAAAATTTAAATTCTATATTTCTTTAAACTTATTATTTAGTAAAATTTTATAAATTTATTATTTTGTAAAATTTTATGAGTTTTTTTTAAAGCCTTGATAATTATGTATCACTTGTTTTAAATTATTTTTTAATGCAAATTTTAAGTATAAATACTTCACTTATTTAATTTTATTTTTTAATCTTTCAATTTTTTTAATGTTGCTTTACTTTTTTATAAATTTATATTTTCTTCATAATTATTTATTGACTATACACACATATACTACTTTTCTGTTTTTAAGAAAAAAAAATTAAAATTGTTTAATATTTTTTAAATGTCTTTCGGTTGATTGTTTTCCTGTTTTTAAGACATAAAGTAATATTATAAACATTTTAAAACGAAATATTGCACTGATTCAAACGTTAAATGGAGCAATAATTTGTCTGTAAAAAGTAAAAACGTAATTTTGAAATAATTTTAACGTTTAACGAAGTAATTATTCTTTTAAAACACAATTTAGCACTAATTTAAACGTTTGCATGAAGTAATTAATACGTATATAAGTAATTAAGTATATCTTTAAGTAATGTCGCAATTATCTGATCGTTATTTTTCGACTGATTTCGACGTTTTAAGACGGACCTATACGGTGAAGCGGTAGCGAATACATATCGGTTTATATTACTCGACTGGAGCGAATGAATGGATCGTATATGTACGAGTAGGAGGGGAGTGGGGGATCGATAAGTGTGTATTTATAAATACTTTATTTTTAAGCTCTGTCGAACGAATTCAGCGTTGATGTAGAGTGTATCTGTGACTAGCTTAATACGTCACAGCTTGGAAACAATTTTTTAATTATATATTTGTTTAACTTACTACTTTTGATAGTGGAATTTGATTAATTTTCTGATTAAATAATTGAGTTTTTAATTAATGAGTGACATGTATATTAGATTTTGAATAAGTTAGTTTTAAAAACAAAATGCAGAGTAGTGCTGGGTTAGATTCAAGGGAACGAACATGTGCTCTACACTTGTTATTTGTGCGTAGCAGGAAAATGTTCGTATATTTAGGAATTTGAACGCAATTGAGAGTGTTTTACTTCCCTTTCTCTTAAGTCATTAATTATTATCATTATTATTAATTATTATGTTATTTATTTTATTTTTTCTTAGCTTTTGCCAGTTTTCGTTAGCATTAGTCGGGTATAAAGTACCAGAACTAAGGTTAATTTAAGGTATTTATTGATTATTATTATAATTATTATTATTATTATATTTTTTTCATTTGTCCGCCAACTGAATATGTAGGACATTGACTTATAGGATAGGAGTGGAAGAGACCTCTCCTTTCCCTCTTTTTAAACTTTAGTTTCAATTTTTTCTGCCCAAGCAGCTATCGCCAAATCACCAGCAGTACACTCTAGTTACTAACCATGAATAACCAATAATAACATCTACAAACTAGCCGTCATTTATAAGCTGTAATCTAATTCTTCGGGTTATAACTGGTTATTGGTTTTACCAATTACCAATAATCCTGATAGTTAATACTGATTATTGGTATAATAAACAGTAATTAAGCCCGTAAATCAGCCACGCCGCGGAGCCGATGAGTGGCAAAACGCCGGGTCCGGGACGTAAAAAGGACCGAAGCCCTGCTTAGTAACAATGAGGTAGGAAAGATTATTTCCACTTTTAAAATACTGTTTTAGCAATTACTTATCTCAACCCTCAATTGAAGGGTTTACATAATATTATATAACATAATATTTCCTATACTATACAAGATATATATAAAATTGACGTATACAAACCTAATCTATAACTTATTATTTCCTATACTATGCAAGATACATCTAACATTGATGTATAGAAACCTTATTTATAACATAATATTTCGTGTACTATACAAGATATTTATAACATTGATGTAAACAAACCTAATCTATAACTTAATATTTCCTATGCTATACAAGATACATCTAACATTGATGTATACAAACCTAATCTATATAATATTTCCTATGCTATACGAGATATTTATAACATTGATGTAAACAAACCTAATCTATAACATAATATTTCCTATGCTATACAAGATATTTATAACATTGATATAAACAAACCTAATCTATAACATCATATTTCCTATGCTATACAAATATTTATAACATGAGATAAACAAACTAATCTATAAATCATATATGCTATACAAGATATTTTAACATTGCATATTTTCTATGCTATACAAGATATTTATATTTAAAACTAATAACATCATATATGATATTTATAACATGATATAAACAACTTAATCTATATAACATAATATTTCCTATACTGTACAAGATACATTTAACATTGATGTATATAAAAAAATCTAACCTATAACCTATTATTTCTTTAAAAGGCTGGCGATGTTTAAGGTTCTGGATTTTATTAAGTTTAGTCTTATTATTTAAGGACGATATTAGGGCTTATTTCTGTACGCTATTAACTATATCTGTATTTAAAATGGTAAGTCGTTTTCACGTATTACTAAAAATATAATTGCTTATGTAATTAGGCTGAGGAGTGGCATTTTTTGCTAAAAATCCTTAATTATGATTTGCTATTTGATGAGTAAAAAGAAATCAAACTGAATGAAGAAAACTTTTCTCCTCTTATTGGAGATGGGAAGCAAATTTGAAATCGTCTTGCACATTTTTAAAATGTATAGAGTTAAAATAAATAACTGAGTTTTGAACGATGTTAGCTGCTATAGCATTGCAAGTCAGCTAAAATGGATATAAATGTATAGAGAGGCGTTTTCATTGTTCTGGTAAAACAATACTCGGCGAGACTGACTAACGGTTTCCTATATCTTGTTACATACGATACAATGTATGCACCAATGCAATTCCCTCTGTTCTACTGACATAACCACTTTAACCTGTTTTATCTGACCGCCAA
Organism: Microvelia longipes; assembly: GCA_018340805.1. Taxonomy (NCBI): domain Eukaryota; kingdom Metazoa; phylum Arthropoda; class Insecta; order Hemiptera; family Veliidae; genus Microvelia; species Microvelia longipes. Next base: position 5,193,848 of record JACMZG010001913.1, read on the forward strand.
TTTTCTGTAATTTTTTCTTTGTAGCAAAGTTTTAAAGAAAAAATGAGTTTATGACATTAGGTTCATGGAGGGGGAAGGTAGATTTTTTGAAAAGGAGGGTTACCCTGATCAAGAATATATATATATATATATATATAATATATAATATATATATTATATATATATATAATATATATATATATATATATATATATAATATATTTACGAGACGTTTGTGTCCTAGACGTTTTTATAGCACACGATAACTTTCAAACGTTTTGTTTATGAAATATGTGTGACGATATTAACCCACTATAGGGATTATGACTCCACAAACGTTTCAAAAAATCACAAATCTGCATATAGACTTTTTATTGGGCAGACATTATTTACACATATTCTTCTATGAATGTTTCACTTATATACGAAGTTTTATTGTATTATCAGCCTGAATTTCGGTTTTATTGATTGACATATATATATATATATATAAACAAAACATTGTCATTAATTGACATAATGTAAACAAATCACGTATTTAGACTAATATATTTGAAAATTTGCTTTTATTGAGACTTATATTAACCAGTAATATGACGAACTAATAGAGTACTACAATCATGTGGCCGCGAAGCGGCCCTAGGGATGCGCAGGAGACGCGCAATGCCTCCCAACTCCGACTTCGCGTAGCGTAGTGCCGATATCTGGGATTAAAACTTTTTTTTTACTGTCTGATGACGAAGCGAATCCGAAGTTACGAAGCGAATCTGTTATGTTAAGTAGAGTCACCGGGCTCGATGTTTTATTATAGTTATGTAAATAATAATGATCATAACGAACATGTTCTCAAATATACAAACTTGGGTTGAGAAAGTGTAGAAATGAAGTTTTTTTAAATCTTCTTTTTGTACAATTATTTTCAATTGTGACATAGTGAGCAATTTAAAATTTGTTTATTGCCTTTATTTTTCTAATAAGGTACACTATGTAATACAACGTTTCACTTTTTGTACTCTCCAAAAAGTATTTTTTATGTAGTCATATAGTTAATGTTGTATACTACAGCATTGCACGTAAGTGTTGAAGGTTTAATCGACTTTTTATAATCGAGGCGTAACATACAGCCGTCTAAGGAGTGAGAACAAGATCTTAGCTGCTTTGCTTCCTCCGCGTCTCCCTATGACGTTATGGAGTCGCGTAAAGCTTCAAAGTGCACTAGTAATAATTAATAATATTTTGATACCTCATCAATTTTGAGCTATTTTAATGTAAAGTAATTATTGTGAATTATTTAAAATTCTTCACTAAAAATGTGCAAGGCGGGTAAATTTCTTTAAAATGCGTGCTTTATTGCTCCACAATGCAATAAATAAATATGCAATTGCATATTTATTTATTAATAATTCTTTCGCAATTATTTGATAGCGAATTAATTGATTCTTTTTAGCGAATTTCCACCATGTTATTAAATAAATTTTATTTTAAAATGCTGCACTGAAAAATGGATAGCAACATCTAAATATGAAAGATATTGTTTAATTATAACAGGAAGTGTAAAAACCCTTTATTTCTAATCTTTACAGGCCGCATGCATTATTCGCTGACCGCTATTAACAAGAGAAATTTAAACACATTTAATTATGTGGTAAATGGTAAAAAGATTACGCAGTGTTTTAAATAATCCCCTCGCTGGCCAGACTGATATTGAAATTTTATAAAGCCATACTTTCGTTGGCACTATTTGCTAGGGACAACATTAGACGCTTGCATTGGAGAAGCCCTTAAAATTTATTATTTTTATTTATTCTTTATGTGAAACGTGATTAATGCTAGTATATTATAAAATATTCTCTCAATGGCCTGTCCGATATAATAAATTGACTTGGCCCCCAACATAGGTGTCAAATATACGGCCAAATATTGCCGTAGTTCAGCCGAGGTCTAGTGGGGACAAATGTTACATGTAGATAGGAAGGGGGAGGGGTCATTTATTATTTAATGAAATTGGGTTTCAAGATGAAAGAGCAGATTTTATCATTATTCAATTATACGGCTGTAGAAATTTATTGATGAATAAATACTACATTACAGCCTTTATTTATTATTATTATTCTTAAAACATCACTTACAGTCTAACGTTTAGTTTAAAAATCTCCAAGGTCATAAGCATTTTGAAGATTGACCAGTCAGAGAAGGCGCTGCCAACCCCTCACTTGAAACAGAAAAAAAGTCCGTGCCACTAAAATCGCTGTAGGGAAAGTAGGGAAATAACCTTCTTTCCGGCAATCGTTCACTTCGTTCGTGGTTCTTCTTGTGTTTTCATCGTTTTAAAAACTACTTTCAAATAATTTTAAAAATGATATTTTAAAATAAAACTACACAAAAGAAATGTAAAAAAATCATCGCCAAGAAAATACGGGTAAAATAACCTGATTTGTTTACATAGTTTTTTCACGCTCCCTTCTAGTAGGGATTTTTTTTTCTTTTAAATCAGCCGTGCCTAAACTGACCTGTTAAGATTTTTAAACTAAACGATAGACTGTAACAATTGCTAAATGTCATATTATCAATTTTAATTTGTTTTAATTTAACAATAATTAATTGTCAAATAATATAAAATAATAATCAAATGACAAAAAAATAAATCACATGTCAAAATAATAAAAATTAATATTCAAAATGTCAAATGATAAAAATTAATTATCAAATGTCAAATAATAAAAAGATAATTTAAATGACAAATAATATAAAAGAATAATCAAATGAAAAATAATACAAAATAATATTTAAATGACAAATAATACAAAATAATAATCAAAAGACAAATAATATAATAATAATCAAATGTCAAATATATAAAATAATAATCAAATGAAAAATAATATAAAATAATAATCAAATGTCAAATAATATAAAATAATAATCAAATGACAAATAATATAAATATAATCAAATGTCAAATAATATAAATAATAATCAAATGTAAATAAATAAAATAATAATCAAATGTCAAATAATATAAAAATAATAATCAAATGTCAAATAATAAAAATAATCAATGTCAAATAATATAAAAATAATCAATGTCAAATAATATAAAATAATAATCAAATGTCAAAAATATAAAATAATAATCAATGTCAATATATTAAATAATAATAAATTCAATAATATAAATAATAATCAATCTAATATAAAAATAATCATATTTCAAATAATGTAAAATAATAATCAAATGTCAAATATATAAAATAATAATCAAATGACAAAAAAAATAATAATCACATGTCAAATAATAAAAATTAATATTCAAATGTCAAATGATAAAAATTAATTATCAAATGTCAAATAATAAAAAGATAATTTAAATGACAAATAATATAAAAGAATAATCAAATGAAAAATAATACAAAATAATATTTAAATGACAAATAATACAAAATAAAAATCAAGTGACAAATAATAGAAAATAAAAATAAAATTACACAAAACTAATATAATTTTTTTATTTGTTTTGTGATAAAATATCATATCCTCATAAAATTATCTAGTTCTAATAAAATTACAAATAATACAAAATAAAAAATCAAATGACAAATAATAAAGAATATCAAATGAATTATATAAAATAATAAAATGACAATAATACAAAAGATAATTAAAACGACAAATAATACAAAATAATAATCAAATGTCAAATTTTATAAAATAATAATCAAATGACAAATACAATGAATAATCAAATGACAAATATACCATAGAATAATCAAATGTTAAATAATATAAAATAATAATCAAATGGCAAATAATATAAAATAATAATCAAATGTCAAAATATAAAATAATAATAAATGTCAAATAATATATAATATAATCATATTTCAAATAATATAAATAATAACATATGCCAAATAATATAAAATAATAATTAATGTAAAATAATATTAATAATAATATATATTTCAATAATATAAATAATAATCAAATGTCAAATATAAAATAATAACATATGTCAAATATTATAAAAATAATAATTAAAGTCAAATAATATATAATAATAATCAAATGTCAAATAATAAAAATAATAATTAAATGTAAAATAATATATAATATAATTATATTACAAATAATATAATAATAATCAATGTCAAATAATATAAAATAATAGCATATGCCAAATATTATAAATAATAATTAAATGTCAAATAATATATAATAATAATCATATTTCAAATAATATAAAATAATAATCAAATGTCAAATAATAAAAAGATAAAATTAAAAAGGTTGTATTTACAGCAAGTTGAAGAAGCAATCAAAGAAATAGCTACCGTCAATACTTGCTGTTGAATATAAATATCCCTGGACCGGTTTCGCATATCGCCATCATCAGCAGGTGGGGCAACGCTCGAGCTCTCAACTAATAAAGTTATATCAGTGATTAACTTCTAGTCTCAATGAGCACGACGAGCCCTCTGAAGATCTTCAGGGGGCTCGTCGTGCTCATTGAGACTAGAAGTTAATCACTGATATAACTTCATTAGTTGAGAGCTCGAGTGTTGCCCCGCCTGCTGATGATGGCGTTATGCCGAAACCGGTCCGGGGATATGTATATCTAACAGCAAGTATCGACGGTAGCTGATTCTTCGATTAATAAAAAGATAATTAAAATAACAAATAATATAAAGTAATAATCAAATGTTAAATAATAATTAAATGACAATTGATACAAAACGACAATCAATTCTCAAGGGTTTTCTTTTGAGGTTGCCAAAGATCAGGAATGGGGTAATAAGCCTCCGGCTCTACTTTCATAACGAACTAGGAACTAGTTTAAACAACAAATAAACCAAACAGGAAAGATAAAAAGCCACATAAAATTGCTTAGCTAAGCAGCGTTAGTACTTACTCTTAATAAGTCAGCACCATTGCTGGTAACGTCCCGCAGTTCTGTGCTATTCTTCATATCACTATATTTATTTTATTTAATGCTTATCAGCACTTTTAATTTTTCTTGTGTTTGTACATTTCTCATTCATCAATATTACTTTTCAGCAAGCATGATGATACTCAAGATTTATTGTTTATTATGAACTATTTAAAATTTCATACAGTCTTATTTCATTAATCACTCTACCACAATTAATTAATAAAAGAGAGCGAAAAGAGTTTAATTAAAAAAAAAGTCCACAATAATAAAAGAGTTTGTAAATTATTTAATCCTTTTTTTTATAATTTATTTTGCACTAGTAAATAATAATTATTTTTTTTATTTATAGTCTGACCAAGAAGGTAAAAAATAAAATAAAATGTAGGTAAAACTCTTGTTAAGTGTATTTTGAAGTGTATTTTGTGTCCAATCATGAAACATGGCTATCGCTGAAATTAGTGTATTGCGTGAGTAGCTACAATGTATATATATATATATATATATTATATATATATATATATATATATATATATATATATATATATATATATATATATTATATATATATTATCACATATGTATTGAAACTTTAGTGCCGTCATTAATTCATCCTCATTTATACCGTAGGCATAAAGTAAACTAGTGTTTGCAAAAAAAATCCAAAACTCAAAAAATAAATTTTTCCTGAACTATATGTTTTAGGTGTTTTTAAGACCTCCAAAATGGTTTTTACAAATATATCTGTCTATAGGTGTGTGTGTGCTTTAGCGAATTCTTTTTTATTCTTTGAAAAACTAATTTCGGGATCTTAAAAACAGCTTAAAACGATAATTCATATGAAATTCCGGTTTCGGTTTTTCGTGTTAACACTATACTTTTCCAATATACTTACGGTATGAATAAGGGAAAGTAAAATTTACTTCTCTAATGGATGTTAGATCACTCCTTTTTTCCATTTTTGGGCAGCTTTTTCTATCGAAAATTCATGAAACGTATAGGAAAATACTAATAACACTTGACATAGTAATTTAAATTTATCCACTATTTGTTAGTTTTTGTTAATTATAAGAATTTAATTGTTAGCTAGAGGGTATGTTATTATAATGAGGTACTATGGAATTAATTAATTTAAAAAAAAATTAAAAATAGAATAAAGAGCTCCAGTTAAATCTATAGAATGATTAAAGGTAATTGATATTATAAAAGATTATTGAAAATTTCTAATTTAAAAGCTGTTAGTATTATATAATTGAATTGACAGGGCAAATAAGATTTAATAAATATAGACTATTATTGCAACAGCTAAAATTTGTGAATGAACGAATGAGCATTTCTATTTACTGTTGAATAGTGACTAAATAATCAATATTTATAATTAATAGTTTTATGAAAATTAATTAAAAATCATTAACGCTGCTGTGTGGGTTATCAAAATTGGTGATAAGGCGTAAATGTGAGTCGGGTATCACGTGTCTGCTGTACAATGTTATTAATGGAGAATGTAACAAGACGACGAGGAGGAAAATGAAGATAAATCATGTTACTACCGATATACAAAGGGAAATAGAGGGCCTAAGACAACGTTGTCCGACCCTTAGCTTAAACGTATTGGAAACGTCTTTTTTAAACATAAAATGTGTTTTAATACTTAGGTCCGTATTCAAAGACGTTTTCCTAACATTCTCCTTGTTCCTTAAGGAGAATGTTAGGAAAATGTCTTTGAATACGGGCCTTAATGTGATAACCAAATATATAATGTTGTATACTAATAAGGCGCGGTCAAATATCCACGGCCTTCTAGAACATTGGATCACCAACCAACTTTTTTTATAACTTTTTTTTCAAAATTTTCAGTAATTAGCCGGATTTGTGATAAATGAAGCCTATTTCCGTAATCTGCACGCTCTTTTGGTTAATCTCAAAGAGTATTTACATTCACTCAACGATTTATTTTTAATCTAACTTGGTACATACATAACTACTGTTAGACGTCAATGTTAACAAATATGACATGTCAAAATATAACACAAATCAGGTAGATAACATTGACGTCTAACAGTAGTTATGTATGTACCAAGTTAGATTAAAAATAAATCGTTGAGTGAATGTAAATACTCTTTGAGATTAACCAAAAGAGCGTGCAGATTACGGAAATAGGCTTCATTTATCACAAATCCGGCTAATTACTGAAAATTTTGAAAAAAAAGTTATAAAAAAAGTTGGTTGGTGATCCAATGTTCTAGAAGGCCATGGATATTCGACCGCGCCTTATAATCAAATAAGTATACTTATTAATATTTAATGCCAACAATGATCATAATGAAAAAAATCAGGTACGGGGTACCTCAGAACTTTTCCTTGTCACATCGGATTCCTCCTCCCTGATGCTTCGATCTCGCATCGCTCGTCCTCAGATAGTAATTACATTAGTCTTATTCATCCAGGCACTGGATGCATACACCCCGCTTGATGCTGTTTAACTTTTATGATCCAAAAAAATCATGGATATAAGTATTGTATTGAAACGAAACTCGGTTTACTTATTGATTAAATAAAGCGGAGCCCAGAGTTCATGTTAGGACAGCAGATGACTGCCGTAGGTACAAACTGTACGGGGCCCAGTACAGTTTGGTACAGCAAATGGTACCCAAATGGTACCATTTGCTCAATATTAGAAATAATAGTTGATATAAATTCAGTGGTTCTTGGGATTAGTCTGATCTATCTGAGGTCATTACTGATCTGTTCAAGATCAGTGCTTATATGAGATATCGTCTCAGCTTAGTGAAGAGTCGGACTGGTGCTAAGCCATTTATCAGTTTTGTTTCTATTTTATTTTCTGGGCCAAAACAGGAGAATGTTTTGTCCAATATGTACTTACTACCCGTAATTAATTATTTGTGGTGTCTTTCTTACATCCTCTGGTTTCTCCATTTACCAGTTCCATTAATCATTTTAATGGCCAAATTAATTGTCATAACTGTCAGTTTTAACATACAACTTGCCACTAGGAGATGCTTTTGTGGCCTTCACCATATAAATGGGGTGGTGGCTCAATTTTTAGAGAACTCAGATATCATAAGCCATACAAAACCTACCCCAGAATGAGCTGGGTCATAAGCAATACAAACTTGTACCGTAGGATTTTAATTGCTACCTACAAGGCTTTACCGGATACTAGTATACGGGCTAGAAAGGGATTAATAAGCAAGAATGCACGTGCACGCCCTTCAAAGCAAATTCGCTCGACTGGCAGACCTCGGTGCTAGAAAAGTATTAACTATTTTATGTGTTTTATTAACATAAGTTCTGAAAGTCAATTATAAAAAATAATAAAGAAAGGAAGTCTCTCCACAAAACAAAACTTATTGGCAAAGCGCTTTCAACCTAACTAGAGGCCATCATCAGTGCAAACCGTTGAGATGTTAAAGAAGTAGAGAAGTGAGTCTATGTTGTCTTATTAGGTATTTGAGTCTGACTCTAATACCTAATAAGAAAACATAGACTCACTTCTCTGCTTCTTTAACATCTCAACGGTTTTGCACTGATGATGGCCTCTAGTTAGGTTGAAAGCGCTTTGCCAATAAAGTTTTGTTTTGTGGAGAGACTTCCTTTCTTTTATTATTTATGATGGACTCCATTCACGCTCATTCTACTAGTATCAATTATAAAAGTCACTAATTATTACGTTTCAACAACTTGCTATATGAATGCTTAATTATTGTAATATTTAATTAATTATAGCCAAATACGCAATTAAATGACTATTCTATTTTAATAACGATAATGTAACTCACTTAAATATTTTTACCGTATTTCATAAAACCGCAATGCCGTAAGTAAATTTTAAACGCAAAAAAAATCGTAGTTAATTAAACGATTAAAATTTTTAAATTATTTTAAGTACTAGGAGATAAAGCATATTAAAGCAATCGTCTAATTTGCTGTAATAATATAGAAGTATATAATATTGTCGTTTAAGCTCAAAGCAAGGGCACTGTGTTAGTCACAATTGTTGTTGAGGCCTATCTTTGTTTTATATTAACTCGTAAAACGAGTTTTAATCAAACTACAATTTTTCTTTTTACGCTTAAACCTGTAGGGTCATTTTAGCGTTTTCCTCTCACTCAAATCTCACTCAACTAATCTACCCCAGAGTTTGTACACATCCAATCATCTAGAAAGCACACCCTCCGTACATTGTGACTAGTCTGCAGTGTGCTTAGTTCGTCTAGCCTAACTATACTCTATCCAAACTCACCGCTCTGGCTAGTGTCCGCGTCTAGTTCACAGAGTGTCTAGTTCATCAAGACCAGCTTGACTCTGGCTAGGCTCACCGCTCTGGCTAGCGCCGACTGCTAGTTCACAGTGTGCCTAGTTCATCAAGACCAGGTAGACTCTGGCTAGGCTCACCACTCTGGCTAGCGCCGACTACTAGTTCACAGTGTGCCTAGTTTATCTAGACCAGCTACAATCTGGCTAGGCTCACCGCTCTGGCTAGCGCCGACTACTAGTTCACAGTGTGCTTAGTTCATGAAGACCAGGAACAGACTCTGGCTAGGCTCACCGCTCTGGCTAGCGCCGACTACTAGTTTACAGTGTGCCTAGTTCATCAAGACCAGGTAGACTCTGGCTTGGCTCACCACTCTGGCTAGCGCCGACTACTAGTTCACAGTGTGCCTAGTTCATCAAGACCAGGAACAGACTCTGGCTAGCGCCGACTGCTAGTTCATAGTGTGCCTAGTTTATCAAGACCAGGTAGACTCTGGCTAGACTCACCGCTCTGGCTAGCGCCGACTACTAGTTCACTGTGTGCTTAGTTCATCTAATCTTACTAACTCCTCTGATCACATTAGTCTCACTAGCCCCCCCCCCCCCTCGGTTACCAGTCTTACCAATCCACCAGTTCCTCTAGCAAACCAGACTCTAGCTAGGCTCACCGCTCTGGCTAGTCCAACGTCACCCAGCAGTGAACTCAGGCAACCCCGACGTCAGTGTGCACAAACTCATTCTTTAGCCCTGACCTGAAAGTCAAAATTCTGCAGTGCTACTCGGAGACGCTTGTCTTCAAGAACTAAGCACTTTAAGAGACGTTAAAGAAACATATTTGTCAAGAAATAAAATTATGAATTAAAAATATGAATAATTTCTCTTGAATTACTTCATAAGAACCGTTTGAACATGCGGAATATAACTTATTATATAAATAACACTCAAAAATGACACAAAACGTACAGTGTTGTAAATGTATAACACCATAGAATTCATCAATACAAAATACATACTGTTGGTAATACAGGAGTGTACAGCGTGGCTTTAGTATTTCCTATTTTGAAGGCGTTATGCGTTGTTTCTTTTTTTGAATACGGGACTAGAGCATTTTATTTGGTTAAAAATCCGTCTGCAGAGGTTTCAAAATGCGTCTTAAATGTTTATAATCATGGTATAAGAAATCAGAAGATACGGGATTATCAGCAATATAATCCAAGAGCCAGACGCAAAAATCGTGACCGTCGAACCTTAATCCAGAGAGATTTAATCCACTAGATTTATTTATTATGACTCTGATAAAGGATCAGGTGATCTGCCATTTCGTATGGGGGTAATTTGGCCCCTGGGTTCCTTTAAAGTCCGGAAAAATCAGTTTTTGGCTCATATCGCTGTTTCTATTGGTTTTATAAAAAATTAAAGGCTTTCTTTAAATTTAATAAATTTGTGACAAATTGATGTTTCAACCGTCACAATTGGTTTAATAGCACCAGAGATCTTAGAGTTCAAACTTACAACTAAATTCACTAATTTACACCATAAACCTCATAAAAACCTAAAAATAGCATATGATTTAGAATGAGCACCAGTGGAGTTGTTCATAATTAAAGGAACGAAGAAAAGAGTCTCTCTACAAAACTATAATTTATTCAAAGCGCTTTCAACCTACATGAGGCCATCATCAGTTCCTGTACAAAGAAATAGAAACTATAAAAAATTAATCATAAAGAGTTAATACTAAAACAATAAATAAAAACAATAAATAAAAACAAATAAAATACAAATAAATAACAAAATGTGGCATTCTGTGAATCCCACAGTTTGACTTGTATTAACCTTTAATGTCTTTCTCTTAGCCGTTTATTCTTTGTATTATATCTGGTAATTTTTATTAATATTTACTTTATATTTGTTTTACTGTCTTAACTTTGTTATTTATTTGTATTTTATTTATTGTATTAGTATTAACTCTTTATGATTAATTTTTTATGGTTTCTATTTCTTTGTACAGGCACTGATGATGGCCTCATGTTAGGTTGAAAGCGCTTTGAATAAATTATTGTTTTGTGGAGAGACTCTTTTCTTCGTTCCTTTAATTAAAAATAGCATGTTTTTCTCTGTTATCATTTTTAAGGTATAGACTGACTTAAAAATCAAGCAAAGTAGTCTAGAGTCTAACTGAAGGACGAGAGAAGCACGACGATATAGCTCTTAGAATAAATGCGTGTACACATTTCAAAATCATACGACAAATACTGACATAGCATTTTGGGGAAAAACTAAAAAAGTACTGGCTGATCATGCTGCTAATATATTTTTCTTTCTGGATGTATAACAATTTTTCTATTTATAACAGCTCATACTTCATAAGAATGGTTGGCAGGAAATACTTAATAAGATTTATGGTTTTGTTTTCTTACTCTGTTCCTAACTTGGTCATAATCAAGTTATAGAACTTGAAACTGGTACCAAGATCAAGTAAATCTTGTTGATTTACTTGAATTCCTGGAGGTCTTCCTTCAGTCAATGACAATGACACAGTCACTTGGATATCAGGTCATTTCAAGGCAGTCACATTACGTTTCACTTCTAATCTATTATTTCTAAAAAATAATCCATTTTTAAAGGAAATAAGAGTAGTAGGTTTAGAATAGGTCACTGTGGCTCCGAAATCCTTCAATCTCTTATACATGGTGTTTTTTATGGAAGAAAAGTATGTTCTGGTGCAGGAATTAGGGAGACATGTTTAAAGTGGGCCTGATTAAAATGGTCACTTCCCCATGGCTCAGGAGGTCAGGTGAAAGGTAGCTCCTGAGGTCATGTATAAGGCAAGGAGGGATGGCTCGTAAGCCCCTGTATTCATATAGACTGTATGGCTCATTATCTATATGGCTCGTAAGCCCTGTATAAGCAAGGAGGTTCATTATCTATCGTAACCCTGTATAAGGCAAGGAGGGCTCATTATCTATATGGCTCGTAAGCCCCTGTATAAGACAAGGAGGGCTCATTATCTATATGGCTCGTAAGCCCCTGTATAAGGCAAGGAGGGCTCATTATCTATATGGCTCGTAAGCCCCTGTATAAGGCAAGGAGGGCTCATTATCTATGTGGCTCGTAAGCCCCTGTATAAGGCAAGGAGGGCTCATTATCTATATGGCCGTAAGCCCCTGTATAAGGCAAGGAGGGGCTCATTATCTATATGGCTCGTAAGCCCCGCAAGGAGGGTATCTATATGGCTCGTAAGCCCTGTATAAGGCAGAGGGCTCATTATCTGTATGGCCCGTAAGCCCCTGTATAAGCAAGGAGGGCTCATTATCTATATGGCTCCGTAAAGCCTGTATAAGGCAAGGAGGCTCATTATCTATGGTCGTAAGCCCTGTATAAGCAAAGGAGGGCCTATATGGCTGTAAGCCCTGTATAAGGCAAGGAGGGCTCATTATCTGTATGGCCCGTAAGCCCCTGTATAAGGCAAGGAGGGCTCATTATCTATATGGCTCGTAAGCCCCTGTATAAGGCAAGGAGGGCTCATTATCTATATGGCTCGTAAGCCCCTGTATAAGGCAAGGAGGGGCTCATTATCTATTATGCTCGTAAAGCCCCTGTATAAGGCAAGGAGGGCTCTTATCTATGGCTCGTAAGCCCCTGTATAAGGCAAGGAGGGCTCATTATCTATATGGTCGTAAGCCCCTGTATAAGGCAAGGAGGGCTCATTATAGATAAGTATAGATCTGTGGGTTGTCCCGTATCATTTCGCAAGTTAAGTTCTTCGCTATAGGTTAATGATTTAAACAAATCTGACTATGATTTAATCTTCCAGATAAAGCAGCCGTGTGGAGGCTCCCTTCCCCCTAATTTTGCCAAACCACTTCTAACCTACAAGATAAAAAAGCATTTAAATGTTAAAAAGAAAGTAAAACAAGTCTAAGTTTTTTATACTTGATATAGCAGTCAGATTCAAAGCGCTTTAGCAATTAAGTTTGGTTTTGTGGAGAGATGTCTTACATTTGCAGGCATGACAAATACATTAACAAATTCGCGTTTTAGGGCCATTTGTTAAATTATGGTATCAACCCCCTGAAATTTGTGTCGGATGTGTTAACTTTCTTTAACTATCTCATTTCAGGCTCCTGGGTCATTATGAGCTGTTTAAATTTTTATTATTTTGTGATACCTGTTCTTATTTATAATTATAATTTATTCTTTATAATTTATTAAATAATGAATTAAAAAAAATCTTGCGGGAAAATTTTTAAGTGGGTTACTCCAATTAGAAGTTATGTCAGCTAAATCTTTTATATAAAATAATATTCATAAAAACTCGGTGTGTAGCCCAAGCTTCGAACATTGGGACATACCGTGCCGATTGGATACAACTATTGCTCTTTAAGTATATAATGTAGAAACACTTATTGCTAGTATATTAGAAAAAATGCTCTTTATGATACAATTTAATAATAGCTCTATTTATTTGTCGTGTGATATTTTTGGTACTGTCCTTATTGTGAAGGTTCACTGTCGAATAATTGCAACAGTGTAGACCTTACAGAAGTTGTGCCAGTCTGAATGCTAACTATCTCCTATATTAACGAATTTATAATTCTATATCAGTATGATGACCATTTATCGTTGTTAATGCTAAATAATAGGAGTCAATATCTGCCTAATATGGAACAAAGCAAAGAACTCTATTATCAATTATTTATACTCTGCCGAAAGAATTAACCAAAACAGGGGCCTTCAGGCCCTGGCTGCTAAGGGCGTAGCTACCTTGCATCCTCTGATTCGCGGCCTTGCGTATTGTTATCTGATATTTACTGATTTATTAATAATAATAATAATAATGCCCGTTTAGAGCCTTGCGGCTCATCAGGGATAACCCCTGCGGAAACCACCTCGGGTGGTAGTAGCAACCGTTACGCTCAAAGTGAATTCTAAAGTTGGCGATAATTTATCTAAACAATAATCTTCTATTAACTGAGAGCGTAACCTGGGATGCGAACCCCAGACCTCCGTGGGTGTCAAAGGTCAGTGTAAAGACTAACGCCTTAACGACCTCGGCCACGGAGGCGGCTACTGATTTATTATTATTTTTAATTAAATGACTTTTCGCCATAATTTCTTGGCGATTTCGATGTAATGAGGAACTTTTTCACATCATAACATCGGATTCGCTACGCTCCTTCCATTTACTTTGGACTCTCTTTCAAAATATAAAATTTATACTTCAGCACGTCTCCAGACTCACTTCACTCGTCTTCAGATAGTAGTTATGTTGGTTTATATTCTCAGCAGTCACCCATCCAGGCAATTACCACTCTTGGTGCTGCTTAACTTTTATGACCTAACAAAAACTGTAGATATAGAATTCGTATTAAAACAAAACTTAGTGTACTTGTTTATTACATAAGAGGATACACTTGCACTGAGTGTCAATTTAATTAATTATTATTAATTAATTCTCGATTGTAATTAATTATTTTAGTCAATTTAATAATTAGTTCTCGATTGATTATAAGTTTTGAAAAAACTACACATACATTCTATTAAAAATCGGTTACGGGGCACCACGGACATTTTCCTCATTACGTGGGATTCGCTACGCTCGTCCTCAGATATAAAAGTCGTTGAATTTATACTGCGACACGTCTTCGGAATCGCTTCGCTCGTCCTCAGATAGTAAATACATTCGTATCATTCCCAGTGGTCATTTATCCAGGCACTGAACACGCTCGATGCTGCTTAACTTTTATAATCCAACAAAAATAATAGATAAACTTGTTGTATTATAATGAAACATAGTAAACTTATTTATTACGTCAAGGGGTGTACTTGTACTAAATTTTAACTCATTTAGATTATTCCGATTTACACTTTCGAACGTTTTTTAAAAAATCGTATATAAATCATTCGATAAAAATTAAATTAATGCTAATAATGAGATGAAACTTAGCACATATGTTAGTCTAATACGTGGCAACATGTGTGCCAAATTTCAATCATATCACATTATTTTTTCGTGTTTTATGATTTCGAAATTTTTTGCAGCGTCCATTATTGCTGATTAATGACGTCGTAAACAAATTATTTTCCGAATAGCACAACTACAGCGGTAGACTGATTTTCGTACAAAGTTTCAACTCTCTAGCATAAATACACTGGGCGATACGATGATAACAGACACACTCACACATACAGACAGACAACTTTGTGAAAACCACTCAGGAGGCCTTTAAAACACCTGAAACGGATAATTCCGGTTTCATCCCGGTTTCGGATATTTTCGAATACACAATACTTTTCCTATATACCTGCTGTAACTTTTTTTCATACACTTTCTTCACTTCTGTACGTTAATAAAAAAAACCGAAAGAAGTCATATCTAACACGACATCAAGCATTCGCTCCGTGAGGCCATGTACGTTACATAACTGAGGGGGGTTCCCCGATGTACTTGATTTTCCTTGTAAACACTAATTATGAATGGGGTTCGTATGCTTACTTATCCAGCGTATAATTCTATTGCAAATCAGACCTTGAGTCCGGTTAAGGAAATTAATTTATTGCTTTTATGTTATTTACGTTTATTAATCAATTTGTTTTTAAGCTTAGACACCACACTATTTAAAAGTACTAGTACCTAAGCTATCTCTGGACTTATTATTTATATTAATTTATATAATTAATATCCTTTTCAAGTAACTAATTATAAAATAGTAGAAATAAATTATTGTATACTTGAAAACGGAACACTATCATCAAATACGAACTAAACCACGAGAAACAAATTTTGAACATAAAAAAACATCGGGTCATACTATCGGGTGAATTTTCTTTAGAATGCGTGTTTCAGTGCTTAACAATCCATAACTTGCTGAAGGTTCCGGTTTATGCTTTATACTTGAGCAGATACTCAATTATCAAGCACTACTCGTAACTTATTTTTTCTGTATTTTTCAAAGGAAATAAATAAAAATAAATTATCAAGCACTACTCGTAACTTATTTTTTCTGTATTTTTCAAAGGAAATAAATAAAAATAAATTATCAAGCACTACTCGTAACTTATTTTTTCTGTATTTTTCAAAGGAAATAAATAAAAATAAATTATCAAGCACTACTCGTAACTTATTTTTTCTGTATTTTTCAAGGAAATAAATAAAAATAAAATTATCAAGCACTACTATCTCGTAACTTATTTTTTCTGTATTTTTCAAAGGAAATAAATAAAAATAATTATCAAGCACTACTCGTAACTTTATTTTTTGTATTTTTCAAAGGAAAATAAAATAAATAAATTATCAAGCACTACTCGTAACTTAATTTTTTCTGTATTTTTTCAAAGGAAATAAATAAAAATAAATTATCAAGCACTACTCGTAACTTATTTTTTCTGTATTTTTCAAAGGAAATAAATAAAAATAAATTATCAAGCACTACTCGTAACTTATTTTTCTGTATTTTTCAAAGGAAATAAATAAAAATAAATTATCAAGCACTACTCGTAACTTATTTTTTCTGTATTTTTCAAAGGAAATAAAAAAATAAATTATCAAGCACTACTACTCGTAACTTATTTTTTCTGTATTTTCAAAGGATAAATAAAAAAATATTAATTATCAAGCACTACTCGTAACTTATTTTTTCTGTATTTTTCAAAGGAAATAAATAAAAATAAATTATCAAGCACTACTCGTAACTTATTTTTTCTGTATTTTTCAAAGGAAATAAATAAAAATAAATTATCAAGCACTACTCGTAACTTATTTTTTCTGTATTTTTCAAAGGAAATAAATAAAATAAATTTCAAACTCGTAACTTATTTTTCTGTATTTTTCAAGGAAATAAAAATAAATTATCAAGCACTACTCGTAACTTATTTTCTGTATTTTCAAAGGAAATAAAATAAAATAAATTATCAAGCACTACTCGTACTTTATTTTTTTCTGTATTTTCAAAGGAAATAAATAAAAATATTATCAAGCACTACTCGTAACTTATTTTTTCTGTATTTTTCAAAGGAAATAAATAAAAATAAATTATCAAGCACTACTCGAACTTTTTTTCTGTATTTTTCAAAGGAAATAAATAAAAATAAATATTTATCAAGCACTACTCGTAACTTATTTTTTCTGTATTTTTCAAAGGAAATAAATAAAAATAAATTACCCTGTTAGTAATTTCTTAAGAGAGAAACGTCTTTCTTGTGAAATTCCATAATTACTATTAGGAAAAGAACGACTTTAATTCTACATTGTTTTTTTTTTAAACAGGAACAATATATTTCAATCCATTTGGATCATCTTCAGGAAAGGTTAAAAAACAAAAGTACAAAAATATTACTAAAAACATACAAAAGTACAAAATAATAAGACAGGAACAAAGCATTAATTTCAAGCATTATACTTGACAATAATAATTGTACAATTGTACAATAATTGTACTAAACAATAATAATTGTTTTTTTAGTCTTTTCTGAAGATGATCCAAATGGATTGAAATATATTGTTCCTGTTTAAAAAAAAATAATAAAAAAAACATTGTAGAATTAAAGTCGTTCTTTTCCTAATAATAACTGTTGGAAATACAATATTACTGTTGTAAAAATTAAACTATTGCACACTATTATTTGCACTAGTTTAATGCTCTGTTGGTGCATTCCTTTTGAAAAATATAGATAATATTATTTACAAGTAGCACTTGATAATTGAGTATATGCTTAGATTATTATGCATAAACCGAAACCTTATAAGCAAAAAAAATGGATTGTTAAACACGGAAACATTCCAAAGGAAATTCGCCCGACATGCGGACCACCGCGTCAGAAATATTATATAAGTTCCTTGGCAAATCAAAACACTAAGACCAGCAGGATGAGAACAGATCTTAAGACAGACTCTCAGACCAACGTGACTTCTTGTGCGAGACAGTGACAGTCTTACCGTGTATACGACAATCATCGAATGTTAACTTAGCTCGTGTGGAGCTATAGCGATTTATTTGCAAACAGAAGACTTTTGCTATATACCTAAGGTATAAATGAAGATTAGTAAAAAACAACTACACACACACATAAATATATATATATATATATATATATATATATATATATTATATATATATATATATATATATATAGATATATATATATATATATATATATATATATCTTTCCGATTACGCCTTATATTGTTCTTATAAATGACGCAGTGGGTAGAGATTAATTAATTAGCGAGTGTAATGAGGAAATTATATCCCTTATCTTTGTTTGTCGTGTGCTTCAAATAATCCCAAATAGCCCTCTTGACTCCGATTGTTATTGAGAGATTTCATTATCATATTTTGGCCTCTAATCTCGTATAATTTTTTGTACACAATTGGACGGTGGTGAATTCAATTACAGGCTTAATGGCTTATAAAGAGATTTACTTTATTGGAGAGTTTACGAATCTGAGCTATTTATATGATTCTTATTTTTGTTAATTCAGTAATTATGCAGAAGCATTTGAGAGCTACTTATCAACGTATAAGCTTAGGTACTAAAAGAATGTCTAAACAATGATAGATTTTGTATTTTCTCAGTTGATTTATTATGATTTAAAAGGCATATTTAAACCTTTACGATCACCATCAGTGTCGATTAGATGATTTAGTGCCGGATAAGACATACATATCTTTGTCTTGGAAACCGGGTAAAAAGACTCTAGGAATGATCACTCTAGGAATGATTATCATCGTTCTGGTTAAAACCTTCAACAACCTAATCACACGAACAAAGTAAAAGTCAATTTTTAGCATTGGTTACAATTTTATTGATTAACTTAACTATACAACCCATATTTCTCGACTAATTCCAGATGTTTACTATTATAATAAATCATCTATAATTTTCAAATCGATAAATGATCGATTTGAAACTCGGTAGTATCAGATACTACCGAGTTTTGCGGACAATTTATTGCTTCAATAGTTATTATTCAGAATTATGGCTCTGACAGCAGCTTTTCCAAATGCTGAGCGTATCTAAGTAAAACATATAATATAATTATATATATATATATATATATATATATATATATATATTATATATATATATATATATATATATATATATATATATATATAAAGTAAAACAAACGTATCTAAGTAAAAGGTGATAAAAATTAAAAGGCACATATCGGGTTTCGAAATTCTAATCATTTTTACAAATTACCTCGACCCCGTTGTGGTCTGTAAATAAATATATACATGTTAAAATAATAATTTATATATTTTTTAATATTAATTTTTACAAAACGTTTATAAATTATTTAAAATTTCGTTTTTATTATACAATTTTTTATTAATTTATAAAAATAAGTAAATACAAAATAAAATAAATTATGGGTTTAATAGTGAACATAGAGAGTTGATACATAAAACATTACGGTTTTATTACTGATACTAACCAACTTCTAGAGATAGTTCATTGGTATTTCAAAGAATATTATACTTATAATTTTATTATGCTATAAGTAATAATACTCCAAAGAATATAAATAATACATTAAACATTTATATCTAAAACAAAAGACCCTATTATAATTATTAAAACCTTTGACCAAAGTTAACATCGGAAGTAAATTGTGGACTGGCCCAGAGGCGTGGACGCAAAATTAGGAACCATCATGATAGTAGTTTAACTGCGCATGCTATCAGCATAAGGGCCAACCCACGCGAACCAATAACTTAAAATATTCAAAGATATAATAAAATAATTCATCACACACACACACACAAATGTGTATGTGTATATATATATATATATATATATATATATATATATATATATATATATATTATATATATATATATATATATGAATGTGTGTGTGTGTATGAATAAGAATTTTTGTTCTAGTCCTTTATGTGGTACAAACTTGGTTCAAAAATCCACCTTGTTAATGTCCCGAACCCTATTGCTCACCCACAAACATTTTAAAAAAATAAATCTTCAAGAAGATTATAGATCGAGCTGAAATTGTAAATACATGTATTTATGTATATGGTGAATAAATATACGAAGTCACTATTTAATACCATAATTAGTCTCGGTATTATTAATTGACATATATAAAATAATGAGAAAAATATCACATTTTTCGGCTAATCCTTGATAAATGTCGCTAATATCGTGGCAGTATGTCACGTAAAAAAACTAGCAATATGACGAACTGGTATAGGATAAAAAACATGTGAATACCAAGTGGCCACAGAGAGGCGGAAGGGGCCGCAATTCGGCCCCCAGCGCTGACGCACAGTAGCGGTCAAGAACCTTTGCATAACATTGGAAAATTATCTTATTAAGTTGAAATTCTCGGCTCAGGAGTATCCCCTATGTGTCTAGAGTCACACGTGGTGTTGTGGTTAAGGTACGCGGCCAATACACAGAATGAATGGACTTTAGTCATGGGTTCAATCCCAGCACGGGCCTCTAGAATTTTATACATACTATCCCCTTATGTAATAAAAAATATTAATTATCATTTTAGTTCGGATAGTATGTGTACAGTTTTGTCACATTACTAATGTTGAGCAGTTGTGTGACTTCAGTATCTGGATGGGGGACCCATCCAGCTTTTTGACTGAAGCCAAGCGAAGCAACTCTTAAGGTCATGCCAGAATTAGCGTAGCGAAGCCGTTAAGATGAGAAAAAGTTCCGAGGTACCCTTTACCCGATTTCTTATAATAACTTATTATTACTGTAGGTTGTTGTACTGTAATTGTTTAATGTTAGTTAATTAAACGAAACAATTAAATCAAATTAAACAATTAAACGTGTTTAGCTTTTTTTTAATGTTTTGAAATTCAACCGATTAGCCGTCTTTACATTATGGACTAGTACTTTTTTGTCCTCAAAATAATTTGAATTAGTTTGATCGGAGGGACTTTATTTGGTCAAGGCAAAATAACATAAATGATTTTAAAGTAAACAGTGTTGCAGTTCAAGGCAAAATAATATAAATGATTTTAAAGTAAACAGTGTTGTAGCTCAAGGCAAAATAACATAAATGATTTTTAAAGTAAACAGTGTTGCAGCTCAAGGCAAAATAACATAAATGATTTTAAAGTAAACAGTGTTGCAGCTCAAGGCAAAATAATATAAATGATTTTAAAGTAAACAGTGTTGCAGCTCAAGGCAAAATAATATAAATGATTTTAAAGTAAACAGTGTTGCAGCTCAAGGCAAAATAATATAAATGATTTTTAAACTAAACAGTGTTGCAGCTCAAGGCAAAATAACATAAATGCAACAAGGCAAAATAACATAAATGAATTTTTAACTAAACAGTGTTGCAGCTCAAGCAAAAAAAAATAAATGATTTAAAGTAAACAGTGTTGCAGCTCAAGGCAAAATAACATAAATGATTTTAAAGTAAACAGTGTTGCAGCTCAAGGCAAAATAACATAAATGATTTAAAGTAAACAGTGTTGCAGCTCAAGGAAAAATAACATAAATGATTTAAAGTAAACAGTGTTGCAGCTCAAGGCAAATAACATAAATGACTTTAAAGTAAACAGTGTTGCAGTCAAGGCAAAAATAACATAAATGATTTTAAAGTAAACAGTGTTGCATGGCAAAATACATAAATGATTTTAAAAGTAAACAGTGTTATAGTTAAAGATAAACCTAATTCAAATAAAGAAGGAAAAAAAAGAAATCAGTCAACTTTTCGAGTACAATGACTGGCTTGTGTCTTCAAACCGTCGTTGGACTCCAACCAATCAAGAACATGAGGAGTAAGCTGAACAATTTTTTCAGTAAAACGAACAAAGAGTACCCAAAAAAAAATACCAGATACAAGGTACCCCGGAACTTTTCCTCACTACATCGGATTCGATGCGCTTATTCTACCTAGTTCTGATTCGCTTCGCTCGACCTCATAATATAAAAACCGCCAAATTTATTTTGCACCTACTTGATTTTTACCTTCATAAAGTATAAAATCACCGAATTTACGCTCCGACACGCCTTTATACTCGTTTCGCTCGTCTTCAGCCAGAGAATACAATAATTTATTTTCAGCGGTCACCCATACAAGCTCTGACTATGCATAATTTTGCTTAACATTCATGATCTAACACAATTCATTCATACACTTTCTGTATTCAAACAAAACTAGGTACACTTCTTTGTTACGTAAAGAGAAACACTTGTACTTAATTTCAACCCAATTGAAATATAATTCGATTTATTATAATTTAAAAAAAAAATTATACTATTTAATAAAAATTTAACCAAAGCTGATAATAAGAAAAAACAAAGAACATTTGTTGGAATTATATGTGTCTATACGCGTGCCAAATATCAAATCCATCAAAACATGTTTTCTCGTGTTACATATTTTTGAATTTTTGCTGTTTTCAGTTAATGACGTCTTAAAATAGTTATTTATGTATAAGGCTGAGAAGTGTGTCTTATGTCACGGCAATTAGATTTACGACGGCGAAGCGAGTCGGGAAAAATTGCCAAGACATAAAGACATTCTCAGCCGGATGGCATACCTATTTTTTTTTGAGGTAGCACTCATTTAAATAAACTGCGCTATATACTTAATTGAAAAAAAAAACGTTCAATTAACTCCATATTATCGTCGTCATTGAATTTCATAGCTTCACACTTTACTCAAAAATGTAAAAGCTTTACAAATAAACACACAAAAATTGTCAGTTAGAACACCTTTTAAAAACGAAAAAAAAATTAGTCTACGAACAAAAACAGAAACAAAATGAACGTTTTTAAAGAAACCTCATGAAGTTTTACACAGATTGTTTTTTTGAAACACGCTACCATTACAGTAATGGCGGCAATATATGAATTACTTTTACGTCCTAGGAGTTTTTTTTTACATTCATTATTGTCCTCGGAGGTGAAAAGTACTAAATAACCTCCTATAACAATAATGATTGACTTCTCGTCCTAAAAACGGTCCAATAAAGTTCTCAATTACGTACTACCTCAAAAAAAAAATCTGGATTGCAAAATTAGAAATAAAGATTGTTTTTTGTACTATGTTTCAACATTCTAACATAAATACGCTTAAAGATACCATGATAACATAATCATGCAAACTCACACAAACATGCCCCATACAGACAGACATTTTAGTAAAAACCACTTAGGAGGTCTTCAAAACATTCGAAGCGGATAATTCATGTGAAATCCTGGGTTTTTTTCAAATACGATGATTTTCCCGTAGACCAATACGGTATATGAATGAGGAAAAATAAGAAAAACTAAATAAAGAAATAATAGTAAAATATGAGAAGGGAAATACATAAAGAGTTAAAATTAAATAGAGCATAGCAGAGGACAAAAATGAAATCATGTGGAACTTTGATAACTGAGAATATTAATTTCAAATTTTACTTATATTTTAGAGCTCTACAATTTTATTACAACTCTGTCATGTAAAACATTTGTAACATAGGGTTCGCATAGTATTTAAGACAGTTACCTAACACAATATAATTGTGCGAGAGACATTATATACATTATTGTGTCAACTATTCATGTTTTGCAAAACTCGGTAGTATCAAATGATATACAGTTACCTAAGTTTTTAGTAAGCCTTGTTTGTAATTTTAACCCGGGTATATGTTTAACCAAAACTTCAATTTCAGTTCCTCCATGCAAAAATGTTTTTTGCCCGGATTAACCGCTTTGACAGCTTGGTTCTTAGCGGTAAAAATGTTATTTAAACTATTGTGTTTGTTTTGCTATCACAATTACTAAAGATCTTGTAAATGCTCTTAAGTGCTAAATTGCTCTTTAGTATTCGTTGATCCAATATTGAATGGTATTAAAAAACGATTAGCGCAATGATAAATTAAAATTTGCGATGTTTTTATTTATCTTTGGCTGCCTATACACCATTTAAATACTTACAATATGTTTATTTACTATCTCATAAATTCAAAACGTGTTCTAAGTTGGCTAAAATTTGCAAATGTTTTCTTATTTAAGTTATAACTGAGTTTTATGGCATCGAATACTTATTTGGTTTGAGTCCTAATAAATTAATTGCTAGATCATGAGCAAGTTTGGTTAGCTTTATTTGAGCAATTTTCACTTACTTTATCAGCTTTTCTTAGTGAAATTGGATTATTCCATGATCTAAAATCGTTACCAAATTGCTCGTAATTACCTCTTATTGGCAATCCACGAGGGCTATCGAATGGCAAATTTGTAAGTCCTTCTAATTGAAAATTAGGTGATGATGGAAAATTACCGATTATGGAGTTGAATTGATCTGTTGGTATTGGAGGATAAGGTAACTGATGTGATGGAAAATTAGGTCCACTAAATATCGGTTGGGGATTATTATAAAATGATTGTGATCCTTGATGAAACACTTGGTTAAAAGGCGGTTGTGGTCCTTGTTCGTAAGAAGATTGTGGATTATAAGAAGGTTGCTGAGGTCGCTGATTGGTTATATCATGGTGCTGGTTATAACCGGGATGATAAGCAGGCGGCACAGGAGAAAATAAAGGCCTTTCATTGTCGTTATGCTGAGGTGAATCACGCGATGGTTTGTCGTTTTGTTTTTGGTCCTGGGACTGTTTTTGTGCTTTTGGAGGAGGTTTGGGTGACGATGGTTTATCTGTCAGACCTAAATAGCTTAAGAAGTCGTTGTAAGGTTCTACTTGAGCGTAAGGTGGTGGAGATTGATGTGGTGGTTCGTCATAATTTGGCTGAGGTCGTTTTGATTGGCGTTCTGGTGGTCTATCTTGATTTGTTGAAGATTGCGAGGGTGGTGAATTGTAACCAGCTGGGTAAGGAGGATACACTTCTTCGTAATTTGGCCTAAGGTTAGTTGGAGCATTGGGCGGTCCTAATGGATATCCTTCTGGCCCTATTCCACGAGGGTAGCTATCAGGTAAAGGTACTGGACCTCCTGGAAAACCAGGTCCTAATATAAATCCCGGAAAATTTGGATCATTAAAAAACGGAGGAACTTCAGGCGAACCCGGATATCCCGGTCTATCTGGAAAGCCATGTGGAAAACTACCCGGTTGATTATCAGGTCTTCTCGGTCTATCAGGTTTCTTTATAACTTCTACATCGTCTTGAGAAGGTTTTCTTTCTTTGCCGCTACTGACTTCTCTAGGTGGTTTATCCTCCAACTTACTTTTATTTGGCAATATTCTGATCTTTCCGTCTTTACCAACCGAAATAGTAACTTCCACAGATCCCCTCTCGTCTATATGTTCGGGTAAAATCTTCACAACATATTTCATCGGTATGTTATTGGAAGCTTGTGGAATATGAGGCGATGTTTTCGGTGGCGGAGTTGATGTCGGTTTAACTTTTTTAACTTCTTTTATATCATCACTAGCTTTAATATTATCGTTAGTCGTATTTATAGGATATCTCTTTGCAACCATCTTACCTCTAATAGCCTGAAGGCGAGCTAATGCTTCTAATTGCTTAACTAACTGTGGATGAATATGTATTTCAGCTAAATCAGCCGGTTTTAAAGGTGCTGGTCTCATGACAGATTCAGCTTGTCTATACTTTTCAGGTAAAGGTACGAAAAATATTTGAGTTTGAGGTCTTGAATCCGGTTTAGAAGTTGTTTTCCGATTTCCATCTGGGTAAGTCAAAGGCGCCGGAGGTCCTGTTACAGCGTCAACTAAACCTCTAAACAATATACCAATAGTTCTTTTATCGCGTTCACTAAAACTTAAATTTGATAACAACACCACGAGTAAAACTTTGGACCACATTTCATATTTGGTGTTCACAGTTAGGAGATCGCACATGCAAAAGCTTGTCCGGTAGACGGGTAGTAGGTTATATGGTGCACGCTCGACTGACTCCCTCACACTTGCGTCAGGTATCTTGACTCGTATTATTACATAAATATCAACTTGTTTAATAATAATTACAATTCATCGTAAAAATACTTTATTCCATACTTTCTCTTTTAGTAATATATATCATTCATGACTTAGATATCCTGTCGGGTTGCAGGACCAAAACAACCTTAAACTTACTCAAAAAGCGAATGGATTGCTAAAGTTTTCAGGGTCATCACAAGTAACATCGGATGGACACCTCAACAGGAACAGGATAAAGGCAGCCTGTACAAATTCCTAGTCCAATAATTGATGGTATTTACGACTGAAACCTGTTGACATACTTCCTTCGAAAATTTCTATTCACATTTTCTTGTGTTTTCAGGCTTTTCTTTACTGTACTAATTTGATTTATTCCTTCTTTGTCTATTAGGTAGTATACACACATAACAAACTCACACAACACCATATAAAATACATAATATACTATAGATTATATATATATATATATATAATAGTATATAGTTATATATATATATTATTAATATATTTAATATTTATATATATATATATATATTATATATATATATATATATATATAACCTTAGTCACATTTTCTTATATTTTTTTTGTCTTTTCTTCATTATGAAAATTACATACCATTATGTATTATTTGTTATTCTTTATTGATTCATCATATTATTTAATCAGCTGTTTAAACAGAACTGAAGCAATTATGGATTTAAAAGTATTTAGTGGAATGTTTACAAAACATACAAAGAAAATTATTTAACCCGTTATCTAAAAGCAGTTTATCTTTTAATAATTATTTTAATTAAAGATAAATGTTATTATAATTTATATTTTTTTAAATTTTTTTTAGACACTGGATTGGACTGGAATAACACCTCCTTGCTTCTTTAATACTAATGCTAATAATATTGTACAGTTTGTTTTGTTATCTTGTAAACGATAAGTTGTACTAGTTTTATACATAATTTTTCATTGCGTTAAAACAATTGTAACGTATATGAATTTGTTGTTTAGACTGAAATTCCATCAAAATTAAGGAGGCTGTGGATTTTGTTCCAGTGCCTTATTAATCAACAAGTACACGTTCTAATTTATCAACATATTATGTGATTGATTACAATAAGAAATCTAATTAGATTAATTATAAACTGTTATTATAGAGGTAGTGCGCGCTCTAGCGGAAATATCTGTAACTCAGTGCGTTATAACGTTATGCACCCATGGGATACTAGATAAGTAATGATACATTTACATATTACATATTAAAGTTATCCATCATCTAGATTAACACTTGTTATTTGACATTTCGTAACACTTCACTAATGCAATATTTTTGCAATTGCACTTTTGGATCGGAAATTGAATTTTTAATAGATGCATGCTTTTTTTATTTTCCTGTTCAAATGATAGGAAGAAAGAGTAAACAAATATTTCAAGTATGATAATTATGATTGTAGTTGTATAAATTGGCGCGTATTCGGAGGGAATGCGACCCCCCCTCTTGTCACCCGATGGTACCAAAAAGAAAGAGAAGGAAAGAAATAAAGTAAAAATAGCTACCAGCTTTACGCACGTACCTTTAACGTCACAAAAAGATTTAAACAAATTATTAAAAAGCATTTTTTTTGGATGAACTAGTATTATTTTGGCTCGCGCGTAGTTTCTAGCGAATTTTATTCTGAAAATGACGCATATATGAGTTGGCGATGAGCGATAGTGAGGGTGC
>JACMZG010001913.1:5222941-5435441 GCA_018340805.1 Microvelia longipes
GGTTCTTCAGTTTATAGGTTCTACCGCAAAATAAGGTTTTCGCAGCTTTCGGGGTTGTATCCACTTAACCTTCCACAATACCTCAAAATTCCGTTCGTCCAAAGACATTGTTTCCTCTCGAACCAATTCCTTTCATTCCAAATTAGATTTCCATCCTAATCCTCTTTGTCCAAACCTACATCCAGACGCATGCCCTTCAGTCCTCTTCACGGTGCTCGACGAACCCAAGTGGCCGCGTGACCTTCTGTTAAATCAAAATTAATTTATGGAACGCACAACATCTAGAAAATTCATAGGGCTATTCTAATTCAACTATATTTCGATTCTTCCAACTAATTTAGTCAAGCCAATTTATTTATAAGTAAAATATCAACATTACTAACCACCCAAGGGTATCACCACTGGGGTGATTTCCTCCGTATAAGACTGCCAAGTCACTTTAACCTGTAACGAGCACCTATTCAAATACATTTATTTGGTAGACAATAAAGTTAAAAAAAAGTTACTTAAGGCTTAGCAAAGATTTAAGTTAAAGTACTAAAGGCTTTTCTGTCACTTGTGTCAAGTAATATTGAGTGTGGCCAATTGCTTAATGGGTGACCGCTGAATATTGACTATAATGTTCTTCGTTCATTTTATTGAGGACGAAGTTTTGGGACAATTTCTGAATTAAGATATGTTGCAAATTCTTGTATAAAGCGTGGCGAATTAAGGATAAAGAATAATTATAAAAGATAAAGAAAGGATTTCAAAAATATTTTAATATATAGTAATAAGTTTAATTCATATTTAAAAAAAACATAAATAATAAGTACCATTGTGTCTTAGAGGTACAGATTGGTCACGGACTATTCTACTGGACAAGTCATAAACTGGTACAGCGTTCTTAATAAGTGAAAAAAAAAATCAAGCCATATACCAGAACCAACCCGTTTATCAAGTGTTTTCGCAGATCTCTGATTACTCGTTATATTGATTTACTTTAAGTTGTTTTGTAGTCTTTATCTTGTGATTCGAGCACATTAGTCCTGCATATTGAGTTTAGGAATTAAATGAGTTGATTTGTCTTCTATTTTAATTTTTAGCGACTTTCCTTTGGAAAAATATTCCGTATATATATATTATACATATAAATCTATATATATATATATATATATATATATATATTATATATATATAATATTGATATAATTATATTATATATATATTGTAAGCCGCTAATCTTTCGGACGGATAAACTTTTTTAATCAAACTTAGTACAAAAATTAACCTTGGGGAGAACATGAACCCTACTGAAAACCGGTCCAGAATCGATAGGACCACTTATAGTGACCAAACAAAATGTGGTGGTCAATCACCGGAAAACCCAATAATAGGTCCGGAAAACAATATATTTCAAGTGGGGAATCGTTTTTCATGTTTTTCGGGCCTGTGAGTTGAATGAAAACGGTTTATTCTAGTCAATTCGTATCTCGTTGTCAAATAGATTGATTGGCAAATGAACATTCTCGTCAATTCTCAAGAAATAGTATTCTATACAATTCGTATTTCTATGTCTATTGGAATTAATAACCAAAGGAATCTTTAAGTTATTTGATGTTGTTTTTAACATGTAAATATACTAGTAAAAAAGGAAACCTTTATAAAATCGACTTAGTGACAAAGTAATATTTAATTTTATAGAATCCCTTCCTCAAATACGCTTATGGTATACAAAAAATATTCCTCCGTCAGTATACCTCTGTCTGTATACCTCTTCCATTATAACTAGACAAACATTCATCTACTATAGTACAACAAACGGCTAAAATTATTTGACAGCGTGGGCAAATAGTATTAAGGAATGAATAAGGTTGGCCTGATTTGAAATTAAGGCCGTGGTTTAACATCCAGGACAAACCTCAATAGTTACCTCGCATTATTTTTCCGCGCTGTCAACTGATTTTAGCCGTATGTCTTACTATAATTCATTGGAAAATATTTAACCTTTCAAAGTGATTAGAAGAGTATAAAGCAGAGAGACATCACTAAAAAGCAAATTGTGCAAAGAAAGCTAAACCAATGCTTAAGTAATATGATGTTTTATGTACCTGAAATATTTAACGGATGCTCTATGACGTCCATAGTTTTGAGGCTGAAACGGTCTTCTGTGTTTCACTGTACAAGAGTCTGATTCCACTAATCTGTCCAATTTATTGAAAGAGTCCACTGATCTGTCCATTTATAGGAAAACTCACTAAATATTACTAAGTGTACTTGCCATCATAGTCGTATGAGAGGCTTATGCCATTAAGCATAGAGCATTAAGCATTATTACAAAGGGCATTCTAATTTTCAATACAAGAGAGTTGAAGAATATTTGTAAGGCTCTCAGGAGCTCTGTGTAACCTCTTTTAAACCTACTCGAATAGTGAGCGCAGGGTATAATAAATCAATCGTCGTCAGCGTTTTCTTAATGTAAATTCTTTTGTTTTTTTCTAATGTTTATAAACGTTATGTTATTCACTCACTGTAATAATAGTAATAGAGAGTGTTTAGGGTTACTTTTTTGATGTTTCAAAATGCAACTAATAAAGCCGCTCTAGTAGAGTTGGCACTATGCTTAATAATCTCTTCAGCTAAGCAGTGTAACACGATAAAGTTTGTCATTTTGATTTTTGGATCTCAAACGCGTTTAATGCTAACGATACCCACGCTTATAGTAAATTAAAGTTTCAATTCATTCTTTTGTTTAGAGTTAAATTTAGGACTTCTAGAATTTTCAATCATGACAAAAATAAACTTAAATATTCCATATGCTATTTTTGGCGTATGCCGTGCGAATTGCCTTTTGAATTATTCGGTATTAATAATCAATTCTTGCTTAAGGGTCCGGTATTAATATTCCATTTCTTGCCTAAGATTCAGGTTGATGGTTTATAACTTGAGCAGTAGCATGCCTATTTGTTACTCATTTTTTTTCTTGATTTTTCAAAGGAAATGCTCAAATTTAATTCAGTTGTCCATCCTGCCAATTTTATAATTGCAAGCAATTTTATTATTTGCTCTAAATTTAAAGCTCACACGATGCTTATATTTTAAACGTTTTTGCTCATTTCCTATTAAATATTAGAAACCAGTAGTGATGCTAATGCTCAAGGAATAAAGTATAAACTGGAAACATAAGCAAGAATTAGGTTGTTAAGCACGGAAACACTCATTACAAAGATATTTCATCCCGTGTGTGGACATCGGCACCATAATTATTTGAAAATGATAAAAAATGGTCAACCTTACCTTGGGTATGAACCCAAGTACCATGCTTTTGAGTACTTTGAGTGCTTAAGTAATTTATCCTTAGTCTCACTTTTAAGTTTATAGAATTCACACATTTTTTATAAATTAAAAACAATGACTTTAATTCTATAAATTAATAAGCTATAAAATTAAGCTATGGCTATTTCACCAAACATTGTGTGTGAACTTTTTGTTGTAACCTTTCTGTTTTTTTTTTTTTTGTTGACGAAGTTAAGTTTTAGCTAATTCTGTGATTATTTATTTATTTAATTCTAGTCTTATGTATATGTGCTTTATTTGTTTTCTGTGATTTTTAGTTGTTTAAATGTAGTGTTTAGTTTATTAGCCTGAATGATGCCCACAGTATTGGGTGAAATGACCATAGCTTAATTTTATAGCTTATTAATTTATAGAATTAAAGTCATTGTTTTTAATTTATTAAAAAAACCTTAAGTGCTCTCAATGGACGAGCACCGTTTGACTCTGGACCGTTTTTATTAACTCAGAGGCCAAACAAAGATTGAAAACTCACTCTGCTGTAAATTTGCTAATTGCCGGCCGTATTTTAGATTTTCTGATTATATAACATCATTTTTCAGCGATTTTTTTGACATTTCTTTTGATTTATATATATATATATATATATATAATATATATATATATATATATATATATATATATTATTATTATATATATATATATATATATATATATATATATAATATATATATACAGGGGTGGTCCAGCTAAGAAGACAAGACCTTTTTCTCGGAACTATGGACAGCTAGAAAGGATGCGGTTTTCGGCGTTGGATTCAATGTAATAGTGAGCAGACGAGAAAAACCGTTTTCGTGCGCGCTTCGCGCCTGTCATAGAGATGTTAATGCTAACTTTTTTAATTTTATAGTTAGGTATAGGGAACTTTTTTTTGTTCTTTAAGAATGAAAAATAAGGAAGATTAGTGAAGACTGCATCAAAATCGGACAATTTTTAACCGAGCTATGATGAAAAAACACTTTTTTTAAATTTAGTTCACTTTGGCGCCATTTTGGATGATGTTGCATTTAAATAAAATTTATTATATGGACATATTTTTAAACTAGAAACATTGCTTTAATAAAAGAATATCAAAAGTATTAATTCTAACCTCAGTTTTAGGTGTAAAATAGTCGTTAAAACATAACAAAAGCAAAAAAAAAAAAATGGTTTTTCTAAGATACCATGAAAAGTAAGATAGGGAGCTATAGTTTTTATGGTTTGTACAGTTAGCCAACATAAAAAGCAACAAAATGAGTCCAATTTTAACAAATTCGCTTCACAATTTCAAAAGTTATTACTAATAAATCTCTTAAAATTGCCAAAAATGGAATATTTTTTTTATAGTTTACCACCCTATTGTTGATATTTAATGGAACTGCAACGTCATCATACCTTGTGATCTTTATTGCAGCTTGTACAAGGATTCCAGAACGCCTAAAAACACTTATTTTTGTTCATTGGTTGTGGAGAAATTACGATTATGGTGATTTTCGTCAATCGTAGAATGCAGATTAGAGGTACCTTGCAAAAACCAAGTAAAATCCTTCATAAATGTTAATAAAAAATTGATTTAGATGATAACTACTTCGTTTCTAGGGGTGAAGGACCAATAAATAGCAAATCACACAACAAAATTTGTTTATTAACGACAATAAAACCAGCTAACTTTATTTCCGGAGCTATAAATTATCATTATTTATATTATTTACCTTTAGTTGCGCATTTATTAAAAAGAGTCGATTTTTTGTATGAATAATTTAATTTAACTTAGTTTAAAGAAATTAAAACACAAGATTGATAAATAATCATTCATATTTTTACAAAATTAAGGTAAAATAATATGGGGACCTGCGGTTAAATTAGGTGGCCATTAAGGTCACCGGACTTGACCGCACGCGATTTTTTTGGTGGTGCTATTTAAAGGACAACGTATATAAAAAGGTAGGAACTGTTAGAAGTTGGGAAGACTACAAAAATTGAGCATTGAGCAAAGTATTCCCTATAGAGTCCTGTATAAAGCGACTCAAGATGAAGTGATTTACCTGTTTTATGCAGAGGGGTGCCAGTTTAAGCAAATTCTAAAATAATATTTTATTTTATGATTTTTCAAAAATATTATCTTTTCTTTGTCACTTAATTGTACCATATGTTTTATTATTTGTAGAGTACTGTCAGTTCACCCATATTTTAATTTATACAATATTTTTTTTACCAAATTTCCGCAGCAATAAAATATCAATTTACAGTCTAGTTGTGTGATTTGCTTTTTAAAAACGCGTGCGGTCAAGTCCGGTGACCTTAATGGCCACCTAATTTAGCCGCAGGTCCCCATATTATTTTACCTTAATTTTGTAAAAATATTAAATATTCATTTCTTTAAACTAAGTTAAATTAAATTATTCATACAAAAAATCGACTCTTTTTAATAAATGCGCAACTAAAGGTAAATAATATAAATAATGATAATTTATAGCTCCGGAAATAAAGTTAGCTGGTTTTATTGTCGTTAATAAACAAATTTCCGCAGCAGTAAAATATCACTTTACAGTCTAGTTGTGTGATTTGCTATTTATTGGTCCTTCACCCCTAGAAACGAAGTAGTTATCATCTAAATCAATTTTTTATTAACATTTATGAAGGATTTTACTTGGTTTTTGCAAGGTACCTCTAATCTGCATTCTACGATTGACGAAAATCACCATAATCGTAATTTCTCCACAACCAATGAACAAAAATAAGTGTTTTTAGGCGTTCTGGAATCCTTGTACAAGCTGCAATAAAGATCACAAGGTATGATGACGTTGCAGTTCCATTAAATATCAACAATAGGGTGGTAAACTATAAAAAATATTCCATTTTTGGCAATTTTAAGAGATTTATTAGTAATAACTTTTGAAATTGTGAAGCGAATTTGTTAAAATTGGACTCATTTTGTTGCTTTTTATGTTGGCTAACTGTACAAACCATAAAAACTATAGCTCCCTATCTTACTTTTCATGGTATCTTAGAAAAACCATTTTTTTTTTTTGCTTTTGTTATGTTTAACGACTATTTTACACCTAAAACTGAGGTTAGAATTAATACTTTTGATATTCTTTTATTAAAGCAATGTTTCTAGTTTAAAAATATGTCCATATAATAAATTTTATTTAAATGCAACATCATCCAAAATGGCGCCAAAGTGAACTAAATTTAAAAAAAGTGTTTTTTCATCATAGCTCGGTTAAAAATTGTCCGATTTTGATGCAGTCTTCACTAATCTTCCTTATTTTTCATTCTTAAAAGAACAAAAAAAAGTTCCCTATACCTAACTATAAAATTAAAAAAGTTAGCATTAACATCTCTATGACAGGCGCGAAGCGCGCACGAAAACGGATTTTTCTCGTCTGCTCACTATTACATTGAATCCAACGCCGAAAACCGCATCCTTCTAGCTGTCATAGTTCCGAGAAAAAGGTCTTGTCCTTCTTAGCTGGACCACCCTGTATATATATATATATATATATATATATATATCTATATATATATATATATATATATATATATATATATATATATATATATTAATATTATTTATTATTTTTTTATTTATTTATTATTTATTTATTTTTCTATGTGTTTATGTATATTTTTGTCTCTATGAATAGAGTTTTATATGATCGCCGTGCGATTTTAGTTTTCTTATATATTATGTGACCTGACTTAGTAAGTCTTTACTGTTTTTCTTTAAAGTGTATATGTGTTTGTTTTTTTCACCACCTGTTGTAACCTCTTCGCTCTTCAATTATCTTTAATCTTTGCTTTTGTCATATTTAAACTTATTTATGTGTCTACGTCCTACTTTCTATCGTCATCATCAGATTAGTTCTACTTTCATCTACTGATTACATTCTATATCTGCCTTATTCAACTATAGCGGTATCATATCTCCTATGATCTTCACATACCTGCCATTTAACATCTTCTAACATCGTAACTGTAGACTCTAGCGAGGGGAGCGTTTGTGGCCATGCTGAAGGATCCTTTTTAAACCTCTGTTAAGTCAAGTCCGTGGGTCAGAGTACAACTTTTGGTCGTCTACAGCTTGAACCAACCTTTCAAGAAGTGCTCTTCGGTAGCTGATCATCGTGCATCGTCCCGTGCTACTTTTTCTATATGTGTATGGATATTTTTGTCTTTATGAATAGAGGATTATATATATATATATATATATATATATATATATATATATATATATATATATATATATATATATATATATCTATATATATGAAATATCTTGTAAACCCTACTTTTTGATTCAGAGACCTCTATAACAGCATGTGCCACGTTTTCCAGATATGCCAACCACTTTATTTGCGATTTTCAAATAAGAAAGTTTGGTAAATGTTTACTTTTACAATGCCTGTCAGATATTTTACATACCATAACATTATCAGGTGTAATTTTTTTGTCATGTTTATTATCAGGTCAATGTATTTATCGTAAAAAATTTAGATATTGTATGTTGTAATCTCTCAATGACAATTATAATTTTATATGATAAGAATAAATAAATATCAGGTCTACCAACTTAGACTTATGAAACTACACAATACACTGAAGTATAAATATTCTAGTATATGCTTACCGACCGAATTCCGATTCTATACCGCTGCTAAATATTTTGATTAAAATACATGTACTATTTCAATGTATTAAACTTCGAAGGTCTTTTGACCTTTTGTAGCTGGTACGTGGTTTTGGCGCTAGAAGTAATTTCCCGACCACATTGTTGATAAGATGTAGCAAATTGTCGTATAAGCGCTACCTCAAGAGCTCATTTTTTTGAAATTTCACTAAGACGTATTAAGTTTCCATATGATTGTATTTGTCACCCGATAAAATCGAAGCAAATGCAAATTAAACTATTTTTGAATTCGTACTTTTGTCTGTTTGACACTTAGCCGTAGAGCGACCGCGTCACCCATAGAGTTATATACTAGAGGGGGCATAGCATATTTTAATACATTGAAAGGCCTGAAACATCATTTTGGGGTCCTCAGGGGCTCTTTGTAACCTTATTGAAACCTCCTCCAAGAGGGAGTTTAGGTTAAATCAATTGTTTTCAGATTCCCGCAGATTGTTTGTGTTGTCATTTGTATTTTAAACATTCTACTATATAATTTACTGTTTATTAGTTCTGTTTATTTGATTATAATGATTATCAAATGTGGTTAGGTTACTTTATTGATGCTTCAAAATTCAACCAATAGGGCCCCTCTAGTAATATATCTCTATGGTCTCACCAATGAGGCATTGTTTTTCTCAACTTTCTCATAGCTTTAACTTCGCTTTGTTAGTATCATAAAATGACGCAGCTATTTGACAAGCATAGAGCGTTTTGTCAGAAGCGTAGCATAGTTGTAAGAAAATGACAAATCTAAAGAGATATTTATCGATTAAATGGCCTTAATGAGTTTGCTATATAATATGTCTGAGGAAGTTTTATTACTACCAAAATAATAGATTTTTATTACTTTTAGTTCGACACAAGGTTTATGACAATAGATTATTATAGTTGTAAACATGTGGTAGACATTTTAATTACTTCTTTATGTCTTCCATCGCGTTGATTTGCTTTTAATAATTTATTTAGTTAAATTTTATATCAAGCTCAGTCGAGAGCATTGCGCATTTACATTATTAAATCGAGCTGTGGGTTTTTACGATTTTAAAAGGAGTATAGTTTTACGAAGTTATGTATATGTATTTATGTATGTATGTACGAGATTTTTGTTCTTAGAAGTTTCTATATGAGACACAATGTTAGCGTTCGAAGTTAACATTCGAACGCTTTCTCAGTCATATGTTATAGAAAATTCATTAAGGTCATTTAATCGAAAAATATCTCATCTTTTTGTATTTGTCTTTATAATTGCTACAGTAAAACAATAATATGGCCGTGAAGCAAATTCGAAGTTCGGTGAAGCCGCTAATCAGCTTAAGCAAAATGCGCAGATGACGCGGCGCATAAAGTGTGATCGTTAGTCAGAGTATAACGAATTAGAACAACTGTATTGTTATAATTTTTACTGAGTTGGCTCCTCGAGACGAAAGTGCATACATTTTTAATAAAATGCTACAGTGTGAAAAAATTCGACACAAAACTTTTAATAAAACATAATTTAAAAATATGAGTCAGCAGGCTTGTTTTATATAACCCAGCGCCTTTTATATCAACTTTTCTATTTCCTTTAATAAAGGGAAAAACATTGTCATGGTGTAATTTATAATTTTGTGTAGTGAGATAGGCATACTTAGTATTATAATATTCGACGGCATGATTTTTTGTTTGAATCTTTGTTTAGTATTTATTTGCGGTAGTTATAGGGTTGGGAGGCATAGCCAGGCAAACAGACCACTCAGTTGGTCTTTTCTTACCACCTTAATTTATAGTAAAATATAAAACAGGGGTATCGCACGTTTTACACAGGGAAAATAGGAAAATTTTCTACAAGTAAAATAGTGAACCTTAAACAAAGTTGCCCAACACTGAGGTTATAAGTAATGGAGAAGCCTTAAAAGCCTTTATATTTTTAAATCAGACTTGGTGTAAAAATCAACCTTGGGAAGGACACGAACTCCATTGGCAACCAGGTTGTTGAGGTGTTATAATCCGGTTTGCCGAATCAATACATTTATTAAAACATCAGTAAAATTTATTTACTGCTTTGTTATTTTGGGGAGCAATGAATCAAAACCAGCCTATGTCTATAAGATCACTTTAAGTGACCAAAAGTTAAAAATAAATGTGTTTTTTGAGGTAGTACGTAATTGAGCACTTTATTCGACCGTTTTTAGGATAAGAAGTCAATCATTATTGTTATAGGAGGTTATTTAGTACTTTTCACCTCCGAGGACAGTAATGAATGTAAAAAAAAACTCCTAGGACGTAAAAGTAATTCATATATTGCCGCCATTACTGTAATGTAGCGTGTTCAAAAAAACAATCTGTGTAAAACCTTCATGAGGTTTCTTTAAAAACGTTCATTTTGTTTCTGTTTTTGTTCGTAGACTATTTTTTTTTCGTTTTTAAAAGGTGTTCTAACTAAAATTTGTGTGTGTTTATTTTTAAAGCTTTTACATTTTTGAGTAAAAGTGTGGAGCTATGGATGAATTCAATGACGACGATAATATGGAGTTAATTGGACGTTTCTTTTCAATTAAGTATATAGCGCAGTTTATTTAATGAGTGCTACCTCAAAAAAAATATTGTATGCCATCCGGCTGAGAATGTCTTTATGTCTTGGCAATTTTTCCCGACTCGCTTCGCTCGTCGGTAAATCTAAATGCCGTGATATAAAGACACACTTCTCAGCCTTATGACTTACATAACTATTAATAATTGAAAATCTGGAATAGAGTCAGTAAAAAGTATATTTGGAGTTTGATGTCATTTTCCAAGATATTTAGAATGCGGAATCCAATGAAACTTAACGTGACTCAATACAACTACTCTATGTGACCATTAAGTTAAAAAAATTGGAATGAATAACAGGAAAATCTAAAATACAGCCAGTGTACAAGGAATTTCAAAAAAGTGTTTTATGTTTCTAGGGGTTCTTAGATGACTAAACTTGTCCAAAGTTGATACAAGAATTCAAAACCACATTTCCAAGGTTCCAATCTTGGTGCTGGAGATAAACTTTAATCGTTTTATTTTCATTTGATTTAGTTTTTTTTTACTCCGGCGCAGTGGTCCGCAAGCCGGGCGAATTTCCTTTGAAACGAGGGCTTCCTTGCCCGCAATAATCATTTCTACCTTAAGTTTTTGGCTTATGCTACCTATTAACTAAGCAGTTGCTTTACTACTTGTGACTCTTTTTTCCGGGGGATTTCACAAGATAAATGCGATAAATTTTATTTTAACAATTAATATAAACTGCGCATTAAATTAGTGCCGTTTTTCCAACAATCCGGAAAATTGTTATAAAGAATTTAGTAACAATTTTGCTAATGGAGCAAAACATATTTACGTTATTTGTTAATAAATAATATTGTTTCGCCTATAAATCAATAAATAATATAATAGCCTATTTACAAATAATAGTATAACAGTATTAATAGTAATAATTGCAGTTATATCGTTGAATATAATATAAAATTAACTTCAGAGCAGTTAAGTGGCTCCCATATTCAATTTTATCAACAACTAGTGCTACGCTCTCAGCATGTTTGAGTTTTGAATAAATGGTATTATTTTAAGGTGCGATATAAGAATATTTACGGCATTTAAAATTATCGGAATCATATGACGAGAGTTTTGGCACTAGTTCACAATTTATATTTAACCGATTCTGGATTACAATTTTACAGTCGTCTGTCAGGTAGTTGAATACATTCTTGTTTCATTAGGTCTATACAGTTCAAAACCAACCATATGCGAGAAACGTTTAAGGGATTTACAATTAAAAAAAGAGTTGTATACTTAACCAGTTTTAATATAATAATAAAATTTAAATAAAACTGGGTGAACGGGTCGCGTATACTTGTTTGTTGGTTCAAACCCCTTTCGATTCGTTTAATCTTCTTGTCAGCTAAAACAGTCGTCTAATATAATTTGTATTTTTGATTTTAGAAGCTAGGTAGTAAAGTTTAAGATGCGAGGGCATGACCTGCTGGCAACACTGGCTGTGGGTTCAGCTCGACAAAATTGTACGTTGATTCTAATGTGCAGTTTTCAATTCTCTATATACGTTTCACGTTATATTAATAATAAATTGTATTTCTGTCATTTTGTCTTCATAAAAAATTTCATTTAGGCTATATTTAGAATAATACAATGTTATATAATTTTTAATATTATTTTAATGGACTTATAGTTTGTTAAAACGTGGTGTCGGCGTTGTTCAGAGTTCCTTGAATAATCACCGAGCAAGATCGCCCTCCATCTTAAGTTTTTTAATCAAACAACCTGTCAATGCCGCAGCCGAAAAGAACACATAAGTTTAAAAACTAAATTAGATGACAATCTTCCTTTTTATCTAGTATTTTCCACTTTTTTCCAAGTTTTATCCAGGGGGCACTATGCAAAACGGATACCTATTTTTAACTAACTATAAGTCCAGAGAGAAACATAATATATTTATAAAAAAATACAATATGAGACTGCTTATTTAAAATAAGTTGCTACATACATAGCATACAGATCAATCATATACAAGACAATAATTAAACTAAATAATAAAATAAGAAATTTACAAGAATAGCGTATAAATCACCGTTATACTTAAGTCAAAAACAAATTAATTAATATTGCATAATTTTGTAAAAGAGTTAATAAATAAAACTAAAAGAAAATCTAAAAAAGGTAAATAAAATAAAAAATCAACCATATATATGATGATTTAAATGACTTAAATATTAGATTAAGTAAATAGGCTGTATAATGAGATTCCATATCAATGGAAATTTGTTCATTGACAAGCGAAGCGAATCAATAAACACATTATATATATGTAACAATAATATTTTTGGGCGCACAGTCAAAAATATTTGACAGCCGGCGGATGTAAAGTAATTTTTTATAGCCATAGCAATAAAATAGGCTATAACGTAAACAAAGTACATCCGCCTTCAATAAAAAATAAATGTTAAAGGATGTTTATTATAACTCAAACCATTAAGACACTGTAAATGAAGACGCAATAACCTGAATAAGACTATTTATAAATATAACATGAAACATAGAGATCTTTGTAAAATTTGGTCGGGCTAGTCCCCCAGAACGCGTTGCCACATATTGGTATCCTACCTCTATATATATCGTGAAATAAGCTGCTAAATTAAGGTTTTCCTTATTATAATAGACAATATATTAAGCATCCCCACGACTATCCATTTACCCAGATATCAATCCATACATCCACGCATCTATCTATTTACCCAAATATCAATCCATACATACACACATCTATCTATTTACCCAGATACCAATACATACATCCACACATCTATCTATTTACACGGATATCAATCCATACATTCACATATTTATCTATTTACCCAGATATCAATCCATACACCCACTTATCTATCTATTTACCCAAAAATCAATCCATATATCCAGACATCTATCTATTTACCCAGATATCAATCCATACATCCACACATCTATTTACCCAGATACCAATTCATAAATCTTTACATCTATCTATTTACCCAGATATCAAACCATATTATATCCACACCTCTATCTATTTCCCCAGAAATCTGTCCACACATCTATCTATTTACCCAGATATCAAGCCATACATCCACACATCTATCTATTTACCCAGATATTAACCCATACATCCACACATCTATCTATTTACCCAGATAATAATCCATACGAGTACATTCACACATCTATCCTATCCTATCCGTAAGTTTTTCTATAATTCTATTTTTACAATAATTTCCATCTATACACCCACACATATCCAGTTATACATCCACATGTCTATGTAGACATCTTCGATTTTATCTACTTATCCATCAATACATCCACGCATTTATCCATATAATTTCATCTCTATGTCAAACATCCATCCAGGCATCCACACACATCCAGCTATTCATCCTCATATCTATCCAGATATACATAATAAATACATACATAAATTACATCTTTATATTTTTATAAAGAAATTAAGGATTATAGAAGATAGAGTTAAGTATGTATTATTGTGTAGATAGTAGTCAAGTAGATAAAGTCAAGCAGTTGATAGTATTTTATATTCACAAGTTTTTTAATTATTAGTTTAATCAAATTTTTCATTAAACTTTTTTGATAATTTATAAAACATGCAAGTTAGTCATTATACATGCAGTTAGTTTTTATCATTCCATTGTATAAAATTTATTAACTGTTTTCAACTTCTTTAATTATTAATTAAAAATTAACATTAAAATTAGTATTTTATTTTACAATTAGATATTTACAATTCCATGTTAGCTAATTAATAACAATTAGTTAGTTCCAAATTTGATTCTTATTACCTGGCCATCATCAATTAAATCTGTTTTCGATATTGTAAAAGAAGGCATTTTTATCTTTCTTTAACGCAAATTTAATAATACGTCGAACTTTCAATTCCAATTAGTTTGAGTATTGCTTTTTCAATTAATTTTCATTTAAGTCTTATGAAAATCATATCTATAACTAAACTTTAATGCTTAATTTATTCTCGTAACTCTGTAGTTTTATTTTATTTGTAAATAACCATTACTTGATTAAAATGATACATTTTAATTCTCAAAGGACTCGGGTCTTTATCTTTGATAAAAACAAATTAAAAATAATAATTTTGATCACTACAAAATTTTTTTAATGAAAATAAAACAATAAAAAATAATAAAACACTGATCGAACTTTAAATTTATATTACGATTGAATGAAAAATTATTCTAAATATTTTTTTTATTTTTTTTTACTGTTACTTCACTGTTTATAACAAGTTATTTTAGTTATATCGCGTTTACTAAGAGGTAATAAAGAGCACTTTTTACGCTAATTTCACGCTCAGTGAAGCGGTATTACGGGGCGGTCAAAGCGGTTGTCTGATGAGTACTAAGTCTCATTAAAAGCGTGTATTTGTTGCTGTGATATACGACACTTTAGGATTAATCGAGTTTTGAAGGTCGTGAGGCGCGGGATTTAGTATTGAGTAAATTTGAAGGGGATACTTATTTTTAAAATTCAATACGATACTGGTGTAGTTGTTTTTACTTCTATTGTGTTTTTAGGGAGATTAATGGATGATAAACTCCAGACTGATTGCGTCCGATGGGCGGGTATACTGGCTCTTTCATCGAATATAGTGAAATGAAATGAAATGAAAATGAAATGAAATGAAAAATCTTTATTTCCACCTTAAAAAAATAAATGACACTTTAACTTAAATTTACTACAATTCTAACTTTCATAGATTGAGTACATTATACAAATTTAGATTTCTAAAAATATTAATAAAGGTGAGGGCTCCCAGTAGACTTTTGCCTAGACCTTTTTTAGAGACTTTTCCCTAGACTTTTGCTAGTCCTGTTTTGACAGCGATCATAAAAAATAATTAAGTAAACTGTTTAAATCAGAAAAACGTATTAACAAAGTTTAAAATAAAGTTAAAGATTTGCGAAAAAAGAAAAGAAAAGGATAAATGATACCAACATAATGTATATAAAACAAAACTAGATACTGCCAGGATTATTAAATTATTTTTTTTTGTTTGATTTTTTTTTTTTTTTTTTTTTTTTTTTTTTTGGTAAAGGATAAGTATTAATCTTCAATTAACTTTTGATATAAATATTTGTTTAAGAAATATTTAAAGGGGTCGTAATGATAGTGTTCAAAAGTGCGTAAATGTTGCGGTAATTCGTTGAACCATTTTGGTCCTTAAACGATACAATGGATTTGTTTTTTAGCTGTATATGCTCTAGAAACAACAACATTTTCCTGAGCAATCGCACGGGTGTTGTAATCATGATCAACATAAACTCTTTCTTGCTTAAAATAATTCAAGATGACAGCTTTCTTAAAAAGAGGATAGTGTGTCTAGGAATACAATTGAAAGTTGCCCTTATACTAACTTTAATCCAAGGATCTTGAATTAATAGGATGGAGCACTTGGTCGATTTGGCATATTGCGAAGTAATCTGATAGAGAACTAAAAAATCGGGTACGGGGTACC
The DNA here is from genome assembly GCA_018340805.1 of Microvelia longipes. Taxonomy (NCBI): domain Eukaryota; kingdom Metazoa; phylum Arthropoda; class Insecta; order Hemiptera; family Veliidae; genus Microvelia; species Microvelia longipes. The sequence continues at coordinate 5,238,970 of JACMZG010001913.1, forward strand.
TCGGAACATTTCCTCATCACATCGGTTTCGCTAGCTTATCCTCCCTGCTTTGGACTCGTTTCGCTCGTCCTCGGAATAAACAATTCGCTACATTTATACTACAGTATGTCTTCAGACTCGCTGACCACTTTCAATACTAATGATGCAACAAAAATTATGGAAATACTTGTCGTATTGAAACGAAACTTTGTGTACTTTTTTATTAAGTAAAGGTTTGTATTTGTACTAAATTTCAACACAATTGAATTATTTTCTGATTTTCAGCATTTTTTTTTTTACAAACGTACACAAGTCATTTGATAAAAATTGAACTAATGCTGATATTGAGATGAAACTTGGCACATATGTTAGTCTTATACATATCCTATTGCGTGCCGATCTCAAATCTCGGCCTTGCCACGAGGAGGGATCTCAAATCTCTAAATTTTCGAGGAGACATTATTGCGGGTTGATGACGTCGTAATAAATATTATTCGAACTACAGAAGTAGACTGATTTTTGTACAAAGTTTCAACTCTCTAGCATAAATATACTGGGAGCTGCGATGGTAATAGCACACACACATACAGACAGACAACTTTGAGAAAACCACTCAGAAGGTCTTAAAAACGTCTGAAACGGATAATTCCGGTTTCATCCCAGTTTCGGATTTTTTTGCAAACACAATTTTTTTCCCTATATACCTACGGTATAAATGAGGAAAAGTAAAAATAAAAAGGTTTTATCTAATGCAAATATAGTTCGTAGAGTGACTGAGCACGATTAGTTGGTTGCTCCATTATCGAATGTTATAGATGAAATGTTTAAATTTCAATAATTTATTTTTTCAACAATAATGAATTAAGTATTTGGTGTAAACCAATTTGGTGATTGAAATTACAGTCTGCATCTACTGCACTTTTTATCTGCCATGAGCCTGTACAATGCCGAGTATCTGTCATGAGCCTGTACAATGCCGAGTATCTGTCATGAGCCTGTACAATGCCGAGTATCTGTCATGAGCCTGTACAATGCCGAGTATCTGTCATGAACCTGTACAATGCCGAGTATCTGTCATGAGCCTGTACAATGCCGAGTGTCATGAGCCTGTACAATGCCGAGTATCTGTCATTGTACATGCCGAGCTATTACTATCCGAGTACTTAAATTCTTAGATTAAAGTATATTTAATTACTTTATTACTTATTTTTTATGTACTTTGTTTGAGACGTGTTTTAAACTTTTTTGTGTACTTTTTTTAATATTTCAAGTAGTCTGTGATACTTTATGTAAAGTTAGTAAAAGTTCTGAAGAGGTCATCTTCAGAACTTTTACTAACTCCAAGCTTGGCCAAGCTAGCCAACATAGCTTACCATAGCTTGCATTGACCATAGTTTGCCAAGCTTATGGTCAATAAGCTTGGCGGAATAATTATAACAAAATAAATGTTGTAACATGAAGTATTAAAGCATGCTTTAATCAAGAAATTTAAAATGGAATTATTTGAACTAAGGTTGACTAACCATAAATACACAAAAATGTTCCGCGTCAGCTTTTAGCCGAGAACAGATGCTGATCGCAGTTGCAGACGCTTAGCAAACATCTATAAGTTTTAGCTTCCTTCGATTTCAATTTGCGTGCAATGGTAACAACCCATGTAACATCAATTTACTGTTTGTGTTTTAGGGCAAACGCAACACTTCACCTTCGATAACACCAAGACGGAAGTGACGTCCATAGCTCTCTCCTTCTACTCCGGATTATTCGCTTACAACGGATGGTAAACAAAACCTTTATTCTTTACCTTACCTACACTATAGGAAGAGAGCTGCTAAGACAGGAGTAAGAAAGTTTGCTATGAATAGCAACTGTATGCAGCTCCATCCTGTCCTGACACTTGTTGCTTGGATAGCTGGCTAATGAACACCCTAAAACTACACTGGCATGCCTTTGCTGGTTGCAGACAAGCAAAAATGTTCATTACTGGACCAATTGTAAAAAATACAAATTTTCTAATTAACCTCAGTAAGCCTTGCCTTAGGAACCTAGTTAGTATTCTGACCAGTCAGTGTAGATTAAATAAACATCTTAATACTTTAGGCATAATCTCAGAGGCTAACTGCCCCATGTGTGGGCATTATGAGGAGACAGCCTTTCACCTGCTTGGAGAGTGTGAGGCCTATACTACTCTTCGTACCTGCATATTTGGCGTAGCCTCTTGTATGAAGAGGAGCTTTCTTCTCTTAGTTGAGAGATATCCTACAATATATCAACCTTTCCAGGAGATTCTTGGTAGAGGTGGAGTAGGCTAAGGAATCGGGGCTGGCAAGAAGGGCCCAACAACGTGGCCTATTTGCCTGGCTTTGCCTCCCCGACCTATTACTACTACCATGTTGTGAGAATTATTGTTTCTAAGGGTTTACAGTGGGGAGTCTATATAAGGGCCTAGAGTCTTTATAGCACTGCTTATTCTCTAGTTTACAATCCTGCTTATTTCGCCACCTCAGAGTGTATCACAATAGTCTTTATTTCATTTTAATAGTTAATATATATAACTTAAATTCAGTGTGCAGTGTTTACGGGTACATCTACCTGCAGATATACTCTCCTCAAGGTAAATTATTCGTAGCCCAATTAATTAATAAAAATTTCTAATTAATAATTATTACTTTTTATATTCTATATTATATATTTTTATACTATTTTATTAATTTTTTGATCTACCCAGCTGCCTTAACACTGTAAGTTGCCCTTAGAAACAATAATTCTCACAACTTGGTTTAAGTTTCAGGACAGGAGGGAGCTACACATAGTTGCTATTTCTAGCAAACCTTCTAACTCCTGTCCTAACAGAGCATATGGGGGTTAGGGACATATAAAACGGACTTTGGCCCACTCCGAAGTTTGATATCCGCCATGACGCCTATCCTATTTGTGAATTTTTCCCCAAATGAAATTCGCTCAAAATATATTTTAGGCTCACAAGATAAATATCTTGTCTTGTTTGTAAATATGTCTTTAGTGACCTTCTAACATTTCCTCAATGAGGTATAAACGAGCTATATAAGAAAAATTTTATGTTTCCATTTAAAATCTTATACCGGGATTTTATCAGAATTATCCGTTTCAGATGTTTTAAGAATTTCTGGGAGGTTTTTACAATGTTGTCTGTATGTATATGTGAGAGTGTAAGTGTTTGATTAAGGACTCACCCGTGGCGTAGTGGTTAAGGTATGCAGCCAATACTCAGAATGGATGCACTTTAAACTTCCGAGTTAATTTAGTCATGGGTTCAATCCCAGAACGGGCCTCTGGGGTTTTTATTAGAGTAATATAAATTCTATGTACCACGTCTTTCAGAAGAGACGTAACGCTGGTGGTCTCGAGTCTTTGCGTTGTCAGGTATTCGTTAAAGATCCCTTACCCTAAATGAAACTGGGTATAGGCAAAATTTAGGACCCTCATAGTAGATTCATTATAATACTATAGTATGTCTGCCTTGTAGTTTAAAGTGTATGGAGGTTTGGTTTAACAGAGAGGGCACGTGTTGTTTCTAGTTTTCACTAGACTATATGTATGATTGCTTGAAAAAGCATAAGAGGAACCATAGAAATTCACGGCTCTTCTGTCTAGATTAGATGAAATATACCTACACTTGAAATTAAAAGGAGTAGAACACTATCTTAGGGAGCTGGCAAAAAGGGCCCAACAACGTGGCCTACTTGCCTGTTAGTTACTACCACTCCCCCATATTACTACTACTAAATGTGTGATTATGTGTGTGTGTTTGCAATCATCGTGATCACACTAGATATGAGTTAAACATGAAGATTTTAAGTTAGATAAACAAAAATAATGTTTTAGGTATAGATGTGCAATAGGGAAAATATTGTCTATGAAATCATTAATGAGTAAAAATCATTGTAAAAACCACTGTACCTCAAGTCTCAAAATCTCAGTGCTATCAACCGTCTTTATTTAACAAAAAAATCCCTTCATTTAAGTAACAAAAATTCCCTACTCTTACACCACTGTGAGTCAGGTTGTGTTTTGAATTCCATTATTTGTTACTTTTCCTCATTTATACCGTAAGTATATAGAAAAAGTATTGTGTTTGCAAAAAGATCCGAAACCGAGATGAAACCGAAATTATCCGTTTCAGGGGATTTAAAGGCCTCCTGAGTGGTTTTCTCAAAGTTGTCTGTGTGTGTCTGTTATAATCGTAGCTCCAATTGAAATTCGACACGCATGTAGCTATGTATAAGACTAACATATGTGCAAAGTTTCATTTCATTATCAGCATCAGTTTAATGTTTATGAATGACTTATGTACGTTTAAAAAAAAAAAAAAAAAATCAGAAAATAATTTAACTGTGTATACCTTTACATAATAAATAAGTACACAGTTTCGTTTCAATGCGACAAGTATATCTATGATTTTTGTTGGATCATAAAAGTTAAGTAGCATTGAGCGTGGTCAGTGCTGTATGGATGACCGCAGAGAATAAAACGGATGCATTTACTATCTGAGTGCTGGTGCTATTGTGCTATTGTAAAAATTGTTTTTATGCACTAACCCTCAATAATGACTTAAATTTTTCATAATTTTAAAAAATCATAAAGCTAGGAATAATGTTATTTTCATTATTATGAAATTTGGCATGAATATAGCTATTTATAGCACTAATATATGTGCAAAGTTTCATCAAATTATCAAAACTAATTCAATTATTCAAACTAATTCAAAATTTCATTCAAATATTCAAAACTAACATCCCGTAAAGTTTTTCTCCTTAGTTTAAGTTTTGATCTTTGTATTTCTTTTGTTAGACTGATGATGGCTGGATGCAGCCGAAAGCTAGCTCTTTAATATATAAAATAATGGTGGAGAGACGTATTTATTACAAACCTCTTGGATTATTCAAAACTAACTTGTTTTTATAGATTTTTTAAGAAATTGTAAAAAATGGCAAATTGAGTTGAAATTTGGTACAAGTGTATACTGTAGCGCAAACAAAAGTACACTAAGCTTAGTTTTAATACGACATATAAATAAATACACACACACACACACACACACACACACACACACACACACACACACACACACACACATATTATATATATATATATATATATGTGTGTGTGTGTGTGTGTATGTATATATTATACATAAGATTAAGATTGGGTTTTTAATCTTAACAAAGTTTTTATTGTAGGGCCCTGATGAAGAACTTGTAGCTAAGTTAGAAACGTTGGCTAAGTGATTAAATATATGGTTTTCAAGTAAAGCTGTGTTATTATCCTAACCTCATCCCGAGATTGGCGCAAAGTGTATATATTATATTATATATATATATAATATATATATATATATATATATATATATATATATATATATATATATATATATATATATATATATATATATATATATATATATATATATATATAATATATATATATATATATATATAATATATATATATATATATATATATATATATAGCTGTGTTTATTACCTTACTATTATTGTTATTTTGTTCTAGGAACTATTTGAATTTTATTATCGAGGAGTTGAAAGATCCGATCAGGTATGTAAACGTCTCTTTGTCAATGCAAATAACTTGGAACATATTTTAGCACAAATGTAGTTATTCATGCATGGAAATAAAGAAAATTGTCTTTCCACAAACATTTTGCTACAAGTTTAAGCAAAATGCTTTCACCCTTACATGGGACAACTTTATTTTTCATGTGCTTACAGCTTGGTGAGTCGACTTACAGAAGTAATTTCTTTAGTTATAGTTATTATTATTGTTATTAGCCTGCCTCTGTGGCCGTGATCGTAAAGGTGTTCGATTTCGGCACCGGAGGTCCGTGGTTCGCTGCCCGGGCTATACTCTAAGGTTTTATGAATAGTATTTATATTAAAAAGATTTCGCCAACTTTAATTAATTCTTAAAGTGTAGTAGATGCAACCCACCTGAGGTGGTTCCCGCAGGGTGAATACCCTGATGGGCCGAATGGCCCTAAAACGGGCATTTTATTTTATTTTTATTTTATTTTATTGTTATGAAGATGGCCACAACATTGGCTAAAATTATTGAAACAAAATAACATTTTGCCATTCTTAAAATTAGTCTAATTTAATATAAAAACTTTACAGGGACCTCTATTTTAAATTATTAAAGCTTTTGAGGAGGAATAGGTCCAAAATATTAAAAAAACTAATTTTGCCGAGCTTTCTATATAATTTTGTTATTATTTATTATGTTAAGCCTTGAAAAAGACAAAATTATAAATTATCGAAAGCTCGGCAAAATTCGTTTTTTATATATTATTTTGGAACTACTCCTCTTTAAAAGCTTTAATAGTCTAATTTAATCTAGTAATTAAGATGGAATTTTACTAAGTATGAAGCCCTTCTAAAGATAAACTTGGCAATTTTAGGTATGATGGAAATAAATTGACCTTGCGAGTTCTTTTCGGAAAAACAGTGTGGGTTTTGTTATATTGGTGTGATATGTCTCGTTGTAAAGTCTCTACATTTGCAGACATAGGAGATCTTTTATTGTTAAATAATAATAGTAAATCCGAATGTACAAATTTCCGAAAAGGCTATATGAAAATTGGAACACCCGGATTGTTACACACAATCCGGATGGAACACAAAGCCCGGTGTGTTGTTGACTAGAAAATTGAACTACGTGACATTTCATTTCCTCTGTTGACAAACAATTTTCCGATAACTTAGCTATCGAGATTTAATAGTTATTTATGTACCAAGGGAGTAAAGAATGCTATTATTTCCTTGAGCAGTTAGTTGGTTCCTGGGAACCAAAGTACTTAATTCCCGAGGCAAAGCCGAGGGAGTTATGACTATTAACTTGGTATCCCACCTTACAGTTTCTTGTGGTATGCCATCTGGTATTCTACTTTATTATTTCTCATCCCCTTTCCAACAAACTTCTACTTTATAAATCCATCCTCCAACCAACTTGGGCCTACGGAATTGAACTCTGGGGCTCAACAAAACCTTCCAATTCCTATAAAATCCAATCACTCCAATCCAAAATCCTCGGACAAATTACATCCTCTCCAGCTTATGTCTCTAACTTCACAATTCATAATGACCTTAACATCCCTTTTGTTCACGACCTAGCCCTTTCCAGATACTTAATCTTTCACAATTCACTTGAACTCCACTCCAATCCACTCTTACAATCTTTATCATCCCGCCACATCCCCGATAACCCACCCAGAAGGCTCAGAAGGTGCTGGCCTAGAGACCTCCTTGGCGCGCAATAAAATATAGAAATGCCCTCTGTCAACAGACAGTGGGCACCTGGTAAAGGGAAGGAAAAAAAACAATCCCGCCCAGGAGTTCTACCAATGGGTAGCCTCTCCGTCAAGACAAACAAGCCACAACAACCCTATCATCTCTGTTACTTATAGCATCTATGTATGTGATAGAATGCAGTGTAACTAAAAAATAAATTAAAAAAAAAAATATTATTTCTCAGGGTATTCCACTTGGCATCCCACCTCACTGTTTCTCGTGGTATCTGATCTTATTGTTGACGATTTATTACAATTTTTTGCAGAAATCTTCCGCGAGCCATTGCCATATCTTGCACTCTGGTCACTGTGGTTTACACGTTTACAAACATCGCTTTCTACACAACACTGTCGCCTCAAGAAGTGTTGGAGTCTGAAGCCGTAGCTGTGGTAAGTAAATAAGTCTTAAGCTAATCCAATTATGTAGCTGTATAAATTCAGCCAGTACCACTATGAATAGGGTAAAAATTATAAAAATGTGTATAACTCCCCCTTTTTATCCCGTTAAAAACACCAAAATTATAGTCCCACTATAATTTTGATCTTTTATTTGATTATATTGAAAGTTAAAGGTTGTTTTTTCGATGTTTAAAAACTTAACCAATCTAGTATTAATTTTACTATGTTTGGTACTGTTTAATACAGTATTTGATAGGCTAATCCAGAGACTATAGATACTTAAACAGTAAGACTGTCGACTCAATGGTTGGAAAAATTTAGATTCCAGTCCGGCGGGGGACCTCCCTTTCAATTGAGTGGGCGTGGCTTAATTCCCGCTTTTTCCCCTCAGTTTGAAATTAAATTTTTATACTTTGTATAGTCATACAACTCCACCCCCAAAAGGGGAGCCTCGGCTACAGCCTAATATAAACTGTTAAACCTAATTAATTTATAAATTATGTGTATGTTTGTTAATTTTGTATACAGTTTTAATAAAGGCTTATTTATTTACTTCTAACTAGCCGTAGCGCTGCGCAAGGCTTTCGTCGCCTTTAAACTTACACAGAACGCTTCTGATTACTTTTAAGTTTTTCATTCAAGTAATTTATTAATTTGATTGATTCAATCAGGTAATAATGAAATAGTTGCTAAAGTTTACACGTGCTAGAAGATTTTGACATTTAATGCAGCCTGTATTTCAATTACATCGGCAAGATCACAATATCACAATCGCAAGCACACATGTGATTAAATATAATTATATTTAACCAGGTAATTACCTGATAAAATCGACTAAATCAATAAACTAATTAAATAAAATTGGCACTTACCTGCCATCAGTAGCGTTTTTTTTTAAAGTTTTATAAAAAACTTCTATTAACTTTTAGGGTCTGAATTTTTTAATACAGAACATGACAACGGCGAACCGTTTTTGTGAAAAATAAATATAGAAAACAATCCTGTTATAATAACAATAAATGTACCTGTCTAAACAAAAAATTGCTATGGTATTCATAAATTTAAATATGAATACCATATTTAAATACCATATTGGTTAGTTCATGAGTTGTCCGCACTGGTACGCCGCAGCGCTAATTTTTAGTAGCTTGCTATAATCTAATCCAAACTTTTTCTCATTTAAGTTAACCCCCCCTGGTCTAACCTGTCTTCAACACTGATTACTCATTACAGAAAGGAGATGCTTTATCGTCAGCAAGTCGATTTTAACTGTTTAACGAATTTTATTGTTCTCACACATACATACAGACAGACAACTTTGTGAAAACCACTCAGGAGGTCTTTAAAACACCTGAAACTGATAACTCCGGTTTCATGCCGGGTCGGATTTTTTTTGGAAAAATACTTTTCTTATATTCCCTCGGTGTAAATGAGGAAAAGTAAAAAGTAGATGTAGAAGTTATATACTATCATAATATTTGTTTTTATTTGTTTTAGTCGTTTGCCAACAGACTGTTCGGAGTAATGGCATGGACGATACCAGTTTTTGTTGCGCTGTCAACGTTTGGCGCTGTAAATGGAATTCTTTTGACATCTTCTAGGTATTTACATTATTTTAATTTTTATTTTAAACCCTATTACTCAATAAAACAGTAAGAAATCAAAATTCCCTTCGTTATGTTGAATTTGATTTAAAATTATTAAATTGAAATTTTATAAATCTGGGGTGCCACAATCAAGTCATGCTTTATAAGGTACAAGTTTCATATCCAAGGCTGGCACTGACAAACACCCTTTTCCCGAAGCGATTCGGAGCATTTTCTACCCCCTAGTATCTTTTGACTGGATAAACCTAGAATCTTACAATTTGGCTTACGCGAAGATTATACCGGAGCAATAATACTTGTGAAATTACAATTCTTTATCTATTATAGAACACGAGGAATTTCGCTTTGAAAATGTCTAAATTCGATCCTAACTGACTCACTCACTCACTCACTCATTATAATTCTAAGGCACTTCTAATAATCGTAGAAACTTGAAATTTGAAATGAGGGAAGGGTTTGTTTGATAAAGCAAGGAAAAATTGTCAAATTTGCAATATTTTAATTTGATCTCCTAAATATTGCCTCTGATAAAAAATTAGTGGCTTAAATAGACTTTATCAACCCAAAAGACTTTATTATCAAATGACTTTATATGTTAACATTAACATGAAAATATATATGTCTCACAATAATATAGTAACTGTATTATATAAGTAATATATTTTTCTTAAATCTTTATCAAATATGTTGAGAAATTTCCGACCGTTAAACAAGAATGATTTCAGATTTTTTTTTTATTTCAAGCGCGGAAACATAAGCGTAAAATTGATTACAAGGAAATTCACTTGACATGCTGACTTCTCAGCCAGAATGTTTGCGTGGTGATACTTGTGAATAATGGCTTATACGAATGAGGTTTATTAGAACCATGACCCCTGGTTCCTTTCGTGTTATACTAAATCCTCTATGTTTTGACGTATTTCATTTTAGTAAACAAAAAAGTTTTAGGCAGCTCCTTCGTCACTGTTTAAAAATTGATAACTGGAGGGTGATCATCATTTTTTAATTAGTGATTTAATTTAATTAATTTTAGGAAGTTCAAAATTTCCTAATCTCACTAATTCATTGGGTAGGGAAGATGGATAGGGGAGGGGTAGAATTAAATGGATTTTCAATAGTTTTTAATAAAATATCAGAAGGTGAAAATCACAATATTGTATTTTTATTTTATTTAGTTTAAACGATTTAATTTACTCGCTAAAATAACTCTTGGCATAATTGTATGTTTATATTTTATATTTAGATTAACAGATGACATAATATTTTTCTAAATCTGTGTTTTATTTCATTTCTTTGAGTGTTCATTTGAAGTGAACAAAATTTTGTATTGCCTTTATAGTTATTTAATGACCGTTATTTTATTTTTTAATGATTATAACCAGGTCCTAACAGCGAAGATATAAAATCCGGGAAGGGAAATTATCCATCAAATGTTAAATTATAATTTTATCCATGCAATGTTGTATTGTAAGGAAGTGACACTATTTTTAAACGCATTTATCATAAATTGGTGATACTATTAGTGTTGGTGATACTATTATTTTTAACGCATTTCATAAATTGGTGATACTATTAGTATGGTGATACTATTATTTTAATTTATCATAAATTGGTGATACTATTAGTATTGGTGATGCTATTATTTTTAATGCATTTATCATAAATTGGTGATACTATTAGTATTGGTGATGCTATTATTTTTAATGCATTTATCATAAATTGGTGATACTATTAGTATTGGTGATGCTATTTTTTAACGCATTTATCATAAATTGTGATACTATTAGGTATTGGTGATATATTTTTTTAACGCATTTATCATAAATTGGTGATACTATTAGTATTGGTGATACTATTATTTTAACGCATTATCATAAATTGGTGATACTATTAGTATTGGTGATGCTATTATTTAACGCATTTATCATAAATCTATTAGTACTGGTGATACTATTATTTTTAACGCATTTATTATAAATTGTCTAATTAATAAATAAAAGAAGCATATCAATCACCTTCTACACAATTCCTATATTAAAACAAAACTTGATCACCACTTGATTATGTTTTTCAACCATGAGTGCTGCCAACCTAAAACTTTCTTTTTGAATACGGAGTGCCCAAAAAGAAAAGAAATACCAAATTATACGAAGTGCCCGTATTATAATTTTGATGGTTATGTTACAGGTTATTCTACGCTGGTGCCATTGAGGGCCAAATGCCTGAAATTTTAACAATGATTCAAATTAATAGATTAACTCCAACGCCAGCTGTTTTGTGCATAGTAAGTATTATTTTCACACGTTTTTGGACTAAAATATTTGATAGACAAGGTAACCTGTAGGCTTTCCTCATGGGGAGGTTTTCCAGTTCCCGCCATAAATCATATTCTAAACATCCTATTATTTACTACGAGATTTCCATATAAAACTGTCTTGCTTCAATGGAAAATTACAGTTAAGATTTTATTTATTTTTTTAAATGAATATAAGAACATACTATTTAACTAAAATTCAATCAATATTATAAAAATTTATATTAATCAACTTCTTGTCAAATCCCTCATAAAGTTATTGCATTGTTGGAAAAATGAAGTCCATACTTTAGCCCCTATCACCAGTCAGTGTTGCCAACTTCAAGAATTTAGTACAGCTGTCTATAAACATTTAAGCATGTCCCTCTGAAAGTTGGTATACGACGGAGAAACACTTGATTTACAAAAACTCAGGTACTGACATTAAAATAAACTAAGCGTATAAAGTGTGTAAGTAAACTATTTCTAAAGAAGGCCTATAAAACTCAAATTTGTGTTTTTATTTCATTTGACAACAAAGTTATAAATATAAATGTCTTGCAAATTATAAATATTATATACATATATATATATATATTATATTATATATATATATATATATATATATATATATATATATATATATATAATATATAATTATATAATATATATATATATATATATATATAATATATATAATATATATATAATATATATATTATATTATATATATATATATATATATATATATTATATATATAAGTTGATATTTTGGCATCTTATAACTCAAAAACGACTTAAAGGATCTGGACTAAACTTTAAACATAGAATAATCATATATTAGAAGAAGTCATAAACTATGTCTGATCATAATCTGTGCTGAAATAACAGTTGGGAATTGGTGTAAAATATAAAATTATCAATGTGCTTAAAGCTCAGATTATGCTTGAGAGATCTTGTCTAAATTTTATATTATTTTGTATTATATTAAAATTATAAAATTACAGTGGAAACATTGTATAAATTATACCGATGTTCACCCTATCAATAAATTCTTTTCTGTTGACAGGCTTTTCTATCTTTACTGTACTTGACAGTATCTGACATCATCGCCTTGATCAACTATGTTGGTTTCGCTACATGGGTAAGTAACAGCATAAAATACAACTGTGTTGGTTTCGCTACATGAGTAAGTAACAGCATAAAATACAACTATGTGGGTTTCGCTACGTGGGTAAGTAACAGCGTACAATACGGCTTGATATACTGAATGAGTTTCTTTATCTCTTGTTATATTCTAATAATTATATTAAAACAATACAAGCGATTTTAATTTTTTTGGGGTACTCTTCATATAAAACTTTGTTCATGATGCGGTTGTTTTTGACGGGTGCCTGGCATCGTACAGGTTCGAAATCTACCGGCTTAAGGTCCCTTTTGAAGGACGGTTTGTGTAAGGATTGTAATCTGAGTTAAATTCTTAGGGGCTAAAATTTTAGCTCTTAGCAAATGCTCTTGGCAGGCTGGTGTTCATAACTAGGACCCCTTGAAGACTAGACGTTATAGCGAGCCATTTGGTTAACTCCTATATTATATTAGTTGTTTCAGCTCGCAGTGAGATAGGAATATAGTTATAAGATTCCAGTCCTCCCACCTCGTCAACCACAAGCTCTTTCTATTCTACCCCTTCACATTTTACAGTTCTTCCCTTATTCTACCTCGCAAAGCGACTTGTCTTTTAATTATCATCTTAATTGATTAATATGATATTAATCAATTGATCATTGTTTGTCTAGTTCTCCGATATATGTGTGTTACATATTTTTTGTATCTTTATGTATATAGTTAATAAATTTAAAGTAATTTAATTGTATAAAACTGAAATCATTTGTTTTCTTTTCTCTGTATATGATTCTATTTTAATTTAAATTATACATTGCTTCATATTACATTTTGGTTCGATTTCTAATGACTTATATCATCTATTTCAATTATTTTACTTTGAATCAATGAATGAAGAGACAACTTGATGTCTGATGACTTCTATCTCTATTATTTTACTTTGATTTAGTAAAAGAAATGTCTTGTTGTTGTGTCTTCATTTTTGTTGTTGTGCATGAGTTTCTCAGTTATTATCTGCATATGAAAGTTTAAACGCAATTTTATTTTTTCTCCTTGGTTAGGCTTTTGAATTGTGTTATTTCTTTTTTTTAAATGTTTTAAACGAAAAAATCTTCTTTTTTGCGGCAATTATAAAACTACATAATTAGTGAATAACAGCAAAATCAAAATATTTTGGAAAAAGTAAGTGGTGGTTGTTAAGTATTTTCAAAACACTAATTTGATGTTTGATTGACGGTGATATTGATATTATTATGATATTAAATATCGTATAGAGACGAGCCCCTCTCGATTATTGGTTGCTGGAGACTCAAGAATATTATTCTCCACCTCTCTCACTAGCTATACTCAAATACCTACCTATACAGTAATTATACATACTAGAAGTGTTAACCAAATGGCTCACTGTAACGTCTAGTCCCCTTGAAGGGCATGACGCAACTATTGAAATATCATTTAATAAAATGATCATTTTGCTTGTTCTAGTTAAGTATAGGAGTGTCAGTTCTTTGTCTGCCGTGGTTGAGGTGGAAGCAGCCAGATCTGGCCAGACCGATCAAAGTAAACCTCATTTGGCCAATACTCTACATATTAGCCACAATATTCGTGACTGTTGTACCCATGGTGGCTAGTCCAGTAGAGACAGGTATGTACTAATTATTTAAATAATTGTTTTAGAAGGGTCAGCAGCCTGATTGGATATAAGGTAGAATTTAGCTCTCAGGGAGCAAGATGGTTAGCATTGCTGTGTGTAATACTTTCTGAGACTTAATCTAACTCAAAATTCAAATAATGGCAAATTCTTCTTCAAATAATTGTCAATGAGATGTTTAATTAATTGAACAGCAGTTGATACGTACTATTGAAGATCTGTGTGTCAACACACACTGAAACTACTCGTTCACATTGATCTAGAAGAATTCTTCCTACTTACGGCACTAGAGTAAGAAACGATTTTTTTTATTTTCCTCATTAGTGAATAAAGTTAGAAGAATTCTTATTCATGATTTCTCATCAAAATGTTTCTTAGTTCTTATCAGTACGTGTTTCCATTATGAGTTCTTGTAGTTTATCGAATTCACTTACTTAAAAACTTTTCAGTTTTTATAAAAGAACTCATGAGGACACAAAAGCACATACAACGGATAACTCAGGTGACATACCGGTTTCAGTTTTTCTTTGCAAACATAATACTTTTCCTACATACCCTCGGTTTAAATGAGAAAAAGTAAAATTTTTATTTAAATTTAATAAAATGAAAATAAAATAAAAGCATAAGCCAAAAACGGCACAAATGATTAGAGACCAGTGTAGTCTTAACGCATTTTATGACGTAATTACTTTATTGTTATTTATATTTCTAAAACCTAACAATTGTTGATAAAGTATGGTACTTAACATTCGAGTAATACGTCTTTGAATTGCTCGTGTTGGATAACGAACCTCGCACTGCTCAGGCAACACAATTACACTCACTTGTAAAGTTCTCTTTACCTCGCTAGTAAAGTAATCTACTTCACTGCCTCTTTATTACTGTTAATTAATTATGTAGAACTTTCAACCTTTGGTTGTTGTAATTACTTTCTATGCTTTCAGGTATCGGGTGTCTGATGATTCTGACCAGTGTCCCTGTTTATTTCGTATTTATTTGGTGGAAGTCAAAACCAAGTTTCTTCGTTCAATCTGTTGGTAAGTTTAAAATTTTTTTTTTTGAGGTAGTACGTAATTGAGCACTTTATTCGACCGTTTTTAGGATGAGAAGCCAATCATTATTGTTAAAGGCGGTTATTTAGTACTTTTCACCTCTGAGGACAATAATGAACGTAAAAAAAACTCCTAGGACGTAAAAGTAATTCATATTTTGCCGCCATTACTGTAATGTAGTGTGTTCAAAAAAACAATCTGTGTAAAACCTTTATGAGGTTTCTTTAAAAACGTTCATTTTATTTCTGTTTTTGTTGGTAGAATATTTTTTTTTCGTTTTTAAAAGGTGTTCTAATTGACAATTTTTGTGTGTTTATTTGTAAAAGCTTTTACATTTTTATGTGAAAGTGTGAAGCTATGGATGAATTCAATGACGACGATAATATGGAGTTAATTGGACGTTTTTTTTTCAATTAAGTATATAGCGTAGTTTATTTAATGAGTGCTACCTCAAAAAAATAGTGTATGCCATCCGGCTGAGAATGTCTTTATGTCTTGGCAATTATTCTCGACTCGCTTCGCTCGTCGGTAAATCTAATTGCCATGACATAAAGACACACTTCTCAGCCTTATGGCATAAATAACTATTATACGGATAAAACGTTAACTTTATTGCTTTTGGGTGAATCGTGTTTCTAAGAGATACATTTATGCAAGATGATAGACATTTATAACGTGATTCAATTTAATGTAAACAAACCAAACGAAGTCGGAGGTTATAACCTGACTTTTTTATGAATGGCGTGACGTCATTGCAGGAATCGGTATAGGCGACATACATTGAAAATTATAAATAATTATCTATTGTTAACAAAATATGCAAAAGAAGTGGCCGAAAATTTCTGAGAATATTAATTATCATAAGATTGAATTATTTAAATAGAAATAATTCATTTTTTACTCAATCTTTTAGTGATATCGACACATTTTTTAATTAGGTAGTTTTTTACGTTACATTTGCATTAGAAAAAAATCTGTCAAATATCCATAAGCCTTAATTTCCCACTAATAATATGTACATATTAAACATTAATATGTACTCTCATAATGTTTTATTTTAAAAAGCAAATTATATTTTTTAAATTATTTTCTATTTGCTTCGATTTTTTTTATTTATCATTCTTAAATTTATGATTTGTATTTGTTTTTAATTTTTTTTGTATATTTTAAGGTTATATTACACGATTTTTGCAAAAACTGACGCTATCAGTTCGACCTGGTAGAAAGGTAAAGAATATAATTTGTGTAATGACTAACTATTAACTAACAAATACACCTAAGTTTACTAACCACTAACTCATTTTGTTTTCTGGAGGATACCATAATATTTTCCTTTCTTAATATTCTGAATGGACACCTTTAAGGACCCGAAGGTTTTCCAAGGCGATCAAAAATACGAGATGAACATCAAATGATAAAAAATTATGGCCACTGAAAATAGTTGCACCTAAAACTGCATATCAATTCAAACGATCGAGGATTGTCTATAGTTTACTTGAAGTATGAAATAATTTTTTTTTTATTTTGTAACGTAGTGTTTTTTTTTTGTAACGTAGTGTTTTTCAAATTTTAATTGAAGTGAGACAAATACCACTTCAGGGACTCTAAATCAAATAAACCCGGTCCGGAGTCAATAAGACCACTTAAAGTGCTCTTTAAGTGTTAAGTTGAAGATTAAAAATCGTACCTTAGAAATATATTAATATAGAAGGAGCATCAGACTGTGAACACAATGGAACTCCACTGATAACATGAAAGCTGATTTACTGGAAGTCTTAAATAGGGGTACCACCCTATCAACAATAAATCGTTTTATAAATGTGTCATAAATATTCAGTAATGAAGAAAGATATAAGAATAAACAAATATAATAAGATAAAAAACAGCTAAGTATGTAATAAAATCGGTTTAGAGAGCAAAATTGTAGAGGAATACGTGAATCTACATTTAGTTGACGATGACTACTTTTGGTACCAATATTTATATCAGTATTTTATGAATAATCGAGTATTATTAATAACGTAATACTCAAGTGACCAGAAGCATTGTCAACTTTGTTACAAGAAAATTTTGTATTGTTAAGTTTGCATCAGCATTAATTAAGACCACTAATAAGTCGTCTGCTGATATCAGTTATGCTCCTTGTTCTATATATAGTATTATTTCTAAGGATTTCACTAGTGATTGGCGATCCTAAAAATTTTGGGCTTGATCCTAAAATTGATCTTTATAGATAAGATCGATCCAGATCGAGCTTTTCGAGCCCAGGATCGAGGTTGAACCTAGGCTGAATGTCGAACCCAGGCTTTACCTCAATTCCAGGATCGAGCTTGAGTTCAGACTTGAGCTCGAGCCTAGGCTCGAGGTCAAGCCCAGGATCGAGTTCGAGCCCAGGATCGAGGTCGAGCCCAGGATCGAGCTCGAACCCAAAATTGAGCTCGAACCCAAAATTGAGCTCGAGCTTTTAAACGAAAGCTCGAGCACACTTAAAGCTCGATCCCGGCTCGATCCTAGTCAAAAGCTCGAGCTTAACCATTACTCTAATACGACATACGGCTAAAATCAATTGACAGCGCGCCAAAAATCTGTGAGGGAAAGAATTCTATTGGTTCAGACCGACCACGCTCTTTCCCCCTCCACCTCATGCCAACCTCGGTACAAAAAAATACCTTTTTCGTAAATAAAATCATAAAAAGGAAACACTGGTTGTAAACAATTGTAACCTTGCGACGCTTTTATTTCCCTCATTGTGTATATTGATCTGTTTGAGTTCGTTTCGTTTCATTCCAATCTGTTCAATTCATCCAATTATTGCGGAGTTTTAATATGATCTGAGTGCCTATATTTGACGCATGGACATTGATGTATTCTTCAAGCATTTCTTGCTATTAGAGTACAGCGCAGGGTCTGTCAACCAAAAGACAGATTTTTTTTGGAAAATGACATGTCTTTCAATAGATGACGCAGTCTTGACTTTTTTAAGTCATGGATGCATATTGTGTCATATTATTTTTATTATATGGAACAATACGCATTCAATTATACAAACTTGACACAAAAAAAGCAGTTTGTTTTGGAAAAAAGTAAATATAGCTGATGATTTATTTAAATCGTCAAACTTTTATCATAGAACTATTATGATCCATTGCATTACGTAATTAACAACTTAACTCCACTTAATTTATACTTCCCGAACAAATTTAAAGCAACACTTAGTTGGTAAATTTATAAGATTCAACAATATTCCTACTTTTGAATAATAGTTTTTAAAAAATAAATATCAAATAAAAACAAATAATAAAATTCAAAACATAACCTGACTTACAGTGTTGCTAGAGTAGGGAATTTTTTTTTGTTACTTAAAAGAAGGGATTTTTTTATTAAAAAAAGAGGGTTGAAAGCATTGAGATTTTGGCGGGCTGTCAATTGAATTTAGCCGTGTGTCGTATTATAGATTTTACTAAATAAATAGTAGACAATTGATTAATATAATTGTTTGTTACAGTGAAATCAACCAGGTTGCTGCAGAAAGTACTTCTGGTTGTTGGAAAGCAGTCGCAACCAGCCGCCTTGTAAATATCTTAAGTTTTATAAAATGTTCCTACCCATAAGTAACATCGAATGTTACTACTCGTGTCAACGCTTTCATCAGTTGTCTTATGGGTTAAATCGAATGTTATAACCTATAACAAACCATCTGAAACCTTATAGATTGAGTCGAATGTTACAACTAACAGAACCATCATAAGAACTAGTACTATAGGTCGCATCAAATGTTAAAACTGAAGACACCTCTACGATCAGCAGCATCATGTCCATATGATGACAAAGTAATCTATGAAGTCTCAGTGTTATTATTATTAATTATTATTAAAGATACGGGTTGGAGTCGAGGATAGACCCCATTTGCACTGCGACTGGAAGTCTATAGTACAATCCCCTTATTTGGTCCAGGTCAGAATAATCCTTTTCCCCGGACCAGAATAATCCTTTTCCCCGGACTAGGTCTAGGATTTTTTGACCAGTGATTCATTGGTAGAGTCAAACTTAGTGAGAGTGCAGCTACAAAAGTTGGAGAACCTTTGAAAGGGTAGGGCTTCACATCTCAGAAGTATGTGAGAGGCAATTTCGGTTTCCGATTCACAGAGCCTACACACTGGGTTATCTTTAAAGATACCAATGGTATGGAGATGTTCTCGGAGGTGACAGTGACCAGTCAGTAGTCCAGTTACTGTTCTAAGGTCCCTTCTGCTTAGACTGAGGAGGTCCTCAGTTACTTTGGGACTGGGTCCTTTTAACATAAGTTTACTGTACCTCATGCCAGAGGATTAGTTCCAGTGGTGCAGGTGATTGGTTCACCTGCCTCAGTAAGACACATGACAATGTGTGAATTACAGGTAAACAGCTGTGTTGCTAGCTTAACAGCTGTCATCTCAGCTCTCAACACGTTAATTTACACGCGTCATGAGCCTTACTTTCCAACCGATACAGCTAAAATACACCGCCTCGAACTCAAGTCCCAGATATTGTATTAACTGTAATTACTAACATTTATCACTACTCAACCAGTAGTCTTGTAAATTTAATAGGTCGCATAGTATTTGATATAACTACATTACCAGAAACAATAGCATTGATTGCTTTGCCTTGAAACAAAACAACAGTCTCGAATGCTGATCTCATAGATTGAATCGAATGTTACAACTAACAACACCGCCACTAAACCCAGTATTATAGGTTGTCATCGATTGTTACATTACTGCTAACACCATTTTTATGGATTGTATCAAACGATACACCAACACCAAACTTTTAGGTTGCATCGACCTAAAAGTTGTTGTTACAATTAACCTGTTGTTGTTGTTACAATTAACAACTACTAAGCAACTATTTTTAATTTAATATTCCTCTTGTTTATGCGTTATACGTCATGATATTTTTATTATAAAACAGAGACAGCCATCTGATTTATAGATTAATATCTATTGTATTTATGTGTAAAGTCTATTGTGTTTATCTAAGCTTTGTCTAAAGTCTTCTGTTGAAAGCAAAGCTTTATCCAAAGTCTTCTGTTAAAAGCAAAGCTTTATTAAAAGCCTTCTGTTTAAAGCAAAGCTTTACCCAAAGTCTTCTGTTTAAAGCAAAGCTTTATCCAAAGTCTTCTGTTTAAAGCAAAGCTTTATCCAATATCGTCTGTTTAAAGCAAAGCATTGGTTCAAAAGCTTTAGTTAAAAGCAAATAATTGGTTCAAAGGCTTTTGTTTAAAACCAAGCATAGGTTCAAAGCTTAGTCCAAATGCTTCTGTTTAAAACAAAGCTTTATCCAAAATCTTCTGTTTAGAGCAAAGCTTTATCCAAAGTCTTTTGATTAAAGCAAAGCTTTGTGCAAAGTCTTTTGATTAAACCAAAGATTTATCCAAAGTCTTTTGTTTATAACAAAGGTTGATCCAAAGTCTTCTGTTTTAAGGCAAGCTTTATCCAAAGTCTTCTGTTAAAGGCAAGCTTTATCCAAAGTCTTCTGTTAAAGGCAAGCTTTATCCAAAGTCTTTTGTTAAATGCAAGCATAGGTTCAAAGCTTTTATTTTTAGCAAAGCTTTGTCCAAAGGCTTCTGTTTAAAACAGAAGCCTTTATCCAAAATCTTTTGTTTAAAGCAAAGTTTTGGGCTTTTGCCTGAAGCAAACTTTGGGTCGCACGTTACAAAGCTTTTAAGCTATATATTTAAAGCTTTTTATGCTACTTATTCTGGAGCATTAAAATTTTCTTTACGCTGTGAAAATATCTAATTGACTTTAATTAATCCTTATTTAATTGAATGTATACATTGTCATTAAACCATATCATTTTAGGTCTAGAATTTTAAACGATCATTCCACTAAGTATAATTTATGTTTAATGTTATATATATTTGTTTGTATATTTTTATTTTGTTATGTTTTTATAACAAACTGTTATGTTATTCTGACTCTAAATTGTGAATAAATTTAGCAATTTTTTTGCTTTTGTTTTGTTATTGACTTTTAAATTATAATGTTATGTAATTATTATAAATATTTTGGACATTCATCTGAATATTTGATTCTGGATCAGATACGATAGGGGTCCTCTTGATTATAAGAAGTAAATCTACTTGTCCGATTACTTAGTCTTATTGAGGGGTCACCTGTGGTGTAGTGGTTAAGGTACGCGTCCAATACACAGAATGAATGGATTATAAACTTCCGAGTTTATTTAGTCATGGGTTCAATCCCAGCACGGCCTCTGGGATTTTTTTAGAGGGATAAAAAGTCTGCGTACCACGTCCTTCAGAAGGGATGTAAAGCCGGTGGTCTCGAGCCTGTGCGTTGTCAGGTACTCGTTAAAGATCTCTTACCCTAAATGAAACTGGGTATAGGCAAAATTTAGGACCCTCATAGTAGATTCATTATAATACTATAGTGTGTCTGCCTTGTAGTTTAAAGTGTATGGAGGTTTGGTTTATCAGCGAGGGCACGTGTTGTTCCTAGTTTTCTCTAGACTATAAGAGTCTGAAAATATGTATGATTGCTTGAAATGAGAGCAACCATAGAAATTCACGGCTCTTCTGTCTAAATTAGATGAAATATCTACACTTGAAATTAAAAGGAGTAGAACACTATCTTAGGGAGCTGGCAAAAAGGGCCCAACTACCTGACCTACTTGCCTGGTAGTTACTACCACTACCAGATACGATAGGGGTCCTCTTGATTATAAGAAGTAAATCTACTTGTCCGATTACTTAGTCTTATTGAGGGGTCACCTGTGGTGTAGTGGTTAAGGTACGACGGTCAATACGGATTATAAACTTCCGAGTTTATTTAGTCATAGGTTCAATCCCAGCACAGGCCTCTGGGATTTTCATGAGAGGAATAAAAATTATGTGTACCACGTTCTTCAGAAGGGACGTAAAGCCGGTGATCTCGAGCCTGTGCGTTGTCAGGTACTCGTTAAAGATCCCTTACCCTAAATGAAACTGGGCATAGGCAAAATTTAGGACCATCATAGTAGATTCATTATAATACTATAGTGTGTCTGCCTTGTAGTTTAAAGTAAATGGAGGTTTGGTTTAACAGAGAGGGCACGTGTTTTTTCTAGTTTTCACTAGACTATATGAGTCAGTGAAAGTATGTATGATTGCTTGAAATGAGAGCAACCATAGAAATTCACGGCTCTTCTGTCTAAATTAGATGAAATATCTACACTTGAAATTAAAGGAGTAGAACACTATCTTAGGGAGCTGGCAAAAAGGGCCCCAACTACCTGACCTACTTGCCTGGTAGTTACTACCACTCCCCCCTCATATTACTACTAGTCTTATTGATCTTGAACCTTTATATAGACAAATACATCGATCCCTGTTCTCATGGTGCTAAGTTACCAAAAGCGGGTTTCATTCGGCACTTTATTTAATTCACTCACACGTACCTTAATTTGGCGAAATGAATTTGGGATTTTAAATGATAATTAAATCAACCATAGGTTTAAGTTATCATAGATTAACATTTGACATTGGTTGAAATTGGACTTAAGTTGCAGTTGAATTAAGCTTAGAAATGGATATAAGTCATATATATATATATATATATATATATATATATATATATATATATATATATATATATATATATATATATATATATTATATATATATTTACATATACATTTTTTAACATACAGCCCCTCCCGAAATTAAATCCTGGCTACGCCACTGAGTCAAAATCAAACATGGATAAGTGAAATCAAGGTTGAAGTAGTACACATATTTACAGTCAATCGTTTAGTTTAAAAATCTTGACAGGTCAGTTTAGACACTATGTAAACAATTCAGGTTATTTTACCCGTATTTTCTTGGCAATGTTTTTTTACATTTCTTTTGTGTAAAATATCATTTTTAAGATTAATTTGAAAGTAGTTTTCAAAACGATGTAAACAAAAGAAGAACCATAAACAAAGTGAACGATTGCCGGGAAGAAGGTTTTTTCCCTACAGCGGTTATAGTGGTAGGGATTTTTTCTCTTTTTAAGTGAGAGGTTGGCAGCGGCTTATCTGATTGGTCAATCCCCAAAATACTTATGACCTTGGGGATTTTTAAACTAAACGATAGACTGTAAGTTATTCATAAGTTTAAATGATCCTGGGTTTCAATTTAGGATAAATTAGATAACTTCAGTTGAACCTGGAATAAAAATGAAAGCAAGTTAAGTCTAGAGTCATGTTGATCCAACACCATGGAAGTTGATCATTGATTTATTAATTCAAACTAAGGTTGAAATTAAACCTGATTAAATTTGGACAAAGGAATGAAATATACATAGATGGAAATTTATAGATGCTCATAGGTTCAAGTTAAACTTAGGTTCAAGTTGAACATAGATTTAAGTTAAACATAGGAAGTGTTTTAACCTTGATTTGACCCTACTGCGTATTTGATCACAAAAGCGTATCAATGTTTACTTCCCTTAACTGATATCATTGGAGTTTTGGGAAAGTTAATTTGTAAATATAAATGTACTTTTGCTTAGCTGTATTTAATATATAGGTGGTAGTCGCATTTAGCAAAGAATGTTTTAAATATAAACATGGCCTAGCGTTTTGTAAACTATAAAAAATGTTGGAATTATAATCAAATATAAATAATATAAGTTATGAATGTATTTATTATTATTATGAATGTAATTCAGTGCTCTGAATAAATTTGAATTGCTAAGAGGGCTGGTAGAGAGATGAATTAAATATTCAGGTACAGTAATTTCTCTTTCGTATTGTTCGGCAGTGGACAGCGCGGGAACATAGTGTAGAAGAGCCAATAAGGTTGGTC
Organism: Microvelia longipes; assembly: GCA_018340805.1. Lineage (NCBI taxonomy): Eukaryota > Metazoa > Arthropoda > Insecta > Hemiptera > Veliidae > Microvelia > Microvelia longipes. The sequence continues at coordinate 5,263,247 of JACMZG010001913.1, forward strand.
CGAATTGAAATTGAGGGCGTGGTTTAACATCCAGGATTAATCTCATTGATTCCCTCGCATTATTTTCCCACGCTGTCAACTGATTTCAGCCGTGTGTCTTATTATAACAGTATTTATTTTATAAAACCCATCTTCTTGATAGAAAAGTTCATCAAAACACCTTTAAGTTCTATAATAACAACAAAAAACTAATTTTTTAGCTATATATATATTTCACCTAAACTGCCTCCGTGGTCGTGATCGTAAAGGCGTTCGATTTCGGCACCGGAGGTCCGGGGTTCGCAGCCCGGGCTATGCTCTAAGATTTTATGAATAGTATTTGTATTAAAAAGATTTCGCCAACTTTAATTAATTCTAAGAGTGTAGTAGATGCTACCCACCTGAGGTGGTTCCCGCAGGGTGAATACCCTGATGGGCCGAAAGGCCCTAAAACGGGCATTTATTTATTTATTATTTCACCTAACATTGTAGGCATCTTCAGGCATCACAGGTAAATTTTTACAAAATCATAGTTGACTAGATAATTACACAGACAAACAGAAAACTTAAAACTAATATCACAGTTAATTAAAAATTATTAACTCAGTTAATTAAAAATAATAAACTAAGTTAATTAAAAATAATTAACTGAGTTAATTAAAACTAATCAACACAGTCAAATAACAAATAAAATCAATAAATTAATGAAAACCGAACTGAGATAAACAAAAAAATATTTTAGTTATTTGACTGTGTTAATTAAAACTAATTAACGCTGTCAAATAACAAATAAAATTCAACCAATTTTTTCTGAAAATAACCTTACATTATGAGGAAAAAACATAGCCTGCTTATATGACCCTTCATACGATTGCGATGCTCAAAATTTTATAAATCGCTAAAATTTCAGTTCTCTTTAAAATTGTGGTTGCCTGTGGGTCGTGTGCAAAACACGAAGAAAATGTTTTTATAGGTGATAAAATGATCTACAAAACGAGTGTGTAATCATAAAAATCGGATCACTACAACCCAAGTTATGGTTCTTTCAAAAACACCAAAATTTGTTAATTTATGCAAAGTCAGCGAATTTTTTTTGGAAAATATTGGCTTTTGTGCATTTTTTTGGCCATTTAACAAATGTCATAACTTTAGTTGTATTTATCAGGCTTTAACGAAAAAACACTCGATTTATAGGAAAGTTTATCAGCTTTAAAAAATGTCTCTTTATGTTTTGCACACCTACAGGGAACCACTTATTGCAAGAACCACTTATAGGACTTTGTGCGATTTCTAATATTTTAAGCGAGCGCATTCATATGAAGTGCTCCACTCTAAATAGGCAGACTTTGCTTTTCCTTCATAATTTGAGGTATATTTTCAAAAAAAATGATTTGAAGTAGTGCATAATGAGTCACATTTTTAGGCCTGGTTCATCGACTATAAAAAGATAAGTACAAAATAAAATAAATATTAAGAGATACCAGATATGGCCATTCCAATTTTTTACTTAATGATTTATAAAAAGTTTTAAAAAATAGGAGAATTGACATCTTTCTGTTCGTTGAGATTATTAGAGGCGAGTTTTTTGTTGGACAAATAATTTTGTAATGATTCTAAAGCATTTAACCTCCGCCTAAAATCCTCTCTATGCAGCACTGCTTGACTTTGTTAATTAGTTTTAATTAACTGTGATATTAGTTTCAAGTTTTTGTTTCTTTGTGTAATTATCTAGTCAACCATGGATTTTGCAAAAAATTTATCTGTGATGCCTAAAGATGCCTACAATGTTATGTGAAATATATAGCTAAACAATTAGTTTTTTGTTGTTATTATAGAACTTGAAGCTGTTGTGTTTAAATTTCCTATCAAGATATTCAGGTAGGTTGAGATACGCATGTCACTAAATACTTAAGTTAAGTGTGCTAGGTGCTGTTATATGCTATTTCATATTATGCCCTGCATACACCTCTACACACACAATATATAATATATATATATATATATATATATATATATATATATATATATATATATATATATATATATATATATAATATGGTTTGTGTGTTTTGTGTGTGGGTGTAAGCAGGGCATAATATGAAATAGCAGCACCGGACAGAGTTTCATTAGATGACACGAGTATTGTAGGATTAGTCTATACAATTAATGGGTAATATCTTTACTGTAAATATCAAACAAAATTTTATTACCGCCCTAAATTTAAATTAGTTTTTATAATAAAATAATTATTTTTAATAATAAATTAATAAATTTTAATAATCAAATGTAAATTTAAAGGTTGTAAGTTTTTTAAATTTTTGTTTTCGACTTAATTCCTTTAGTTTTATTCTGTTAAATTATTCCTTAAACTATTTTCTATTATACTAATAAAGTGTCTTCCATAATAAAGAAGATATTTTTAAAATTATATAAAAAATATTTTACCTAGAGACAATATGTTAGAACAATAATATATTTTTTAAATATTGACAAACGAAGAAAGAAATCATATTTTTTGATAAGAAATTTCTATTATTTTCCATTCCATGTAAAGTTTTGAAAAACGTAATAAATAGTTTTTTTGCGATTTTTCATCCAAAAATATGCTTATGATTTTTTGGATTGTTTTTCAATTGAAAATACAATATTGATTGAAGTATTAATTTACATAAATAGTTTTTTTAGTTACTTGTGAAAATTAATTAAAAAATTAATTCAGCAATTAATTATATAGTCTGTTTTACTTTTCCTGATTTATACCGTAGGTATATAGAAAAAGTATTGTGTTTGCAGAAAAACAGTTTCAGGTGTTTTCCAGACCTCCTTAGTGCTTTTCTCAAAGTTGTCTGTCTGTATGTGTGTTTCTTCGTATGTGTTCGTGTCTGATGTCTTAGTAGATCCCAGTGTATTTATGCTAGAGAGTTGAAACTTTGTACAAAAATCAGTCTATACGTTTTGTTATACTATCCGGAAAATAATTTTATATGACATTATTAAAAAAATTAACTCAAAACAATGTAGCGAGTGTAACGTAAATCTCAAATCAATTTGAGATTATTTATTATGGCAACATATGTGCCCAGTTTCATCTTATTATCAGCATTAGTTCAAATTTTATCAAATGATTTAAGTACATTTTTTAAAACATTGTAAACAGCGAGAAATGATCGGATTGACGTTGACATTCGGTAGAAGTGTATAAGGCGCGGTCGAATATCCACGGCCTTCTAGAACGTTGGATCACCAACAAACTTTTTTTGTAACTTTTTTTTCAAAAGTTTCAGTAATTAGCCGGATTTGTGATAAATGAAGCCTATTTCCGTAATCTGCACGCTTTTTTGTTTAATCTCAAAGAGTATTTACATTCACTCAACGATTTATTTTTAATCTAACTTGGTACATACATAACTACTGTTAGACGTCACACGTCATAGTTAACATTGACGTCCAACAGTAGTTATGTATGTACCAAGTTAGATTAAAAATAAATCGTTGAGTGAATGTAAATACTCTTTGAGATTAACCAAAAGAGCGTGCAGATTACGGAAGTAGGCTTCATTTATTACAAATCCGGCTAATTACTGAAAATTTTGAAAAAAAAGTTTTTTGGTGATCCAACGTTCTAGAAGGCCGTGGATATTCGACCGCGCCTTATACCATCACGTTAAAAATAAGCATACTAAATATCATTTCAATACTAACCAGCATAACCAAGATTTTTCTTAGATCATAAAAATTTAGAGCATCGTCGAGTGTGGTCTATGCTGTATGGAAGACCAGTTAGAATTAAACGGATGTATTTAATAGCTGAGGACGAGCGAAGCGAGTCCAAAGACTTGTCGTTGTTTCAATTTAACGAATTTTATATTCTGAGGATGAGTGAAGCGAGTCTGAGTTATGGAGAATGAGCGAAGCGAATCCGATGTGATAAGGAAAAGTTCCGAGGTACCCCGTACCCGATTATTTTTTAAATAATTTAAATTAAATCAAGAAAACTTGATTTTTCTCTTCAGTCCTTTTATATTTTAAGTCAAAATAAAAATGACGAATTGTAATGAGAATTATTTTCATCTATCTATTAAAACCAACGAAAAAAATAATAATATTTTGTTTTATTTTATTTACTATTTTATAACTTACGGCTAAAGTCAGTTGACAGCCCGCCAATATCTCAACGCTTTTGACCCTTTTTTTTAACAAAAAATCCCTTCTTTTAAGAAACAAAAAAATCCCCACTCTGGCCACACTGTAAGTCAGGTTATGTTTTGAATATTATTATTTGTTGTTATCTCATAGAGATATATACTAGAGGTGGCATAGCCTATCTCATTACATTGAGAGACCTGAAACATCTTTTTGGGGCTCTCAGACGCTCTGTGTAACCTAATTGAAACCTTCTCGAAGAGCAAGGATCTTGAATATCTTTATTCAAGATCCTTGTCGAAAAGTGACTTAAGGTTTTAAGTTCATTTGTTTTCGGCTTCCCGCGAATTCTTTATGTTTTGATTTGTATTTTTAATCAATATCATTTTATGAGGTAATGGTAAGATAGGTATAAAAATACAACATTTGAGTTGGCCGTAAATTAGACCTTCTTCAGAAGTAGTTTTATTCCAAACTGAATCAGATAACACATAAAAGAGAAACATTAGTTATATTAATCTAACAATAGCTAGCTGTGTATGCTATCGGAAAACGACACCTACTTCTAAACAAAGATTTAGTTTGAATAAAAAGGGGCCTAATTTACGGCCGAAAGCTCAAATTGTGTGTTTTTCATGCCTATCTGATCATTATCTCATACAATTATCTTGTTTAAATAGTTTGGCCAATAATTTTATATTAGTTTTGTATTTTTAACGCTCTACTGTATAAGTTACTAAAATTTTGTACTGATTATTTGATTGTATTTATAAGCGAGGTAGTCAGGTTACATTTTCGATGTTTCAAAATTTAACCTATAGGGCCTCTCTAGTAATATATCTTTATGTGTTATTTGATATCGATTTTTTTTTAAATTATGTATTTAATTTTTAAGTAGGAATATTTTTGTATCTTTTAAATTAATAAACTAAGTGATGCTTTACCTTTGTACAGAAGTATGAATTAAGTGGGGTTAAAGTGGTTAATTACGTAATACAATTGATCATAATAGTTGTATGATAAAAGTTTATTTAATCGTCAGCTATAATTACTTTTTTTCCAAAACCAATGCTTTTTTGTGTTAAGTTTGTATAATTGAATGCGTATTGTTTCATACTATAGAAATAATATGACACAATACGCATTCATCACATAAAAAAGTCAAGACTACATCTATTGAAGGACATTACACAAAAAAGTGCTGTCTTTTGGTTGACAGACCCTGTGCTGCATTCAAAGACCTAGAAATGCTTGAAGAATACTTCAATGTCCACGCGTCAAATATAGGTACTCAGATCATATTACAACTCTGCAATAGTTGGATGAGTTGATCAGATTGAAATTAAACGAAACCAATTCAAGCAGATCAAAATGCACGAAAAAGTGACACGAGGTTACAAATGTTTACAACCAGTGTTGCCTTTTTATAATTTTTATTTACGAAAAGGTATTTTTTGTACCGAGGTTGGCATGAGGTGGGGGGGGGGGGGGGTGCGGTCGGTCTAAACCAAAAGAATTCTTTCCCTCCCCCGTTTTTTGGCGCACTGTCAACTGATTTTAGCCATGCGTTATATTATAATAATTTTGATATAATGGTGAAAATGTAAATTTTTTAATTAAATGTACAAATGTAGCCATTTTACTTAAATTTGTGTAATAATATGTGAGCATTTAAAATTGATCAAATAATATAATATATATACATATAAGTAAATATATAAAATATTCATCACACCTGTTGTTTTTTTAACTGTTATATTTATAAGAATTGATTGACAGCAAAATTATAATTTTCCATTTGATACAATCGAGTTCAAAAAAACATGAATAGCTGTCACAGTATAATTGTGCGAGAGACAACTATGAATTGTAACAAGCAAAATGCAATGCTACATCTGGGAACTGTTTCATCATTCGACATTCGTCATTATCGATGGCTCGACATAATGTCAAGTCCCAGTCTGTTGCGTTAAGTCTAACTCATCAGGGACCTTGAATTAAATTTCCAAAGAATATGAAGTATTTACCAGAGACGAGCGGTGCTCTCTTACTGCCATCATGCTTAGCTAGCAGAACATATATCATTTGATACTACCGGGGTTTTTAAAACATTAACAGTTGACACAATATAATTGTGCGACACAGAGAAATACAATGCTCCGTCAGCGCTCTGATGAGTTAGACGTAAAGAACAGTGCGGGAATGACGTTATGTCGAGATATCAATGATGACGAATGTCGAATGATGAAACAGTTCCCAGATGTAGCATTGCATTTTGCTTGTTACATTTCTAAGGTGTCTCTCGTACAATTATATTGTGTTAACTCAAGCATTGCCAACTTACGTTGGTAATGCCGGTTTCACCATAGAGATATATACTAGAGGGAGCATAGCCTATCTCGTTACATTTAGAGACCTGAAAAATCTTCTTGGGGCTCTGTGTAACCTCATTGAAACCTCCTTTAAGAGTGAGTAAAGGTTCCCGCACATTGTTTGTGACTTGATTTTTATTTTTAACGTTCTACTTCTTAAGTTACTGTACTTTTGTGCCGATTAGTAGATTGTAAATCTACTAATGTAATCTCTCTTATTGTAAATAATAATTTGAAGGTGGAGGTTAATTTTTTGATGCCTAAAAATTGAACCTATAAGGCGCGGTCGAATATCCACGGCCTTCTAGAACATTGGATCACCAACAAACTTTTTTTAATTTTTTTTCAAAATTTTCAGTAATTAGCCCGATTTGTGATAAATGAAGCCTATTTCCGTAATCTGCACGCTCTTACGGTTAATCTCAAAGAGTATCTACATTCACTCAACGATTTATTTTTAATCTAACTTGGTACATACATAACTACTGTTAGACGTCAATGTTAACAAATATGACATGTCAAAATATAACACAAATCAGGTAGATAACATTGACGTCCAACAGTAGTTTTGTATGTACCAAGTTAGATTAAAAATAAATCGTTGAGTGAATGTAAATACTCTTTGAGATTAACCAAAAGAGCGTGCAGATTACGGAAGTAGGCTTCATTTATTACAAATCCGGCTAATTACGAAATTAAAAAAAAAAAGTTAAAAAAAATTTGTTGGTGAACAATGTTCTAGAAGGCCGTGGATATTCGACCGCGCCTTTTAAGGCCTCTCTAGTAATAATTTCTCTATGGGTGTAACAAAAAGTTCTATAAAAGAACAAATGTATCAATTCATTTGTTCTTATATATGACTATACATTCGTGCTAAATTCCAAAATTATTAGATAATTATTTCCTCGTTTTTTTTCTGTCAATTGCGTTAAATCAATAATGACGGTTAATGACGTCTGTCGCAAACCTGCGATATAGTTTGTGTTTTTATTTCTATAATATTATTTATTATTATGATTTATGTTCTTACTTGTAATGGATTTAATAACTTCTGAAACCTGAAGGATGAATACATATTGTAATTTATTTAGCTATAAGGTGATATGGATTACAAAAGGTCCAGGTATCGGAGTCTTTGACAGGTAGCAAGAAGCGCTGGAGAATATATAGACGAAATTGGAATTAAGAAAATCGGAAAATCACGATCTAATGCCGAAAATGGAGATATGTATTTGTGGCGTAAGTATGTTGAAACTTCTCTTTCCTGTGTAAACATAAGGTCAACGCACTTTGAGCCAGTGGCTTCGCAAGGTTGGACCTACTATGAAAGACTTTATTGCCAATATTTCTGTTTAAGCAAGGCTTTATCGAAAGCTTCTGTTTACAAGCATAAGCGTTTCCCAAAGTCTTCTGTTTAAAGCAATTACTTTACCCAAGTCTTTCCTGGTTTATAAGCAAAGACTTTATGCCCAAAGTCTTGCTTTACAAGCAAAGCTTTATTCAATATCGTTATGGTTTATAGCCAAGCTTTACCCAAAGTCTTTCTGTTTAAAGACAACGCTTTCGATCGTAAAGTCTTTTGTTTATAACATATGCGTTGCAAAGCTTTACCCAAAGTCTTCTGTTTAAAGCAAAGCTTTATTTAAAGTCTTTTGTTTATAACATAGGTTGATCCAAAGTCTTCTGTTTTAAGGCAAGCTTAATCAAAAGTCTTCTGTTTTAAGCAAAGCATTGGTTCAAAGGTTTTATTTTTAGCAAAGCTTTGTCCAAAGGCTTCTGTTTAAAACAGAAGCCTTTATCCAAAATCTTCTGTTTAAAACAGAAGCCTTTATCCTAAATCTTCTGTTTAAAACAGAAGCCTTTATCCAAAATCTTCTGTTTAAAGCAAAGTTTTGTCTGAAGGCTTTTGCCTGAAGCAAACTTTGGGCCGAACGTTACAAAGTTTTTAAGCTATATATTTAAAGCTTTTTATGCTACTTATTCTGGAGCACTAAAATTTTCTTACGCTGTGAAAATATCTTCTAATTGAATTTAATTAACCCTTATTTAATTGAATGTATACATTGTCATTAACCATATCATTTTAGGTCTATGAATTTTTAAACTGATCATCTCCATAAGTAGCTAATTTACTTTTTCGATGTTATATATATTTGTTTGTGATTTATTACTTTTGTTATTTTTTATAACAAACTCGTTATGTTTATTCTGATTCTAAATTTGTGATGAAATATTTACGCATTACTGTTTCGCTTTCTGTTTTGTTATTGGACTTTTAAATTTATTTTATGTATATTATTATTAAATATTTTTGGACATTCATCGACATAGTTTGGATTTCTGGTATCAGATAGATGGGTCCTGTTGATGATAAGAAGTAGAAATCGTACTTGTTTGGTTACTTAGTCTTGATTGAGGGGTCAGCCTGGGTGTAGTGGTTTCAAGCGTACTGCGTGTCCAAGCAGAATGATAATGGATTATAAACTTCCGAGTTTATTTAGTTGGGTTTCAATCCCAGCACGGCCCTCTGGTGATTTTTTTAGAGGGATTAAGTTCGCGGTACTCACGTCTTTCATGAAGGGATGTAAAGCGGTGGTCTCGATGCCTGTGCGTTGTCAGGTACTCTCGTTAGATCTCTTACACCCTTAATGTAACCATGGCGTATAGCAATTTCAGGACCTCATATGGCTAAGATTTCATTAATAACTATACGTGTCTGCCTTGTAGTTTAAAGTGTGATATGGAGCGTTTGGTTTCAATCAAGCGAGGGCACGTGTTGTTCAGAGGTTTTCTCTAGCTTATTAAGAGTCTTCGATGAAAATATGTATGATTGCTTGAAAAAGCATGAGACGAACAATAGAATTCACGGCTCTTCTGTCGGAGTAGATGAAATATTACCTACACCTTGAAATTAAAAGGAAGTAATCACCTTCTTAGGGACTGGCAAAAAGCCCAACTACCTGACTATTGCTCTGGTAAGTTACTGACTTACACTCCCCCTCAAATTACTACTAGTCTTTTATTGAAGCTCGAAACCTTTTTGTATATATGACTATACTGATCCCTGTCTCTCATGTGCACTAGTTACCAAAAGCGGGTTTTCATTCGGAGTATTTATTTGAATTCACTCAACACGTTACTTAATTTGGCGTAATGAATTTGGTATTTTAAATTATAATTAAATCAACCATAGGTTTAAGTTATCATAGATTAAAATTTGACATTGGTTGAAATTGGACTTAAGTTGCAGTTGAATAAAGCTTAGAAATGGATATAAGTCAAAATCAAACATGGATAAGTGAAATCAAGGTTGAAGTAGTACATATTTAAGTTATCGAAGAATCAGCTACCCGTCGATACTTGGCTGTTGGATTTAATATCCCTCGGACCGTTTCGGCATAACGCCAATCATCAGCACGCGGGGCAACACTCGAGCTCTCAACTAATAGAGTGACATAACTGAGTGCCTTAAACTTCTAGTCTCAAATTATAGCACTGACGGCCCATTGAGGAGATCCTTTTGATCGTTTGTGTGCAGTTTAACTAAACTACACAAACAATCAAAAGGGACCTAAACTTGACGTAAACTTGAAAGACTATGAAATATAACAAACATATACAGATTAATGACAAGACACTTATTAACGGAACCAACTTGAACTTTTCAAATTCGGACATTACTTTTTCGGTCACTCAACCAGCACTTGACTAAAAAACGAAGAACAGGAAACATGACACTGGTAAATAGCATCATAATAAACGACACAAAGCATATAACGCAGATGACTCGACGCACACACTGACTAGTCAGCTCACGGCCTTGACTCAGACGCTTCCCTTTATAAACCTTTCCTACTATCCTGCTTATCTTCAGAGGGCTCGTCGTGCTCATTGAGACAGAAATTAAATCATGATATTATACTTTATTTGTTAGAGGCTCGAGTGTTGCCCCGCCTGCTGATGATGCGTTATCGCAAACCGGCCAGTGGATATTGCATACCCAACAGCAAGTATCGACGGTAGCTGATTTCTTCGATTGCGTTCTTCAACTTTGCGGTGAAATACACTTTTCTTAAATTTTAACATATTTACAGTTATTCATAAGTTTAATGATCATTGGTTTCATCTAGGAATAAATTAGATAACTTCAGTTGAACCTGGAATAAAAATGAAAACAAGTTAAATTTAGAGTCATGTTGATCCAACACCATTGAAGTTNCGAGCGAAGCGAATCCAAAGACTTGTCGTTGTTTCAATTTAACAAATTTTATATTCTGAGGATGAGTGAAGCGAGTCTGAGTTATGGAGAATGAGCGTAGCGAATCCAATGTGATAAGGAAAAGTTCCGAGGCACCCCGTACCCGATTATTTTTTAAAATAATTTAAATTAAATCAAGAAAACTTGATTTTTCTCTTCAGTCCTTTTATATTTTAAGTCAAAATAAAAATGACGAATTGTAATGAGAATTATTTTCATCTATCTATTAAAACCAACGAAAAAATGTAATAATATTTTTTTTTATTTATTTACTATTTTATAACTTACGGCTAAAGTCAGTTGACAGCCCGCCAATATCTCAACGCTTTTGACCCTCTTTTTTAACAAAAAATCCCTTCTTTTAAGAAACAAAAAAATCCCCACTCTGGCCAGACTGTAAGTCAGGTTATGTTTTGAATATTATTATTTGTTGTTATCTCAATAGAGATATATACTAGAGGGGGGCATAGCCTATCTCAATACATTGAGAGGCCTGAAACATCTTTTTGGGGCTCTCAGACGCTCTGTGTAACCTCATTGAAACCTTCTCGAAGAGCAAGGATCTTGAATATCTTTATTCAAGATCCTTGTCGAAAAGTGACTTAAGGTTTTAAGTTCATTTGTTTTCGGCTTCCCGCGAATTCTTTGTGTTTTGATTTGTATTTTTAATCAATATCACTTTATGAGGTAATGGTAAAATAGATATAAAAATACAACATTTGAGTTGGCCGTAAATTAGACCTTCTTCAATAGTTATTTATGCAACAAGGGATGAAAGTAAGTTTTACAGCTCAAGTTAAAGTTTCGTCCTAAGGCAGCGCCGAAGGAGGAAACTTCATTAGCTCACGAGGCCGGTAGGCCGAGAGAGATAAACTAGTTAGCTTCCGAGGCTTGCCGAGGGAGTTAACTCACATTTTGGCTCCCGAGGCTTGACGAGGGAGATAATACGAGAGCTGAAAACTTTCATCCCTTGTTGCATATTAAATTTTATCTACGACTAGAGAACTATACTAACAACTATTAATATATTCTTCAGCTTCTTAATTGTTATTGTGTTAGTTTAGTTTATTCTTACCATGTCAATTACTCTGATGAAGAGAGAATAAAGCCACTATCTTCACATTATTTTATTGTAAGCTGTCAATAGAATAATGTGTAATACTATATTTGTAATTTAAACATTAGCGTGTATATTGTATATTCTACCCGTAGTACCAACATAACACCGAAAAAAATCCTAAAATTCCTAAAAATTTTACTAAAAAATTCTGTCAAGTTGGCAACACTTTCACTTTTCCTCCCTAGGGAGTAAAATTACATTTACAGTGTGAGATAACAAAACTGTATGTAGAACTTACAATACAAGGAGTAGATAAAAGTAGTTTTATTCCAAACTGGATCAGATAACACATAAATGAGAAACATTAGTTATATTAATCTAACAATAGCTAGTTGTGTGTGCTATCGGAAAACGACACCTACTTCTAAACAAAGATTTAGTTTGAATAAAAAGGGGGCCTAATTTACGGCCGAAAGCTCAAATTTTGTGTGTTTTTCATGCCTATCTGATCATTATCTCATACAATTATCTTGTTTAAATTGTTTGGCCAATAATTTTATATTAGTTTTGTATTTTTAACGCTCTACTGTATAAGTTACTAAAATTTTGTACTGATTATTTGATTGTATTTATAAGCGAGGTAGTCAGGTTACATTTTCGATGTTTCTATTTATTAAAAAAACCTAAATTAAACCTATAGGGCCTCTCTAGTAATATATCTTTATGTGTTATTTGATATCGATTTTTTTTTAAAATTATGTATTTAATTTTTAAGTAGGAATATTTTTGTATCTTTTAAATTAATAAACTAAGTGATGCTTTACCTTTGTACAGAAGTATGAATTAAGTGGGGTTAAAGTGGTTAATTACGTAATACAATTGATCATAATAGTTGTATGATAAAAGTTTATTTAAATCGTCAGCTATAATTACTTTTTTTCCAAAACCAATTGCTTTTTTGTGTTAAGTTTGTATAATTGAATGCGTATTGTTTCATACTATAGAAATAATATGACACAATACGCATTCATCACATAAAAAAGTCAAGACTACCATCTATTGAAGGACATTACACAAAAAAGTGCTGTCTTTTGGTTGACAGACCCTGTGCTGCATTCAAAGACCTAGAAATGCTTGAAGAATACTTCAATGTCCACGCGTCAAATATAGGTACTCAGATCATATTACAACTCTGCAATAGTTGGATGAGTTGATCAGATTGAAATTAAACGAAACCAATTCAAGCAGATCAAAATGCACGAAAAAGTGACACGAGGTTACAAATGTTTACAACCAGTGTTGCCTTTTTATAATTTTATTTACGAAAAAGGTATTTTTTGTACCGAGGTTGGCATGAGGTGGGGGGGGGGGGGGGAGGTTGCGGTCGGTCTAAACCAAAAGAATTCTTTCCCTCCCCCGTTTTTTGGCGCACTGTCAACTGATTTTAGCCATGCGTTATATTATAATAATTTTGATATAATGGTGAAAATGTAAATTTTTTAATTAAATGTACAAATGTAGCCATTTTACTTAAATTTGTGTAATAATATGTGAGCATTTAAAATTGATCAAATAATATAAATATATATACATATAAGTAAATATATAAAATATTCATCACACCTGTTGTTTTTTTAACTGTTATATTTATAAGAATTGATTGACAGCAAAATTATAATTTTCCATTTGATACAATCGAGTTCAAAAAAACATGAATAGCTGTCACAGTATAATTGTGCGAGAGACAACTATGAATTGTAACAAGCAAAATGCAATGCTACATCTGGGAACTGTTTCATCATTCGACATTCGTCATTATCGATGGCTCGACATAATGTCAAGTCCCAGTCTGTTGCGTTAAGTCTAACTCATCAGGGACCTTGAATTAAATTTCCAAAGAATATGAAGTATTTACCAGAGACGAGCGTGCTCTCTTACTGCCATCATGCTTAGCTAGCAGAACATATATCATTTGATACTACCGGGGTTTTTAAAACATTAACAGTTGACACAATATAATTGTGCGACACAGAGAAATACAATGCTCCGTCAGCGCTCTGATGAGTTAGACGTAAAGAAACAGTGCGGGACATGACGTTATGTCGAGATATCAATGATGACGAATGTCGAATGATGAAACAGTTCCCAGATGTAGCATTGCATTTTGCTTGTTACATTTCTAAGGTGTCTCTCGTACAATTATATTGTGTTAACTCAAGCATTGCCAACTTACGTTGGTAATGCCGGTTTCACCATAGAGATATATACTAGAGGGAGCATAGCCTATCTCGTTACATTTAGAGACCTGAAAAATCTTCTTGGGGCTCTGTGTAACCTCATTGAAACCTCCTTTAAGAGTGAGTAAAGGTTCCCGCACATTGTTTGTGACTTGATTTTTATTTTTAACGTTCTACTTCTTAAGTTACTGTACTTTTGTGCCGATTAGTAGATTGTAAATCTACTAATGTAATCTCTCTTATTGTAAATAATAATTTGAAGGTGGACAGGTTAATTTTTTGATGCCTAAAAATTGAACCTATAAGGCGCGGTCGAATATCCACGGCCTTCTAGAACATTGGATCACCAACAAACTTTTTTTATAATTTTTTTTCAAAATTTTCAGTAATTAGCCCGATTTGTGATAAATGAAGCCTATTTCCGTAATCTGCACGCTCTTACGGTTAATCTCAAAGAGTATCTACATTCACTCAACGATTTATTTTTAATCTAACTTGGTACATACATAACTACTGTTAGACGTCAATGTTAACAAATATGACATGTCAAAATATAACACAAATCAGGTAGATAACATTGACGTCCAACAGTAGTTTTGTATGTACCAAGTTAGATTAAAAATAAATCGTTGAGTGAATGTAAATACTCTTTGAGATTAACCAAAAGAGCGTGCAGATTACGGAAATAGGCTTCATTTATCACAAATCCGGCTAATTACCGAAAATTAAAAAAAAAAGTTATAAAAAAAATTTGTTGGTGAACAATGTTCTAGAAGGCCGTGGATATTCGACCGCGCCTTTTAAGGCCTCTCTAGTAATAATTTCTCTATGGGTGTAACAAAAAGTTCTATAAAAGAACAAATGTATCAATTCATTTGTTCTTATATATGACTATACATTCGTGCTAAATTCCAAAATTATTAGATAATTATTTCCTCGTTTTTTTTCTGTCAATTGCGTTAAATCAATAATGACGGTTAATGACGTCTGTCGCAAACCTGCGATATATTTTTGTTTTTATTTTAAATATTTTATTATTATGATTTATGTCAATTTTGAATGGATTATAATTCTGAAACCTGAAAGAGAAAATATTGAATTTATTTAGCTATAAGTGATTAGGATTACAAAGGCCAGGTATAGAGTCTTTGACATGGTAGCAAGAGCGCTGGAGAATATATAAGAAATTGGAATTAAGAAAATCGGAACATCAGATCATAAGCCGAAAAAGGAGTAGGCTGTAATTTGGTGGCGTAAGTATTTGAAACTATCTCTTTCTGGTAACTAAGGTCAAGGAATTGAGCATGGCTTCCACAACGGTTGGGACTACTAGAAGGGTTTTAGGTCCGGTAAAGCAAAGGTTGAGGGATCAAATAGTTAAGATAGAGGGTTGGTTGGAGGAAAATAAAATTATTACTACGGGTACTAAGATAGAGTATTATTACTACGGCATTCCCATCACCACAGAAGCTTATGTCCGGAAAAAGTAATGTCAGAGAAAAGAGTATTAACAGCTCTGGGAGCGGAGGGGGAAGAGAATGAAGAAAATCTAGTGACGGAAGAAATTGAAGAATTAGACAGCAAAAACTTGAGTACAAGTCTATTGTCAAAAATTACGAGTTCCGGCTCTCTTCAAACAGCAACTATAGAGGTAAGTGATAATGAAAGAACAAGTACAGTAGTGAGACGATGCATTTTTGATAGTGGGAGTCAAAGATGTTACGTCACGGCAAAATTGGTAAAGATTTAAAATTAAAAACAATAAATAAGAAAAATTAGCGATTTGTTTATTTGGGAAAGAGTCCAAAACATATAATATCGAATACGGTGGAGTTAGGTATAAAACTTTTAGATGGTTCGTATAAGCAAATAACGGCAAATGTGGTACCAATGATAGTGAAGAGTAAATTAGAAACAAACTGTTAAGACTTAATTAAAGAAAAATTTAAATATCTTAAGTTGGCGGAAAATACTAAATTAGCGAAGACGGCGGACATAGATTTACTTGTTGGAAACGATTATTATTTCGAATTTATGAATTTAGAAAAAATTGAAGTGGATCCTGGGTTATACTTAGTAAGTTCAAAGGTTGGATGGATTTTAACAGGAAGAGGAAACAAAACTAGAAAAGAAAATCATTCAACTAGTTTACTGGCAATAGAAAAGGACGAAGTACTTATTAAAAGGCCTAGGGAGGACGGAATGAGCAAAAACGATGAAAAACAATCTCAAGAAGAGATGAACACCCAAGATAATGGTAAGAAAAAGAAAAATAAGTTTTGCGGGATACAATCAAAATTAAGCGTCGTATATAATAATAATAATAATCAAACCAAACCTGTTAAGCAGATAACTAAATATAAATGACAACATCGTGAAGTAGAGAAAATAAAAAATTTAAGTATGAAAAAAGGGAACATTTTTGGAAAAACATACTTTGTATCAAAGGGGCGAGCTAGGCAGAAAAGTGGGGATGGTATAATTAAGATTTCATTTGTTTATCCAAAATTTCGGCCTTACCTAAATATTAAATATAAAACACGAGTCCAGAATAATTTATTGTGGGTGGGGGACACCTATAAGATTCTTATAGGGAGATTTAAGGGTTTTAGGCCAACCGAAGTGGAATCTGCACTCAATTCTCGACCCCTAGTTTATGTTGGGGAGGGGAGATGTTGAAGTACTTACGCCCAACCATTTCCTCAATATGAGGGAAGTGAAGACGGCCTTCATTCCTGATAAATCTTTCGAGATCTAGAACGCCAAAAGTAGGCGAAGTGGTCATGTTGCAGAAAAAACCAGACGCCACAAATGGACACTTGGCAAAATTGAAGAATTACAAAAGGGAAGAGATGGGGAGATACAATCTGTTGTCAGATTTGAAAAAAGACTTCTCACTAGGCCGGTGAACAAGATTCATCCATTAGAATGCACCTCGGAATAATCATCATTATCCTGTTCTGGCGGAGTGTCGCAAACCTGCGATATATTTTTGTTTTTATTTTAAATATTTTATTATTATGATTTATGTCAATTTTGAATGGATTATAATTCTGAAACCTGAAAGAGAAAATATTGAATTTATTTAGCTATAAGTGATTAGGATTACAAAGGCCAGGTATAGAGTCTTTGACAACGTCCAAGAAAATTATTTTGTACTACTAGTCTCAATTTTATTTTTGCGTCAAGTTTTAACTCTCCAGCCAAATCACACGTGGCTACGATGATAACACAAACTCTTTACACGCAAAACACTTGTTAAGTAAAAGCACGTCAGAGGTCTAAAAAACACCTGGAACGGATAACTGAGTTAACTCCCGGTTTCAAATGTAAACGCAATACTTTTCTTCATAAATCTACGGTTTAAAAGAGGAAAAGTCACAAGGAGAAAACATTTTTTCAAATAAAAAGGAAAATCTAATTTCTAATTATATTTCAGATGTCATCTTTTCATCATAATGGACTTTTTGTGCCGCCGATGCGTGTTAATCTAAACATGGATCTTTCTACATACGATAGTATTTAAATAGGTATGACTAATGTCATAGTACCATGTCATGCTGGCTAATGACTGTGTCGACCTCTGAGCTTTGTCTTTATATCAGTCTGTTTACAAAGTTCACAGTGTTCGGATTACAAATAATTCATGAACATTTCGTTGATCAAAGTTGATCGTGTAAGGAAGAATGCGCATATTGTTTAATATCATTACGAGAGTGTTACGCCTGTATCGAATACATATCATAACTGGATATTACTTCTACTCATTTATACTGTAGGTATAAAACAAGTATATATTTTACCCTAAAGTAACATATTAACCAGCCGCCTCCGTGGCCGAGGTCGTTAAGGCGTTAGTCTTTATACTGACCTTTGACACCCACGGAGGTCTGGGGTTCGCATCCCAGGGTACGCTCTCAGTTTATAGAAGATTATTGTTTAGATAAATTATCGCCAACTTTAGAATTCACTTTGAGCGTACGGTTCCTATCACCACTCGAGGTGGTTCCCGCAGGGGTTATCCCTGATGAGCCGCAAGGCTCTAAACAGGCATTATCATATATTAACCAAGTAGGGAAACTCTTATACTAACCTGTGTAAATAAATTCAGACATGCGTGATCAGCTGATAGGTGTCTCAAAAATAAAAATTTGGGTACAGGGTACCTCGGAACATTTCCTCATTACATCGTATTCGCTAAGCTCAACCTCCCTGCTTCGGACTCGCTTCCTTTCGCTCGTCCTTAGAAATAAAGTTCGCCAAATCTATACTGAAAAATGCTTTTGGACTCGCTTTGCTCGTCTTCAGATAGTAAATGATTAAAAACCGGAATAAAAATGGTTTTTATGATCCCCAAAATGGGTTTTACGATCCCAAAATAGTTTTTAAGATCCTTAAAATGATTTTTATGATCCCAAAATGGGTTTTAAGATCCCCAAAATGGGTTTTAAGATTCCCATAATGAGTATTAAGATCCTTAAAATGGTTTTTAAGATCCCCAAAATAGTTTTCAAGATCCCTTAGAATGGTTTTTAAGATTCCAAATAGTTTTTAAGATCCTTAAATGATTTTTATGATCCCAAAATGGGTTTTAAGATCCCCAAAATGGGTTTTAAGATTCCTAAAATGGTTTTTCAAGATTCCCATAATGAGTATTAAGATCCTTAAAATGGTTTTTAAGATCCCCAAAATAGTTTTCAAGATCCCTTAGAATGGTTTTTATGATTTTTTATGATCCCCAAAATGGGTTTTAAGATCCCCAAAATAGGTTTTAAGATCCCTAAAATAATTTTTAAGATCCCCTAAGTAGTAAATTACCAATATCAAATAGTAGATATCGAATAGCAGATATAGAATAGTAGATAGCGAATATAAAGTAGTAGATGGCAAATAGTAGATTGCGAATATAAAATAGTATATGGCAAGTAGTAGATAGCGAATATAAAATAGTAGATGGCAAATAGTTGATAGCGAATATAAAATATTCGCTTTTAAAATATTTAAAATTATAGAATATAATTTTAAATATAGAAAATTAAAATTAAATTAAAATTATAGAATATAAAATTAGGGCTTTTGCCACGCACAAGCCTAAGCTTATGTGGCTAGTAAGATCTTATTTATAATCAATGTCATTAGGAATAGATGAACTAAGACTTTTAGAGCCTTTATTAGGATTGTATTGCGTATTACTTTTGTATATTATTTTTTAAATAAAATTATTAAAATTAAAATTTACAATTTCACGTAAATATTTAATTATTTTTCGACTATTTTGTTTTAAATCAAGTAATAGTAAGTAAAATGAATAGTAGATGGCAAATAGTAGATTGCGAATCCGTTTAGGTGAGGAAAAGTTCTCGAGTATCCCGTACTTAATTTTTATGACAGGTTTAGTATTGTTAGTTCTTAAATATTTGATATTTTAGGATATCTTCAGCATTGCTACACGGACACGTTCCGTCTTAGTGCAAGACTCTACTAGTAAGATCAGTTTGCCAGTAGAAAGTCATGATACCTGGGAGAAGCATACTGTACGACCAGCTAGGCACAGGACCGAACTACACATATAACATTAATGGAAACAAAGGTTACATAATTAAAAGCTATGATCCTTACGCAGGTAATTTTCTTTTATTTTGCCAGGTATAGTGAATTTTCATGAGTTAATGAGGCTTATGAAATTGTTTGCATGATAAGGGGTTGACTCAGGAGAGAAAAATATATAACATTAGATTTTTTAGTTGTATATAAGTTCCTTGCCATAACATGCTTATCACTCTTATCAGTATAATATGCTTATCACTCTTATTAGAATAATACGTTTATCACTCTTATCAGTATATTATGCTTTTTTTTTTTAAACAAATATCTTTATTTATTAAATTAATATACAAAGTAAAAGTAAAAATTATACATCTTAACTTAAATTTAGAATAAAAATAGTGATAAACATAATATAAAAGCTCCTACTTTAACATCCTAAGGACATTGTGCTGTAAGAGTTGTTCTGTGCTTAGATCTTTATATTTGATAATAAATAATATTGATAGAAATAGATATACATATAATAATTAAAAATTATTACTATAGGTTAATGTATAAAATAGAGATATATAATATATACGGAGATAGTCTGTCTTATTTACTAGTTTTCGAGTATGTATTTGTATTTAAATAGAGTTTTAGGTGTCGATGAGTAAAGTTTTTATTTCTATTTTGAAAGTTTCTAACGTGATAATTTGTTTGTAATACTGTCTAAGTTGTTGTAGAGTTTTGTTGCTTTGTAAGTCCAGTGTTCTTCCTTTTGTAGTTTTGTAATAAGGTATTTCAAATATGTTATTTATTTTGGCTCTATTTGTCTGTCGTGGTTATTTGGTTTGAGATGTTTTCCTGAATAAATTCTTAAAGAGGCAAATGTAGTCTAGTAGTTTGTTAAAGTCAAGTATGAATTAGTTTTTTAATAAAGGCTTAGATGGTGTCGTTGTCTGTTTTCTACAAATGATTTTGAGAATAGCTTTTTGTTGTATTAGTTGGTTGTTTGATAGTATCAGATGCAGATCCGTAACTATTAGTCCATATCTTATTATGGAGTCTGCCAGTCCATAATAAACTTCTCTTAGCTGCGAAATTGTTAGAAAACTTCTAAGTCTATAAAATAAATATCTAAGTTTTTTTAATTTGTCAATCAAAATGTCAATGTGTGATTTCCAGTTGAGATAGCAGTCTATAGTTATTCCTAGATATCTGATAGTATTCGTCCTTTCTATAGTTGGGCAGTTACAGTTCATGTTGTTTAAGCAAGTTGTGTTTAGAGTGTCTGTATTGTGTATATGTAGTTTGTTTATGTTAGGCTGTCCATTTGGTCGCATTGAAAAAGTCATAAAGTTAGATTTTTCAGTAGTTAGTGTTAGTAAGTTACAATTTAGCCAGTCTTGTATCAATGCAATTTCTCTTTCGGCAATATATTTTGCTTCTTCCCAGCTATTTGCTGAACATAAATAGACTGTATCGTCGCAAAAACTGTAAATTAGTTCCAGTTAGAGGTAAAGTAAGTAAGTCATTGGCGAAGGTCAGGTACATCAGTGGTGCCAGAACGGTCCCTTGTGGCAGCGAGTAGTCAGATGTGTATTCGTCACTGAGTACTCCGTTTAGTTTTACTCTGTACGTTCTGTCTTTTAGGTAGCTTGTTATCCATTTTATTAAGAAATGGCATAGAAATAAGCATTATAAATGCTTATAACTCATATCAGTATAGTATGTTTATCACTCTTATCAGTATATTATGCTTATTACTCTTATCAGTATAAAACGCTTATCACTCTTATTAGTATATTATGCTTATCACTCTAATCTGTATAGTACGCTTATCACTCTTATCAATATATTACGCTTATCACTCTTATCAGTATATTATGCTTATTGCTCTTATCAGTATAATATTCTTATCACTCTAATCTGGATATGCTTGTTACTCTTATCAATATAATATGCTTACCACTCTTATTAGTATAATATGATTAGCAATCATATCAGGATAATATGCTTAGCTCCCATATCAGAATATTATGCTAATCACTCTTATCAGTACATTTATATGGTATATTTTTCGGTTTATTTTTTCAACATGGCCGATTAGTTTCTTGATTCTTTTTAAGATGCTGTAATATATTAAAAAATTAAACTAATTAATTCTATTAGCTTAACAACTATGTCAATAAAATTGAAATATGGCTCTTTTAACAAAATAATTTATAGCAGCTATTTTTTTGTTTTTATTTTCACGTTAATATAGCAGCTAACTTATGAAAACATTGTAATCGTTAAGATGTTATGTGATAAAACCGAGGACTGGTAGCTCAGTGGTAGAGCGCTCGTCTTACGACCTGGAGGTTTAGGGTTCAAATCCTGCTGGGGGAAGAACTGCACACTAACTTCGGCATTGCTACCGGCGTCTCTACCTGTCACGCTATTCAAAACTAAACAGATCAGTAGGTTTAACGAATATCTGGTAAGACTAGAGAAAATGGTGTCATTAAAACATTGGTAGTTTGCGGGATAGATGAGACTAACCATCAGCGACACAAGTGGGACTAGAGAAAATATGCTAGAAAAACCCTGAACTTGGTCGCGTACAGGGACGTTTAGACATGGATAGGGTTCGGGAATGAAGTTGATTTTTGTACAAGAAAGCGAAGTCGATCCAAGAAAGCGTTCAAAAGTTAACATGTTATCGTACATATCTCTAAGTTTTTAATGAATTGTATCATAGTATTTTCATTTCATTCATCGTAAATACAAAATGGCGGACAGTTCAAAATTGTTTATTGAATTTACAATTATACTCTACGTCTTTCTATTTTTATCTTCTATCTTCTCCAATTACAGAAAATTATAAGCAAGATATTCAAAGTAACCAAGCTAATCCTGACAACTATATTACATGGAATGTAGTCCAACAACAAGATGAACTTAAAAAGATAAAGAAGAAGAGAAGAAAGAAAAGAAAACAGAAGAGAAAGGAAAAGAAGAGAATGAAAGAGTTAAGGAGAAAGAAGATGAATAAATATATCAAGGATATGATGGGTCAGGTTATGAACAAGGTTATGGAGATGATTCCCATCGCTAAGGTAGATCCATTGATTACATAATGTACATTATTATTACATCAATATATCATAAACTAATAGTCCAAGAGCGAGGCCTAATAAATGTGACTCGTTTTGTACTACTTCAAACAAACTTTTTTTTTAAATATACCTTAAAGTATGAAGGAAAAGTATAGTCTGCTTATCCAGATTGGAGCCCTTCATATGAATGTGCTCACTTAAAATATTAGAAAATCGCACAAATTCCAGTTTCATTGCAATAAGTGGTTCCCTGTAAGTCGTGTGCAAAACATGAAGAGATTTTTTAAAGCTGATAAACTTTCCTATAAAACGAGTGTTTTTTCGTCAAAATCCGATAAATACAACTTAAGTTATGACATTTTGTTAAATAGCCAAAAAAAATGCACAAAAAGCCAATATTTTTCCAAAGAAATTTGCTGAAATTGTATAAATTAACCATTTTTTTGGTGTTTTTGAAAGAACCATAACTTTGGTAGTAATCATACGATTTTGATGATTAAGCACTCGTTTTATAAAATAAATTGTCAGCTTTCAAAAATGTTCTCATTATGTCTTGAACACGACCCACAGACGAACACAGGGATCCGCTTATTCCAAGAAAATTGAAATTAGTGCAATTTCATAATATTTTGAGCTTGCGCGAACATATGAAGGGCTTCGCTCTGGATAGGCAGACTACTTTTTAAGATATATTTTCAGAAAAATTTGGTTTGAAGTAGTTCAAAATGAGTAACATTTTTTCAGGTTCGGCCTGGTCTATAAGGATAGTGCTTCATCATTTATCCAGTAACTAAGGACAGTGGCGTAGGCAGGATTTAATTTCGGGAGGGGTGAATGTAAATATATGTATAATATATATATATTATATATATATTATAATATATATATATATATATATATATATATATATATATATATATTATATATATATATATTATATATATATATATATATTTGTTTATTGTTCAATGTTTTCAAATTATTTTTATATCTTTCAATTTCATTGTATATTTTTTTTATTATTATATTTATATTATAAGTTTATTGCTAAAAAATATATGTTATGTAATTTATTATTTTTATATATTTTTTTATAGGTTTTATTTTTTTCACACATTTTTCGCGGGTTTAGGGTGTGTAAAAATTTCGAGGGGGGGCTGAAGCCCCCTCAGCCCCCCCCCCTGGCTACGCCACTGACTAAGGATGATACTAATCCAGGTTTCTACATAATTTGTCTCATAGCAAATTTATGGCTACTGACCGCGCAACATTGTGTTCAAAACCTTAGATAAGGGCTTAAATAGAGCAAAAACGAGGTTTCTCTATTAAGCTGTACACAAAAGAAGTATCTACTGATAACAGAGATGTTGGTTTGGCGCATAGTGGTTCAGCTTCAGCGATTTGATGTTCAGTGGCATCGCCGGTGCACAATGAGAACGGAGAGAATAGTAAGATTGTCTGTTATAATCGGAAAGACTCGTGAATTTCTAGTTTGCCTGGAGTACACAATGTTTGTTTTCATTATTAGATATTATGTGCCAAGATTATTTATTAGTCTTCACGACAATTTGTTAATTTTATGACCTTTTGTGTTTCTTTATTCGCGATTCAAAGTCCGTAGCAGCACCACCGTCGCTGATAAGAAATTGATAACGAAAGGGTGATCGTTGTTAGAGTCCTTATGGGGGTTTTTGGTTTTTCTTATTTGTGACGATTATTTTTATATACGTTTTTTCTCAAAGTGCTTAAATTTAATTAATTTTAGTGCGTATGAACTCAGTAGAATCACTAGTTCATTAAAAAGTTGAGTTTTAATGGGTTGTCACGCGTATTTAAATTAAGTGATAAGAGGGTGAAAATTACAATATGTTGTTTTATCTTATTTATTGTTAATTAATGTTACTTTTAAATAATTTTAGCAATTACCTTATATTAAAGTTTAATTACATCAGTACATCATCTTGCCATTAAATGGGTTACGTTTTGTCTGAAACATTTCTCTTAGCTTGTCTAAGATTATGTTAGAACCTAAATTTTCAATATAAACTCCTCCATTGGGATGTGCTAATCAGGAATCAAGAAGTTACTTAAAAAAGTTATGAATGTTGTTCCAAAGGAGTCTCTCTACAAAATACTTTTAGCCCAGCTTTTTCAACCTAAGTAGAGGTCATTACCAGTGCAAACCAAACAAACAAGTTACTATAGAAAAGTGTAAAACGTTTTCCACTAAAAATCCAAGTGTTCATGTTTTATTATTCATAATAGACTTCATTCGCCCTCATTCTACAGATTTACAACATTGCTTATTTCAGGCCATGACAGGGATCTTATTTGTGATGCTCCTATTTGCTAAGAAGGCTCTACTAATAAGCATTGCATCGTTAATGATCGTAGCTTACGATGTTTACAAGAAGAAAAGTTCTCGTTCAACTAGTGTCACTGCTCCGTCCGGCCCTGAACATGTCATTCCGAGCAGGTAATATAAAAATAGTAAGTTGCGGGCGACATCAGATATTGCAATTAATCACCAGCATACACACACACCCACAAATATATATATATAATATATATATTATATATATATATATATATATATATATATATATATATATATATATAATATAATCTTTGCAACAAATTATGGTTAACCCCCTATTTAATGGCGTAACTGTACTGTTTAAGCTAACTACACTTTCTGGTAAATAATAAAGACTGAAGTTTTGTTCTCGCACCTAAACCTTTAGAAATCAACTGATCAGCCCATATTTTGATAGTCCCGATTGTTTTGTCCATTTTTTTTAAGAAACCCTAAATTTTCTTCCTATACTCTTCACAATGGTGATGAGTCCAGAGTCTTGAATCGCACTTTTTCTTCTTAGCTTGAAACCACATAGAAAAGAAAAGGCCAGTTTGGTTATGGTGTAATTTTAGTATAAAAAGAGGATATGTTTTCTATCTAAAATAAACGTTAACGGGGATAAATATATTGGGCGCAATTATTATTATTATTATAATAATATATTATGGGTAATATCTTATTGTTCTTTATATTGCCACGCTTTGCTTATCAATAAGGAAATTTGTTTGATAGTAAAATTAGACTTAACTACTTAGTTGCATAATCTATTATCCTTTTTTGCAGAACTGAAGATGACAGATACTGGTGGGAGGAAATAATGAAAACGCGACACAGGGAAGCCATGGATCGTGTTGTAAACTATTCCGACAAGAAGGCTAAATGGTCGCTACCGCCGCTCGAATTCCTTATCCCTTATCTGGAGCGAACTAAATCGGAAGAATTGCCTACTGAATCAACAGGTGACGACTGTTTGTAAACATCAATGACTTGTAATGTGTAGTCACATTTAACCGCTTCAAGCGTGGCTATGTTGTCTCACTTATTTGCATTTATTATCTCTAAAAGCTACTAGGCGTTAGGGCTGGTAGCTGGTTGGGGCTAATAGTTGACTAGGTCTACTAATGAGTACTACTGTCTACTAATGGGTTGACTAATGGGTACTTAGGTTGACCAATCTCTTCAAAAGTTGTTTCAGGTCACACATAGATTTTCAAAAATAAGCGGCTTCTCTTGCTTCTCTCATAGTTTTGGAATGGAGGATTTGTTATTTTAGGTTATAATTTTTTCATCCAAACCTCGTAATTCGTTTCATCATTGTATCATCATCCCTCCTGAGGATGTTAAAAACTTTATTTCCAAAAAAGTACAAAATGGTGAAAAATACCATGATATCCATAATCTTGTGCTACGGTATGGATGAAGCATGTAACGTGGGGCTAACCTGCCAGAAGGGGTAGGGATAAGTACAACAACAAGTAACACTACGGGGTTAGTTAGACTATCTATTTATAAAGGTATGCAGACATACTAAATAATAACGTTCACAAAGTACAAAACTAATATAACACCTAAGATGACATAAGCATTGTAGCGTAATGATCAACCACCTGTGACCTCTCGGGATTATGCTCGGAAGCAACACCCCCCCAACTTTTTGGTTTCTTCCCCAGAAGCCTTGTAACAATAAGGCTAACCAATATTGATTTATGCGCCTCCGCTAAGCCCGTACATTTTCCGCGGAAGCCACAGGTGCTTGTTCCAACGTTATTCTTGAATTATACATCTATACTATAACTATAATTTGTCATACGCAAG
The DNA here is from genome assembly GCA_018340805.1 of Microvelia longipes. Classification (NCBI taxonomy): domain Eukaryota; kingdom Metazoa; phylum Arthropoda; class Insecta; order Hemiptera; family Veliidae; genus Microvelia; species Microvelia longipes. The sequence continues at coordinate 5,290,100 of JACMZG010001913.1, forward strand.
TCTATCCTTGCTTGATAACCCTTTGTTATTCTATCTAATAGTTATTATCCTATCTAATAGTTCTTATACATTAAATTATCATCGTCCTATAAACTATAGAAACCTTAATAACCAACGAGGGCCCAGGTCTAGGAGTGCTATCAGTATTGGGTCGCTAAACCGGTAATTACCGCGATATTTAATACAACATTTTACCTGAGACAGACGAGAGACTTATCAGCCACCCGAACCACATCACAACATAGTCTATATTGATCACCCTTTCCAAATTACGTATTCAAGCCTGGTATTCCAGCACTACTACTTATCTACTCACGGTCTGACACTAGACTGACTCGTCCGTCCCTGGGGTCATCTAACCACCATCTAGCGTGGGAATATGCTGACTGGACCCTAGACTCTGGGCACTGACATACTTATACTCTTACCTTCTAGTTTATATTTACATTTTATATAATGCCATTTCGGTACTATCGGATGGTAGACGGACCTTTAAGTCCTTATGCCCTTTTCTCTTATTCCCTGCCCAATGGTTTCGATGAGGTGTTTTTCTCTTAGGGCCCTTCGGCCTCGGGCTAACGCTTGACATCTATAATCCTGTGTTAGGTACTTTAGTCCGCCTATCATCCGAGTAGTCCTATCTCACCAACCCCGCCAGGGGAAACTTATATGTCTAACATTAAATATTATACAAGTGACATTATTATACTACTAAGCATTAAGAACCTAAGTAAACCAGGGGTGACACAATAATCTGGCCTCCAATCCCAGGATCCTAACGCCCGGGATAGGCCTACGAGAAGTTATAAGAATTACTATACATAGTCCCACCTATTACATCCACTTCCCCCTTAAAGAGAGTGCTGTATAGCATAGACAGCACTCTAGTGCAATGCTAATCCTACAATGGCTAAATTTTTTTTTTTTTTTTTTTTTTTTTTTTTTTTTTTAGTTAGACTTAAATGAAATGAAACACTTAAACAAAGCAAAATTGTAACATAAAAATAAAAAAAATAAAATAAAATCTATAAAATAATAAGATATATATATACATGCATTCAGTTTTAATTAATTATTAATATTCATAATTAACTTAAAGTAAACCGTATTTAACAATATTTAACGTCACTTCCCGCGCACTTCGCGTCTATAGCACTTAGGTCCCACCTCGCACACTTCGCGGCAGCACGGCATTGGGATTACCGGCGTATTCGCTATTTTGCGGGTGACGCACAGGAACCGCAAGGGGGTCGGGTCGCTGTCCTGGAGACTGTTCTTCGGTAGGACGTCTTAGTAAGTAACTTCTATACAGTTTCAGGCTGGCCAGTCCTGCTAACACCATTCCGACTACCACCGCACTACTTGCTCCACCCACTAATATGTATTTTTTCTCTCTGCGTTTATCTTGTAGTAGGCGTGTTTGTGTCTCTAAGACGTCCAGCGACACCTCTAATTCAGAGAACGAACCCCTTTTCAATTCTCCCATGTGGTGTAATCTCTCTAGCAATTCGGATTCTAGGTCGTCGGTTTTGGTTTCTGGACGGTTTATATCCGGTCGCACAACCCCTTGGGCTGCAATTTCTCCTGCGTGGCTAGGGAGGTCTGTTGTACTTGTCCCTAACCAGTTAGGATACAACTGGTAGTGAGGAGTCCTCACCTCACACGTTGGGTTGATTTGTATTTGGCCATGTCCAATCAGTTTTAACTCAGTGGTCTTTATAGAGCCGTTTTCGCTCCTACAGCTAACCACTGCCAAAGTTGGTTCGGAGAGGCTATAAATCCACGATTTATTGGCACCATCCTGGAGCCAGAAAGGTGTCCAGCCTCCCAGTATAACGCGCTGGTCACAGTTGGTCAGTTGGGTTATCGGTTGACCAAAGTACAGCTGGCTCTCGCATGTCAGGTATTCTCTGTTAAAAATTGGGAAAGTTGGGGCGCATAGGGCCATCTTCGCTCCTTTTCTACAGATACGATACTGTTCCCGAGTTAGGAAAGCATAGCTCCCTCTCTCCTTGTGCACCAGCATATATTCTACGGCGGTTTGTATGATAATGGTTCGGTTAATGTCTGCTCGGTGGATCGGTACGGACCGCACTTCGTAAACGTCAAATAACCGGTTGGAAGTCACAAGGGGCACGTTCATGACTACGTATAAATGCCCCGTCTCCGGATTCGCGAACGCGGCTACGTCGCATACGACATAATACTGATAGATCTCCTCTAATATAAGTTTAGACATTATGCTCAGCCCTTCAGGCAGGTGAGCCACTATGTCATTTAAAATTTGAAGTAGGTCTAAGGGTGGTATGATTGTGGAACTTAATCGTCCTAGTGAAACTACATCAAGCGCCCCTCTAATCCTACCTAATTCGTCCCTGGTCTTCCCTATCATAAACTCAATATTCCTTATACAGGCAGTAATATTTACGAATGCTTCTAATGTGGTAAGGTGGTTGTTGGTGTTTCTTAATATTGTGTCTGTGGTAGCAATGTGTTTGGTCAAAATGTCAGTCAGGTTGGCTAGGCCTTGTGTCGCTTCTTCGGTTCGTTGCCCTAACGTTCTGCTCAAACTGAGCTGTCTTTCTAAGATATGTATTACGTCGGCTTGATTATCTTTTAGGCTAGTGATGTCATGCGCTATTTTGTGGACATCCTCCTCTGTGGCTGTGCCAAAAACCGCTTGTAAGATGTACCCCCCTGCATTTACAAGTCCCCTCTTAACTCTTCTTGGAGGCAACACTCGTACCAGCTCTTTTGCGCAATCCCGGAGTTCCTCTACGGCGGCTGATATTCTCCTTAACTCTCCCACGAGCATCAGGTCAGGCGTTTCCCCCTCCTGCCTTTGGGCCTCTACCGTTTGGCGAACCGCCTCTATACTCCTGGCTATGATGTCTAGGTCCATCCTATACCCCTTCACTGGTAGCTCGGCTACCACCCTCCATTGACCTCCTACCACCAGAGCTTGACCCTTGGGTAGGTAAGCCAGTCCATCTCGCACCTCCCCACCTGTAACAATAATATGTAAATATCAATGTCGTGGTCGTAACCTGGTGGTGATTGGAGAACTCGGCGGTGAGAATACAGTGTAACTGTCGTCTGGGAACCAGGTGAAGTCGTGGGGGTCTCCTTCCTCGCCTTCCTCGACTGAGGACTCCCATTCTTCCTCTATTACCGAACCTCCAGACTCCTCGGCGCTAGCTCCCTCCTGCTCCTGTCCCGGCCTTCCCGGCTCCGGCCATCGGGGTGTAGGTGCTACCCACGGTAAAGGGAGTTTCATCTCCTCGTCGTCCACAATCCACAGTTCTTCTTCTTCCCTTTCGATCTCTGTCTCTGCGTCCGCGACGGCATCAGGGGCTGGGTATCGTCCTCCATCGTCCGCGGCCACGGTGTCATCCCCAGGGTTAGCCTCGACACCATAGGCGGGTTTGAGTCGGTTGGCGTGTACGATCGCAGTCTTTCCGAACCCTTTGTCGATCTCGAAGTCCAAGTCACCATACTTTCTTACTATCCGGTAAGGTCCCTCCCAAGGATGGCGGAATTTCTTAGCATGTCCTGGAACCAAAACCGGGTTGAGTAAGTACACCATGTCGTTCTCGTTGTAGCTAGGCACTTTTGCGCGCGCATCGCGATACTCTCGGTTTCGTGCTCTGGCTTTCTCGGCTTGGATCATTGCCTCAGCTCTAGTCTCCCGAAGTCTATGCTGGAGGGTTTCTATATGTGGCCTAACCTCACTGCTCTCTCGGTGGGGAGATATATCACAATCGAAAGGGCTGGGCATATCAGTGCCATAAAGTAAGTAATGTGGGGATTTTCCGGTAGAAGTGTGTGGAATACTTCGATAGGCCATTAAAGCGTAAGGTACCCACCGATCCCAGTTCCTTCCATCTCTGCGCACGAAATGAGACAAGTTATCGTTTAAGGTGCGGTGAAAACGCTCGACCATCCCATTACATTCCGGGTGATATGGAGTGGTTTGTACTTTCTTGATATTTAGTAGCCGGCACACCTCTTTCATCAGTTCGGACACGAAATTTCTTCCTTGATCGGTGAGTAAGCGTTGAGGCACTCCATGGCGGGTTACGATTTGTGTAATAAACGCATTGGCTATGCTCTCGGCCGTTTGGTCTTATAACGGGATTGCCTCAGGGTATCGGGTGCAATGGTCGATGAACGTTAGGAGGTAGCGGTTACCTGCTGTCGTAGTTGGCAAAGGACCTACAATATCCATTGATACCTGCTGGAAAGGTAAGTCTACCGGGTACGGTGAGCCCAGAGGGGCTCTTGGTCTCGCAGGCGTTTTCCGAGTAGCGCACGAAGAACATCGCTTCACGTATTCCCTAACGTCCCGTTCTAGGGCCGGCCAATAGTAGTTTCTTTCGACGAGTGCTTGTGTCCGAGTGGCTCCAGGGTGGCCTGCTGCCGGCGCGTCGTGGTTGGCTTGTAATACTCTTTCCCGCATGTTTTTCGGCACTACTAGTCTCCAGGCATGGGAATCCGAGGTCCGGTACAGTAATCCATCGGCATCTAACTTGCACCTGGTTGGCTCCTTGGTTCGCAACCGGGCGCAATCCTCATCTTTCTCCTGCTCTAACTTGATCATCTCTCGAGTCCAAGCTTCGGTGGTCACGGGGGCGAGGTGCCGGCTGAGGGCATCTGCATTGGTATGTTTCCGTCCCGGTTTGTGTACAACCTCATACTCATATTCTGCTAACCTAAGAGCCCACCTCATCAGTCTGGAGCTAGGGTCTTTGAGCCCAAGCATCCATTTCAAAGCCGCGTGATCAGTGATCAGAGTGAATCGTCTCCCGTAAAGATAACAGCGAAAGTGTTTCACGGCCCATACGACTGCTAGGAGCTCTTGTTCCGTGGCGGTATACCTGCATTCCGCCCCCTTCAATTGCTTGCTAGCGTAAGCTACTGGCCTCTCTTCTCCGTCATGTATCTGTGACAATACAGCCCCTGCAGCCGAGGCCGAGGCATCGGTGGCCAGGATAAATGGTTGCTGAAATCGGGGTAGCATAATACTGCTTCACTGCACAGCTGAGCACGCAGGTTCCGGAAGGCCTCTTCCTGCGCGCTTCCCCAGTAGAACCGGACTCCTTGTTTGGTGAGTTCTGTCAATGGCTTTGCTACTTCGGCAAACCGCGGCATGAACCGGCGATAGTACCCCACAAGCCCCAAAAATGATCTCACGTCTTTTACACTGGTAGGAGTAGGATATTCTTTTACTGCGACTACTTTCGTGGGGTCAGGCTTTACGCCTTCCGCCGACACCACGTGCCCGAGATACACCACCGAAGATTGGGCTAACTGACATTTCTCAAGTCTCACCCTCAGGTTAGCCTCTCGGAATCTCTGGAGTACATGGCGTAATCGTTGCGCGTGCTCCACAATAGAGCTGCTGTATAATTACATCATCGAGGTAAATGTAGCACTCTACCCCTTTCAGGTGGTGCAGGACCCGATCCATGGTCCGCTGGAAAGTGGCCGGGGCCCCCACGAGCCCGAAAGGCATCCGTACAAATTCGTAATGACCATCCGGTGTGGAGAAGGCGGTCTTGGCTCGGTGTTCTTCTTGCACCTCTAATTGGTGGTATCCGCTAGCCAGGTCAAGGGTCGAGAAGTATTTACATTTCCCCATACCTTCCAAGGTCTCGTTAATATTGGGCAGGGGATATGCGTCAGTGCGAGTGACGGCATTTAGCCCCCTGTAGTCAATACAGAATCTGTACTTGGTCGCCCCCTCGAGAGTTTTCTTTCCCACTAATACTACAGGGGCTGACCAAGGCGAGTCAGAAGGTACTATAACCTCGCGTGCTAATAGATCGTCCACCTGTCTCTTCATTTCATCGCGTAGATGGTACGGTACACGATATGGCTTCTTCACCACTGGGGGCGCGTCTCCCGTTTCAATACGGTGGGCAACTCCTTTGGTGCATCCTAAGGTTTGGTTTCCCCCCTCAAAAAGGACGTCTTCGTAGTCCTCGAACACCTGCTCGATAAGCTTGGCCTCCCCTGAGGGAAGATGCGCCACCTTTGTTTTTACCAAGTTCTTAACTGAGGAAGTCGTTTTAGTCCCACCCTCCTCTACAGTCACTCCAGCGGCGGTCTTTACCTCCCCACTATAAGGCGAAGCCTCGGCTAATATTTGCCGATTGTCCACCGTCATGGGTTTTTTGGTTAGATTCACTACTCTGATCATCAGTCTTCCTCCGGTTACAGTACTTAGAATTCTGGCATCTCGAAGCCCGGCTTGGGTTTGAGTGACCGGTTCGCACAATATTTCTCCCTCTGAGTATCCTCCCACTTCGGCTTCGATCAGGGCTTCAGACCATGGTCCCAATATTTGTGTTCCCCTTGCAACCACTTTTCCTCGCTGGGCGTGATCAATCCCGATCTCTCCTTCTTTTTCTTCTCCTCTTTCTCCTTTGGTTACGTCCTTCAGTCCCGACGTCCGGCTAGGGCTAGTTACCTGCTTTGGCTCCTAGTCACTGCTTCCCTTATCTGTTTCCATCTTAACTTCTCTCTTAGCCTTTGACTGCCTTGTCTTTTCCTTGTTTAGCTTTCCTTCGTTATTCTTGTAGGGAGGGTTGACCCCTTCCCCCTTGGCTTGCCTTGCTCCTCTACTTTGAATACTTTTTCCCTTCACGGCGCTGGCATACGACATCACCTCATCCCCACCCTCTTGCTTAATCCCAGAAGTTTTCGGGCTCCTGGGTTGGCTCTCAACCACTGTAGGGGCCTGCCCATAGACCTTGGCAGCACCAAGCCTGCCCTCCTTTTGTCCCACTTCTTTAGCGGAGACTGCCTCGATTTTAGCCATTGTGGTGTCTAATTTCTGCGGTAATCTCAACTCCCCCGTCACAGTGTCTATCACAGCCCCCATTTTCTGGAGAACATCCAGTCCCATTATGCCATCGTATCCCTGGAAAAATTCCGCTATAAGAAACTCTTGTTCTATCTCAAAATCCCCAACCTTAACCTTTAACACTTGCCTGCCTTGTATAGGCATTAACGCTCCCGTCACGCCTCTAGCCTGTGTGGCCGTCTCTCTTAGTTCGAACCCTGGTCTAGGTGACCTGAGTAGGGATACGTCCGCCCCGGTGTCCACCAAAAGAGTCAGCGTTTCCCCTTGTATCTCCACTAGACACCCTATACCACCTTGCTTCTGAACCTTCACGTTTGTGACGTGGTAGTCCCGTGCCCCGGGTTCTGTCCACCTGGCATCGAGGCTCCTGTCAGGTGGTATGCATTTGGGGACATGAAAGCAGGATGGGCGGTGGTAACTCCATACCCTGGCCGCTACTCCCAGACTGTACGCATTGGCCGTCGTAGGGGGAGCTACCGGTGGAGTAGCTACTCCGTACGACGAACCAACTGGCTCCGGTGCTGGTAGCGCTCGGAGGGGTCGGCCATTGCTCCGGTTCCCACCCCTTGAGGACAGTTCCTGGCCACCAGGATGGAGTGTTGCTTCCGAGCATAATCCCGAGAGGTCACAGGTGGTATCATTACGCTACAAGGCTTATGTCATCTTAGGTGTTATATTAGTTTTGTACTTTGTGAACGTTATTATTTAGTATGTCTGCATACCTTTATAAATAGATAGTCTAATTAACCCCGTAGTGTTACTTGTTGTTGTACTTATCCCTACCCCTTCTGGCAGGTTAGCCCCACGTTACAATTGGTGTCAGGTGTGGGGTTGTAGGAAGCTGCAAGAATAGCCATCTACATTGTATACGAACCTAAGTGGTGGTATGACCGGGGCTTCCTGGGTGTCGACAACGGTTATTATTATTATGGTAGATTTATTAATTATTGGATGTTTTTGGGTCATTTACATGTGTGTACTTGCATACTGATTGCTAGGGGATTTGGTGTGTAAAGAAAACGGGACCTTAATTACACCGTTGACTTGACGTAACGGGTGGGGGATATCAAGAATATAGGGATTTAAGGTGACCGAAACCACACTACAGTACGATGATGGGGAGAAGGTGGAAGAGTTGGAGGCTCGGATAGCAGAGCTCTTAATAGCAAACGCGAAATTTGCGGCCAGGGAGGTGGCTGCAGCACCAAAGAGAGATCTTTCATTACAAAACCTTATTAAGGCATGGTCGGGGACCGAGGAAAGACTTACCGGTAGTAGATTTCTCCGAACCTAGATAGGGCAGCCAAAAATGGCAACTGGACAGCGGAAGACAAAGTGATGTCTGTGAGGCTAAGCTTACAGGGGCAGCGGCTACTTTCGTTGCTTCCTGTCCTGAGCTTAGGAAGGAAGGGGTGACTTACGAGGAATATTCTACGAAGTTAACCGAGCGGTTTGGTGAATGAGGACAAGGAGCTACTGGAGCAAGACTTCCATGCGGCCAGACAAGGGAAGAGTGAGAGTGTGCGGGAGTTCGCAGACCGCTGTAGCCTCTTGGCCTAAAGACCTTGGGAAAATGTGATTCATCAGCTGAACAGAGTGGGCTAAGAAGGATTTGGAGAGACGAATACTAGCCGTCTTCGTCGCAGGATTGAAGGGGAATCAGCCAAACAACTGAGGTAAACCACCAGTTGACCTGAAGGATGCTATCTGAGAGCAGAACGAGTGGAGAGGCGCACCAGTTAGACACTCCCCCCAAGGAGATAGGTCACTCGCAGGTTTTGAAGTGTCGGCCAGGACCCAGCACACCGCCGGGGTAGCTGGTCCCTCAACCTCCTCGACAGCCTCTGGGGTGGCCCCTGCACCCCCACCGCCCTCTGGAAGTCGATATCCGCTAGGGCCACGAAGCAGTTCAGATTGGAGACCAACCTATGGGCAGCCGAACAGCGCCCGCGGACCATTGAGGTGCTATGTATGTGGAGCGGATCATTTGGCCCGGGTGCCCACGTGGTAGTTGCTACGTATAACGGATTAAATGTGGCCAGAAGGGGTAGGGATAAGTACAACAACAAGTAACACTACGGGGTTAATTAGAATATCTATTTATAAAGGTATGCAGACATACTAAATAATAACGTTCACACAGTACAAAACTAATATAACACCTAAGATGACATAAGCCTTGTAGCGTAATGATCAACCACCTGTGACCTCTCGGGATTATGCTCGGAAGCAACACCTCCCCCCCCCCAACTTTTTGGTTTCTTCCCCAGAAGCCCTGTAACAATAAGGCTAACCAATATTGATTTATGCGCCTCCGCTAAGCCCGTACATTTTCCGCGGAAGCCACAGGTGCTGGTTCCAACGTTATTCTTGAATTATACATCTATACTATAACTATAATTTGTCATACGCAAGTCTATCCTTGCTTGATAACCCTTTGTTATTCTATCTAATAGTTATTATCCTATCTAATAGTACTTATACATTAAATTATCATCGTCCTATAAACTATAGAAACCTTAATAACCAACTAGGGCCCAGGTCTAGGAGTGCTATCAGTATTGGGTCGCTAAACCGGTAATTACCGCGATATTTAATACAACATTTTACCTGAGACAGACGAGAGACTTATCAGCCACCCGAACCACATCACAAACATAGTCTATATTGATCACCCTTTCCAAATTACGTATTCAAGCCTGGTATTCCAGCACTACTACTTATCTACTCTCGGTCTGACACTCGACTGACTCGTCCGTCCCTGGGGTCATCTAACCACCATCTAGCGTGGGAATATGCTGACTGGACCCTAGACTCTGGGCACTGACATACTTATACTCTTACCTTCTAGTTTATATTTACATTTTATATAATGCCATTTCGGTACTATCGGATGGTAGACGGACCTTTAAGTCCTCATGCCCTTTTCTCTTATTCCCTGCCCAATGGTTTCATTGAGGTGTTTTTCTCTTAGGGCCCTTCGGCCTCGGGCTAACGCTTGACATCTATAATCCTGTGTTAGGTACTTTAGTCCGCCTATCATCCGAGTAGTCCTATCTCACCAACCCCGCCAGGGGAAACTTATATGTCTAACATTAAATATTATACAAGTGACATTATTATACTACTAAGCATTAAGAACCTAAGTAAACCAGGGGTGACACAATAATCTGGCCTCCAATCCCAGGATCCTAACGCCCGGGATAGGCCTACGAGAAGTTATAAGAATTACTATACATAGTCCCACCTATTACAAAGCATATCAATCATAAATGTTCCTAAATCATTTCATACTACCGAGGTTTGAAAAACATGTATAGTTGACACAATATACTTGTGCTAGAGACACCTAGGAAATGTAACAAGCAAAAAGCAATGCTACATATGGGAACTGCTTCATCATTCGACATTCGTCATTATTGATGGTTCGACATAATGTCATGTGCCACTCTGTTTCGTTACGTCTAACCTATACAAAAGTGTAGGTTTTGTCAACGCCCTGATGAGTTAGACGTAACGATACAGAGTGGGACATAAAATTATGTTGATCCATTATTGATGACGAATGTCGAATGATGGAATAATTCCCAAATACAGCATTGCATTTTACTTGTTACATTTCCTAGGTGTCTCTCGCACAAGTATATTGTGTCAACTATTCATGTTTTGCCAAACTCGATGGCAGCAAGTTATAAATGTTTTGCTTGCCAAGCATGATGGCGGTCAGAGAGCACCGCTCGTTTTTGATAACTACTTTATATTATATTCTTTGGGATTTTAAATGAAGGTTAGAGTGAGTTCAGGCTCTGTTGGCGCCCTGATGAGTTAGACGTAACAAAACAGAGTGGGACATAATATTATGTCGAACCATCAAAATGATAATTGTCGAATGATAAAACAGTTCCCAGATGTAGCATTATATTTTACATGTTACATTTTATAAGTGTCTCTCGCACAATTATATTGTCTTAATTTTTATCTTGTTTTGCTCGAGCTTTAGGTTACCTATGTCTATCATTCTGAAAAGACGAATGATTTTAAAAACGTTGACAGTGAGATTGGGACACCTCCCCCCCCCTCAATTTCAGAATAAAAAGAAAAAAATTATTCTGAAAAACTCAAGTGTAATATTCACTATCTCTCTCACTAGCTATATACTAAAATACCTAACATTACACTAGGCCTTGTGGCGAACCAATGTAGTCGCCCAGACGCTTTGTCCAAGAACTTTTTTAGAAGATCCAAGTTTGTATAATTTGCTCTAGGATTATTTTAAAAGGAAGATTTGACAGTAAAATTTTAATCTGATGTTGACAACATGCCAAATAATCTAAAATAACGTAACAGATTATTAAAGTAAGCTACAAGTCCAAGTTCATATTCTATTGAATATGTATATTAGGGTGGCCCTTAGCTATAGGGGTGAAAAAAAAATGTTAGAAATGTTGTGCTCCCAACCCCTCATTTTGTTCGAATATATAAAAAAAAATTCCATAACAATTTTAGCTAACGATCGGAGGTGATTAACAGGTGCCGCCGGGCCTTTGAAGTTTTACAGGTGTCAAAATTCGTCAAAATTGTGATTTTCGTGACAAATGTTTTTTCTGTGATTTTTTACATTATTTTCTAAGTAAAAACAATACTTAATCCACTAATTAAACACTATGAACTTACCATTATGACCTGAAATCATCTTAGTTTGTACTTAATCTGACATTTAATGGTGGACATATATATTTTTTCTGAAAAGAAAATTTAAAAAACATTTTTTTTCTCTACACTGCAAAGTATAACTCATATAATATATTTTTTTGTTATTAGTTCATTGACATATTATGTTCTTGTATACTGTTTTCTATAATTTAAGACCAATAATTGGTTATTTATACCAAAATTAGCAGACCTAATGTGAAACATACAAAACACTGTCATCCTATCTCGCATTAGGTGAAAGCTAAATAATGAGTATAATGGTCCAATTCAGTTTCAAGAATTCTCAATTTTTTTTGGTTCAAATTTATTTTCAAACAAGTCATTATTGTGACATCTGAAACTTAGTGTGTTACCCCCCCCTTTGCCTGATACCCCCTCCCCCCCTCTTCCCTTACCAAATTTATTAACCATTAACAAATGGTTAATAATTTTTTTTAGTTCAGCATTGTAAAGTTTTAAATCTATAGCCTCGTTATTGACTAATGATTGAATAAAGTGCAAGTCAGACATTGGAGCCTTACTCGCACTTGTAGCACCATAATACGCTCTTAAATACACTCTAATAAGAAAAATGTTAAATTTTTTCATCGAAGATTTTTCTTTGGTTGACAACTTGATCTCACTTCTAAATAAATAAATTTTTAAACAATAGATCGCCTTCGACATCCATCTTGCATGGCTAATAGCACCTGGCTTTCTAAATGACACTCCTGGAGGCGAGGTCTCTCCTAGACAAATCACTGCCAGCTCCATTAGCTCCCTGTAATCTTCTCTTAATTGTTTTTCTTTTTAAACTTTTTACGAAGAAGTCAAGCATATCTCTTCTTAAACTTCTGGGACATCCTCCTTCAATACCAGAAGATTATTTTTTTGGGTCTATCTGACCCAAAAAACGTATGAGTTTCTGAACGTAGAAAACAGTGGAACATCTGGCCCAAAAGTCGGTCCCACCAATTCATTGAATAAACCCTTTAACACTACTTCAAATATGTGGTGCCTACAAGGCAGGTATATAAAATCCTTTTCTGAAAGGTTCTCAATATTTCTGCAAGCTCCATTGTTCTTACCGGTGTTCGATGCCGTGGTGTCAAAACACATCGCTTGGACTGAATCAAGAAGTCCTCATTCTTCAAGACATTTATAGACTGCTGCGGCTTATTCTGCTCCAGTAGCCTGTGGTATGCTCGGAGCTCCTATCAACTTGTCTTTTACGCCATTCGCCATATGAAATAAGAACTGCCAACCTCTCTATCTTATTGTCTTTTGTAATATTAGGATGAAGCTTCCCATCCCAATGCACAACAGCACACTGATTTCTATCAATACTAAAGGTTTTTAACATTTCCTTGTATCTAAGAATCCTTAACTGGGATCGTTTACGGCTCATTGAATTTCTGTTAATTACCAAGTCCTTTGCATCATGGCCTAACGCTTCTGCTGTGGTAACAAATACATGAACAGCATCTCTGTCCCTAACTTTACACCTATCTAACGTTGGTGCTAGGCGATCATTAAAAAAATCAACAGTTCCTCTAAAACCCAACGACGAAGGTAAAATTGCATCAGAGACAAGCTCATCTGAAACTCCCTCACTGTCTTCTGTGCTACTACTGCTTCTGGTGCTTGGTAGCAATTCCGCAAACAAACTAGATCGATCAATATCCTCTAAGCATCGAGTTTTTCAACAGACCTCTTCCTCCTTCCGCTCTGCAGTTCTCTATTCTGCCCTGTGTAAATTAATGTCAACTCCCAGCATAACACCAGGTCGCCCCTTCATTCTTTGCATCCGCAAAAGCTCTGTGTCTTCCTGGATTTTTATTTGATTTTCGGCGTCACTATGGGCAATATCAAATAAATCATCGAGCCTGTCTGTAAAAGCAAAACGACGACTGATAGCAAACTCAGTCGTTTTAGAAGAATTTTTCTGAAGACAACAACAACGGTTAGAACGAAGAACTCTCACTTGTCATTTTATAACTTAAACAAACAACTTAAACCAAACACTTGATTTAAAAAAGAAATTAAAATATTTGATGGTAACAGTTTGTTGTCTGATCTAAGACTGGAACTTTTTTTAAGTAAGTCAAAGGGATTAAAATGATTCATTCATAGTACCCCTGCTTAGATCACTTCCATCTTGCATGGTATTTTCCTTGACTCATCTTTAATCCTTAAGTGGACACTAGGGTTATTTTACCTGAAAGTATTTTGGTAAACAAGATTTTGTCAATTACTAATGTATTAATAACTCTATTCAAAGTTATAACCTGACTTGCCTTTCTTTATTCTATTAATTTTTTGTGAAAATAGTATAAAATTTTATATTTCATAATAGGGAAGAGAGGGGAAGGTCAAGCAAAGGGGGGGGGGGTAACACACTAAGTTTCAGATGTCACAATAATGACTTGTTTGAAAATAAATTTGAACCAAAAAAAAAAATTGAGAATTCTTGAAACTGAATTGGACTATTATACTCATTATTTAGCTTTCACCTACTGCGAGATAGGATGACAGTGTTTTGTATGTTTCACATTAGGTCAGCTAATTTTGGTATAAATAACCAATTATTGGTCTTAAATTATAGAAAACAGTATACAAGAACATAATATGTCAATGAACTAATAACAAAAAAACATATTATATGAGTTATACTTTGCAGTGTAGAGAAAAAAAATGTTTTTTAAATTTTCTTTTCAGAAAAAATATATATGTCCACCATTAAATGTCAGATTAAGAACAAACTAAGATGATTTCAGGTCATAATGGTAAGTTCATAGTGTCTAATTAGTGGATTAAGTATTGTTTTTACTTAAAAAAAAGAAAAAAACACAGAAAACAAAAATTTGTCACGAAAATCACAATTTTGACGAATTTTGACACCTGTAAAACTTCAAAGGCCCGGCGGCACCTGTTAATCACCTCCGATCGGGCTAAAATTTTTATGGAATTTTTTTTTTCATGTATTCGAACAAAATTAGGGGTTGGGAGCAAAGAAAAAAGAAAGTTTATTTAGTTGAGTAACATTTCTTAACATAGACTATGCACCCTTCCATTACATTTACTATGATTCCTTCTTTAATATAGACTATGATCTCTTCATTCACATTTACTATGACCCCTCTCCTAACATAGACTATGCTTCCTTCCCTAACATAGACTATGCTTCCTTCCCTAACATAGACTATGCTTCCTTCCCTAACATAGACCTATGCTTCCTTCCCTAACATAGACTATGCTTCCTTCCCTACATAGACTATAGACTATGCTTCCTTCCTAACATAGACTATGCTTCCTTCCATAGACTATGCTTCCTTCCCTAACATAGACTATGCTTCCTTCCCTAACATAGACTATGCTTCCTTCCCTAACATAGACTATGCTTCCTTCCCTAACATAGACTATGCTTCCTTCCCTAACATAGACTATGCTTCCTTCCCTAACATAGACTATGCTTCCTTCCCTAACATAGACTATGCTTCCTTCCCTAACATAGACTATGCTTCCTTCCCTAACATAGACTATGCTTCCTTCCCTAACTATAACATAGACTATGCTTCCTTCGCTACGGCTTCAACATAGACTATGCTTCCTTCCCTAACATAGACTATGCTTCCTTCCCTAACATAGACTACGTTTCATTCCATTACATTCCCCTAAAGATCATAGACAAAACTTGTAGAAAATTACACGCGTTCCTATATAAAGTATTGAATTTAGGTCACAACAGCTTATATCCCGTTCACAATGGTGTCTGCTTGATTACAAATCGTAATCAGTAGCGTTTTCGGTCAACATAATGAAACTTATCTAGAATTCACACTATTTCTTAATTTCTTTCAAATCCTTTCATGTATGAAAGGATTTTTATTCATTATCATTATGAAACTTTTTTTCAGATCGAGATAAGATTTACTCGAGAAAAATATCTAGACCTGGTAGAAGACGGAAGCCCCAAGCAAGGATCAACTATGGATTGATATCGGATAAACATGAAGACCCCAACTATCTGGAACCTGAACAGAGTAGATTAGTTTCCGAATGTACACCGGTTATTTCTGAGATAACATCCGCTGATAAGGAATTATGGGGATCCACCGGAAATTTTGCAGTTCCTCAAGCGAAATCTTTTAATAATTGAAACAGCATTAGCTAATACTTTCGATTATTCAGTTGATACATATGTAAAGACAGGCTTGACAATAGTAAATAAAAGCATACTTGCTAAAGATATAGTAAAACATACAGAGTAATTAACTTAAATTTACAAATGAACCCGCAAACTTCTTCTAGAAAATGAAATTCGACATAAATATTTTATAGAACATGCTGAAATTCCACAACATCCCATTATTAACCCCTGACCAGGGGGGGTTAACTTAAATGAGGAAAAGTTTGGATTCGTTTATCGCAAGCTGCTAGAAATCAGTGCTGCGGCGAACCTGTGTGGACTTCTCATGAACTAACTTAGATAGCTTTCCAAAAATAACCGATTATATTTTTAAATTTATGTAAACCATGGGAAATATTGGTTATAACAGCTGCATTTGTTGAAAAAATAAACTTATTTTTCTTTTCATTTCTTATTATTTTAACCTTATAAAAATGGTTCGTCATTGTCATGTTCTGTGTTACAAAAATTGAGAAACTAATCGTAAAAAAAGTTCTTTAAACTTCAGCATAATGCTACTGATGGCTGGTAAGTTTACATTTCATTTAATTATTTAATCGATATAATCCAGGTAATCACATGTGGGCGTCTAAATTTAAAAAACGTAAAAAGGTTTTTTAAATTGTTTCAGACTGCATTAAATGTCAACATTTATCTTTTATCACTAATTTAGCCACTAATTTTCACCTGATTAAATAGATTAAATTTTTAAAGAAATTGAATAAAATGTAAACTTATTTGCAATCAAAAGGGTTCCGTGGAAGTTTAAAGACGACGAAGACCGCGCAAAGCGCTTCCGCTAGTTAAAAGTATGACAAGAAGTTAAAAAAAAATTCAAATGGAATGTAGGCATAAAGCGGGAAATTAAGCCACGCCTACTCAGTTAAAAAGTAGGTCCAATTTTTTTACCATTGAGTCGACAGTCTTGCTGTTTAAATATCTATATTCTCTGGTTTGCACTAGACATCGGAAACCAAAATTTCACCAAGATTCATCAGAAAACGTTATTGTTTTTTTAAAATATATGGTTTATAGCAAGTTGTTTGTCTTATAAATTTTGAACTGCTACGTAAAAACAAAAATGTGAATCTTTACAAATAAGGTCATTTTTAACAAAAAAATAGTCCTTTAATAAGACATCGCTGTTCTTAGTAAAATCAACCCTAGGAATGATTATACGTAAATTTATTCGTGATAATAAGTTATTTAAAAAGCTAATATAACATAAAAGAAAATAAAAACTTTCATTAAGGTTAATTATAACTTAATTTTATTATTTATTTTTACAATAATTTGAAGGTTTTAAGGTAACTCTCTACCTACCTTGGATCTTCCTAGGTTGTTCCTAGGAAGATTCCTTCTTTTTCCTAGTCTTTTTCTAGAATTTATGGTGCAAAGTTAGGAAAAGGCTAGGAGAAACCTAGGAGAGATCTCTTCCTAGCCCTAGGGCCGGTTAAAATGCACTAAAATGGAGACTAAAGCTAGGAAGAAGCTAGGAACAACCTAGCATGAACCTAGGAGAGGTTTTTTTTGATATTTTTGATCATTCTGAATACGGGCCTAAACGTTACCGGTTGATCAACTTGGAACCTAGTCGGAAACATAGATATTTCATTTCTCGGGGTTGAGAGAGTTTTAGCTCTGGTAGAAACGAAATGGCATCCGATATTTAATATATATAATATCCGATATTAATATATTTAATATCATATATTTAATATGAGGTTCTAAGAGCTTCTAAAACAGAGTTCTAGAGAAGTGAAGTAAAAACTGTTTATTAAGTGGCGGATTGACATATCATCGATTCGGTGTCTGAGTCGTGACAAAATCGCAAATCTGCAGGTGTCTATTACAATAATTATTTTTCTGATTTCTTTCTATTTTTCTTTCCATTTTTTATCCGTTTCTGTCCATTACTACAGTGATCACAGTCGACTGAACTCTCGGCTTCCAGGGATCCCTTGATGCTCTTACTAGCAAGGCTAACTTGCTGCGAGCAACCATGCACTTCCCCTTGGTCTAGATCATTAATGTGCTGTAAAACTTGCTTATTGTTAGTCAAAGTAGCTAAGTCGTCGATTTTCCGTTGATATTTATCCCTTAAAGTGAGGTCGATTCCAATTTTCAATAGTTTTTCTATTACTTCTGAACTCAAGCCTAAAACAACTAAAAAATAAATGCCATGAGAATATATTATATAAATCATTAGCTATGCATTGTTCGGTATTTAGACATGGAGACCCTGGCTCTGTGATGTCACGCTCATCACTTTAGTCTACAGGGTTGCCAGTTAACCTGTCGAACCGCTCAGTCTTGCCAGTAAGTGCAGTTTTAATCATGGTTTGGCTTATAAAACGGATCTTTTGAAAGAAATGTTAAGCAGTAATATGTTTGACTCTATAGTGTAGAGTAATAGCCCAAGGTCACAAAGCTAATCAATTAACTCAAAGTTATGAGTCCAAAAATTCAAGTGCTTAGCAACAAAAGAAGTAAGTTTCTCCTTATACTCCTTGGGAAGCATTAAAATAAATAAATAGAGCGAAGAAAATACAAAGTTAGGAGGTTGCGAATCCAATGTGACGAGGAAAAGTTCCGAGGTACCCCGTACCTCTGTGGAAGCTTTCTCTCACATATCGATCACAAATTGACTAAGATTCTTACGCGCTCTCATCAGTGGAGTCCACCCAGTGTCGTCCTGTAAATTAACATTAGCTCCAGATTCAAAACAGAAATCTATCATCTCCAACTGACTTCCTTCAACTGCGTAATGGAGAGCTGAGCATTTTATTCTGAAATAAATATGAAATATTGTATAAAAATATCACATAGCAATAATTTCGAGATATTGATACGAAATTGAAACCGTATCAATTTCGAGATATTGATACGGTTCGGTGTCAATTTGACCAAACAGGGTGCTAATAAACGTCAAATACTTATAGAAATGTGCTTGATGTAGGTTTGACGTATGGAATGCGTTATTTTGGTATACTGCGTTCTGATTGGTTCGGGGATTTTCTCACCGAAAAACGACACTAAAGGTATATTTCCCCATTTCTTCAATAATTCATTCGGACATTTTTTTAAGAAATCAAAACTCACCAACATCAAGAAATTGGATAGCTGGACATCCCTCCGAGAACAAAGAAGAAGGATAATGCTGAGAACTCCGGAATAGTCAGGAAGAGTTCACCCGCAACTTTAGTCAACGAGTCGGGGCCATCTTGCCTGAGAGCTGTAAAGAAGATTATCAGCGGGGATGTTGTCACGGACACGTAGACTGGACCAAAAACTTCTTAATCTGAGAGATATTATTTCCCTACGCATCTTAATACTGGGTATCCTTTCTCTTCCCGTCGGAAGCTGACCACACACTACGGAAGTAACTACGCCTACCCATCATTAAATTGGGCGAAGTTCTAGCACTCTACGTTGGAATCACACATCGAATCTAACATCTTAACTCAGAGACATCCGTCTCACTCATCTTAAATTACAGGGTGCCAATCATCTTCGAGGGTTCAAGCCAACCACGGCGAAGACCAACTTACCACATTCCATGAAGACCACTCACCCTTTCATCTTTATCAGAGGGTGTTCTCTTATCTCTCAACGGAAATCGTTGAACCAACCATCAGTTATACCAAAAAGAAACAATTTACCACGCTATACATGCTTAAGGTTTTAATCTTTCACTTTGAGTTTTATTCAAACGGTCCTTTTTAGGACCACTAAGATCATCTGGAGCCATCCTTAGGACCAATAACTAAGGAATAGTTATTGGGGCACTCTAGGGCATTGCGTAACTACCTGTGAGTTTCTTAGGAGGTCTTCCTGGTAGATTAACCAAGCACTAGCAATCTGTAGTTGCCCACTCTTGTGGCTGCATTACAGAAGCCAAGCAACCATTAAGCGTAGGACTAGTGTTTCACTAGGGCTTGCCTTCATGGGAAAATAACTCTCCACACCACCCACCCGAAATAGTACCATTATAACCGTATCAATATATATGCAATTTGAGCTCTTTTTTCAAATAATTCTAAAGAAAAAATATAACTTTAAGTGATGTAAAATTAAAAATGTTATATTTACCGCAAGGTACAGAAGAATTTGAAGACGTCAATACTAATTATTGGATATGATTATTCCTAAAACGGTTTCGGCTTAATGCCATCTTCTGTAGGCGACACTTCATCATAACTAATGAAGTAAGTTAGTAACTTTAGTTACTAGTTAGTTTAGTAACTGCTATTCTCGACGAGCAGGACGAGTCCACTGAGACTGCATTTACTATCTGAAGACGAGCGAAGCGAGTCCAAAGGCATGTTGCATTATAAATTTAGGGAACTGTATTTCTGAGGACGAGCGAAGCGAGTCTGAAGCAGGGAGGATGAGCGTGGCGAATCCGATGTAATAAAGAAAAGTTTCGAGGTGTCCCGTACCCGATCTTTTTAATATATCTGATTGAATTTTAGGCACATTTTCACCTTGGTAAAAGTTAAATATTCTAACCCCATGAGTCTAATTCTAAGGTGTATTTTTTAAGAGATAATAATTTATAGATTGAAAATCAATGTAGGTCTTACCTATCTGTGAGATCAATGGATGCACCAGCAGCTACCAGCATTCTAGCTGCCTCAATATTACCATGATAGCAAGCTGTCATCAATCCTGATCTGAGTGATCCTTCGCACCTAGAAATATGACGCACGCGTTCAAGATTGGAAGGTTTCCTGGAACCCCATACTTCAACCCCGTCTTAAACGCATTTAAGTTCTCAGTCCTTCGTAAAATAGTTCAAGCTCCCTGGTTTGTATCCAACTTAACCATCTACAATGACCTCAAAGTTCCGTTCGTCAAAGACATTGTTTTCTCTCGATACAATTCCTTTCATTCCAAATTAGATTCCCATCCTAATCCTCTTGTCCAATTCCTACATTCTAGAACCATTCCTTCCAACCCTCCACGACGTCTTCGACGACAGTGGCCGCGTGACCTTCTGTTATAATCAATATTAATTTTAATGCAAAAACGCTAAACATTTTAGAAAATTCAACTAAATTCTATTCCACTAATTTAGTTCAAACCGAACTGGGTGATTCCTCCTATCAAGACTGCCAAGTCACTTAAACCTGTATGAGCACTATGTCAAATACATTTATTGTAGACAATAATCAATCAAGTTTAAAAAAAATTGTTGCAATATGTTTTTGTCTTGACCGCCACATTGTTGTTTCTCCTACTACTTGGACCTAGGAGTCTAGTTACGGCGGGGACTCTTTCCGTAATTAGCTAATTTAATTGGTCCAGCCAGTCACGTGACATTCAATAGTGTTAGTATGTGCGTGTGTCTGTGTGATGTGAAAGGGGGGATGTCAAGGGAGAGGAGAGCATTCAGTGTGTGGCTGAAATCTGTGGATTCGTTGTGGCTGGGTCCAGTTTATTTTTTCCAGTGTATTATTGTAATGGCGGAGGCGTCGTTACAATTTTAATGTGTTCATTGCTTGTGCAAAACGTTATATTTTACTGCTTGTTCAGGTAGTCGATTTTTTTTACACTATTTGTGCGCTGTGCAAAATACGGTGATTCTTATGTCAATAAATTTACTGTTATTCAGGTCAAAGGATTTATCTTTTCAATCTGACATTCGTCTGCCCGGGGTTTTCGGTAGACATTATTTTTTTTCAGGAAGAAGTCAATTAATTTTCTTTTTCATTTTAAAATTACAATTCTTTGAGTTGACCGGCATTTTCACTAAATGAAATAACTCTTACATTAAGTTAACTAACTGTAGTATCAGTGCAAATATTTGTTAATTTTAATTTTTCCCAAAGAAAAATTTTTTTTTTGTGTATAGTTATAAACTTGGAAAAGTGCAATGAAACCTTTCATCTTACCTAAGATTGACATCTGCTCCAAAAGTTAATAAAGTTTTAACAGCTTGGTTACAGTTGGCTCGAACTGCTCGAACTAAAGCTGTGCTGCCATTCGTATCTAAGGCGTCTACCAGTCTAGGTCTGAAACAAAGTCCCCTGGTAAGAATCTATTGCACCTCTTTCTTTTAACAAGACTGAAGTTTTGATTAATAACTTAAGAAATCGGGGCTCAAGGCCTGAATAAGAAATTGTCGGCACAAATAGGGGAAAATCACAAATGTGTTGTTCCTTACATATCTGGTTACGCTGTTAAATTATAAAGGTTGTGGATTTCACATGTAAAATCATCACCTGTTGATGATTATATATCAGGTTACGCTGTTAAATCATGAAGGTTGTGGATTTTACATGTAAAATCATCACCTGTTGATGATTACATATCTAGTTACGCTGTTAAATCATGGAGACTGTGGATTTTACCTGTAAAATCATTCATTACCTCTTGACACAATATAATTATGCGAGAGACACCTAGGAAATGTAACGAGCAAAAAGCAATGCTACATCTGGGAACTGCTCCTACATTCGACATTCGTCATCATTGATGGCTCGACATAATGTCATGTCCCCACTCTGTTTCGTTACGTGTAACTCATCAGGGCGCCGACAGAGCCTGAACTCACTTTGACCTTCAATCAATTCCGAAGAATGTAATGTGAAGTATTTACCAGAGACTAATAATGCATAACAAGCAAAACATATATCGAGAGGTGTCTCTCGCACAATTATATTGTGTCAACTATTCATGTTTTGCAAAATACGGTAGTATCAAATGATATATGTTTTGCTTGCCATGCATGATGGCGGTAAGAGAGCACCGCTCGTCTCTGGTAAATACTTCACATTATATTCTTCGGAATTAATTGAAGGTCAGATTGAGTTCAGGCTTTGTCGGCGCCCTGATGAGTTAGACGTAACGAAACAGAGTGGGACATGACATTATGTCGAGCCATCAATGATGACGAATGTCGAATGATGGAACAGTTCCCAGATTTGTTACATTTCCTGGGTGACACTCGCACAATTATATAGTATCAACTATACATGAGTTTTGCACAATTATATAGTATCAACTATACATGTTTTGCAAAACTCGGTAGTATCAAATGATATATCCTTACCTGTTGTTGATTATATAGCTAGTTACGATGCTATTAAAAGATGTGGTTGTTAAAAGTTGTTTGGTTAAGTTTAATATTATATAAATTTGATTGTTCTGGTTTTACTTCTTATAGCTGACAACTCTTATAATTTACCATTATTAAAATTCTGGCGCGGTGGTCCACATGTCGGACTTAACAACAATCCTGGTTGGAATGATAATTTTTATAGTTTTTTACATTATTTAAGTTAACAACTACTAAATAAATAATTTCGGCGCGGTGGTCAGCTGTCGGGCAAATTTCATTTAAAATGCGTGTTTTCGTGCTTAACAACCCATTTCTTGCTTAAGTTTCCGGTTCATGCTTTAGAACCTAAGCAGTTACACAATTGTCAAGCACTGCTCGGAACTCATTTTGTCTGTATTTTCCAAGAGAAATGCGCTAAAACCTTTAAAGGTAACTGACTAAGCTTAAAGATAAGTAACTAAGCTTTAAACTAGTGCAAATAATAGTGCGTACTTCTAATTTTAAAAGGCATAGTTTTGTATAACCTAATGGATAATTATGTGCATTTCCTTTGAAAAACACAGACAAAATGAGTTACGAGCAGTGCTCACGGAAACACGCATCCAAAGGAAATTCGCCCGACATGCGGACCACCGCGCCAGAATTTTTTTGTAGTTGTAAACTTATAATATGTAAAGAAACGATAAAAATTGTCGTCCCTACCAGGCTTGTTGTTAAGCACAAAAACACGTATCCCAAAAGAAATGGCCCGACATGCGGACCACGCGCCAGAATTTTTAGTTTAGACATAGTACTGACCTTTCATGGAGGAATTCTTTCAATTCGTTTATATTATTCTTCTCGACCGCTCTAAATAAGTTGTACAGCCTAGATGAGTCGACTGAAAACAAACAAGAATGAGTTTTAATAAATTGATGGATGTTTATTAGAGTGTATAGGGTGGTGCGTTCGCGATACTGAACTGTTTATTAGAGCGCATGGGTTGGTGCGTTCGCGTTACTGAACTGTTTATTAGAGTGTATAGGGTGGTGCGTTTGCGTTACTAAACTGTTTATTAGAGTGTATAGGGTGGTGCGTTCGCGTGAACTGTTTATTAGAATGTATAGGGTGATGCGTTTTCGTTACTGAACTGTTTATTAGAGCGCATGGGTTGGTGCGTTCGCGTTACTGAACTGTTTATTAGAATGTATAGGGTGATGCGTTCGCGTTACTTAACTGTTTATTAGAGCGCATGGGTTGGTGCGTTCGCGTTACTGAACGTTTATTATAGCGCATAGGGTGGAGCTTTTGCGTTACTGAACGTTTATTAGAGCGAATAGGATGGTGTGTTCGCGTTACTGAGCAGTTTATTAGAGCGCATAGGGTTGTGCGTTCGCGTTACTGAACTGTTTATTAGAGCGCATAGGGTGGTGCGCTCTAATAAATAAATAAAATAATAAATATAAATAATAAATATAAATAAATATATTTATTTATATTTATTTTATAGGGTGGTGCGTTCGCGATACTGAACTGTTCAGATCAATTAAATCAGTTGTGAAAAAGGGATGTGGTGATAAAAAAATGTCATTATGTTTGTACCGAACAATGTATCTTGCGAACGCTATTAAGATTTATAATGGTTTAGTAAAAGAATCAGCTAAATCAATAAATATTTACCTTTCCTCATTTATACCGTAGGTATATAGGAAAGTATTGTGTTTGAAAAAAAATCCGAAACCGGGATGAAACCGAAATTATCCGTTTCAGGCGTTTTTAAGACCTCCTGAGTGGTTTTCGCTAAGTTGTCTCTCTGTAAGAGTGTATGAGTGTGTGTGTGTGTGTCTGTGTCTGTTATCATCGTAGCGCCCAGTGTATTAATGCTAGAGAGTTGAAATCCAGTCTACGGCTGTAGTTGTCCTATTCTGTAAATATTTTTTATGACGTCATTTACCTGAAATAATGACTCGATAAATTCATAAAATCATAAAACGCAGAAAAATAATGCAATCCAATAAGTATTTGGCACGCATGTAGCCATGTTTAAGACTAACAATTGTGCTAAGTTTCTTCTTATTATCAGCATTAGTTCAATTCTTATCTAATGATTTTTTTAAAAAAATTGCGTTTTTGTGCGATTCTTAACTAGTAATGCGTTGCATCAAGAACTCGGCAAAGAATACATAAAAAAAAATATTAATTTAAAACAAGCGAAATGAATTTATCAAAACATTCGGATGCTATACTATTTTAAAGTATAAACTCAAAAAGGCTCGCATCGCTTGCTAGTTTAGGTATCTTTAACATTTACATAGTAAAAAAGGCTCGCTACGCTCGCTAGATTGCTTATATTTATAATAATACAAAGTTAAAAAAAGGCTCGCTTCGCTCGCTAGATTGCTTATATTTATAATAAAATTATTGTAAAAAGGCTCGCTTCGCTCGCTAGATTGCTTATATTTGTAATAATACAACGTTAAAAATAGGCTCGCTTCGCTCGCTAGATTGCTTATATTTATAATAAAATATATTGTAAAAAAGGCTCGCTTCGCTCGCTAGATTGCGTAGATTTATATTACTGCATAGTAAAAAAGGCTTGCTTCGCTCGCTTGATTGCGTATATTTATAATAATAAATGGTAAAAGAAGGCTCGCTTCGCTCGCTAGATTGCGTAGATTTATATTCATGCATTTAAAGAAGGCTCGCTTCGCTCGCTAGATTGCTTATATTTTAATAAAATATATGTAAAAAGGGCTCGCTTCGCTCGCTTGATTGCGTATATTTATAATAATAAATGGTAAAAAAAGGCTCGCTAGATTGCGTAGATTTATAATATACAACGTTAAAAATAGGCTCGCTTCGCTCGCTAGATTGCTTATATTTATAATAAAATATATTGTAAATAAGGCTCGCTTCGCTCGCTAGATTGCGTAGATTTATATTGATGAAGTAAAAGAGGCTCGATTCGCTCGCTAGATTGCGTATATTTAATATAAACATAGTAAAGAAGGCTCGCTTCACTCGCTAGATTGCTTATATTAAATATTAATGCATAGTAAAAAAGGCTCGCTTCGCTCGCTAGATTGCTTATATTTATAATAAAATATATTGTAAAAAAGGCTCGCTTCGCTCGCTAGATTGCTTATATTTAATATTAATGCATGGTAAAAAAGGCTCGCTTCGCTCGCTAGATTGCTTATATTTATAATAATATACGTTAAAAATAGGCTCGCTTCGCTCGCTAGTTTGCATATATTTATAATAAATATATATTAAAAAGGCTCGCTTCGCTCGCTAGATTGCTTATATTTAATATTAATGCATAGTAAAAAAGGCTCGCTTTGCTCGTTAGATTGCTTATATTTATAATAATACAACGTCAAAAATTTTTTATCCGGTCCGCCATGTTGGCCGCCATTTTGAATATATTTTTCGGAATATTACCAAAAACTATACAGCTCTGACATATAGTTAATTTTACTTGTATAAAAGTATCTAAAGTATATTACAATAGATCTTTATCTTGTAAATTCTTATAAAATTAGTAAAAACTAATTATTATATTAAATTATGGCCGCCATGTTGAATTTTTCGGAATTTAGTATATAACATTTTTTGTTCTACTAATCAAGAGCTTTACAACGATATATTACTCGAGTTATTCCTTCAATTTTAAATTTTTTGGGTTCATTATTTTAGCCGCCATTTTTAAATTTTTCAAAAAATTTTTAAATTTTGACCATGAAACATATATTTTCTTTTTCTACTCTTTAAGAGCTTTCAAACGATATACAACACGATTTTTTCGCTCAAAATTTTTTTTTATCCGGTCCGCCATTTTGAAAATATTTTTCGGAATATTACCAAAAACTATACAGCTCTGACACATAATTAGTTTTACCTGTATACAAAATTTTATCAAAATCGGTCAATTTTTACGGCAGTTATCGCGACACGTACAAACAAACACACAAACAAACATACAAACATACAAACAAACATACGCGCCGTCCCAATCTTCTGAAATGTAAGAACTCACTTACGTTCGTTCAACAAATTGTAAAAAACCAAAAAAATGATTCAATTAAGTTGAAGTTTAGTACAAGTGTACACCGTAACATAATAAATAAGTGTACTAAGTTTCGTTTCAATACGACAAGTATACCTATAATTTTTGTTGATTCATTAAAGTTAAGTAGTATTGAGCGTGGTCAATGCTATATGGATGACCGCTGAGAATAAAACAGATGCATTACTATCTGAGGACTAGCCTAGCGTGGTTAAAGACGAAATTTATGATGCTGTATAAATTTGGCGAATAGAATAATCTGAGGATGAGTGATCGAGTCCGAAGCAGAAGGATCAGCGTAGCGAATACGATGTAATGAGGAAAAGTTTTAAGGTACCCCGTACGCGATTTGTTTTACTTCATTATATTAACAATTGATGGTTTTTTTTAATTTTTCAAAATTTAGTTAATTGGACGTCTTTAGTAATAATATTTCTAGTAACAATTTTATTAGAAGCGATTTATAAATATTAAGGAAGGGATCATCTAATCTAAAGAAGTGAAATGTTTAATACATATATAAGAAATTAATTATTTATATAATGTTGTGTATTGTTTGTAAAAGTTGGAAATAAATAAGAATAAAAAAAAAAATATAAAAAAATTAAAAATGCAAATACTATATGCTTAAAAACTTGCAACTCACTCTGAGTAGCGGTTCTGAACTCTGCGGACCAAACGTACTTATCGTTGCTGGTCGAAGCGGCCCCTACTCGGAACACATAAACTTCTTCTGGAGCTAAATTATGAACAATCGTTTCACTCTTTAATCCCCTAAACAGTTATAATAAATAATTAACAGAACAAGATATTAGGACATACTGACAGGCCACTGTCAGCTAAATAACCATTTACATAGACTTGGTATAGCTCCTAATGCTAGTTGCCCGAGATGCGGGGATGATGAGGAATCTGCCTTTCACCTGCTTGCTGAGTGTGAGGCTTTTACGTCATTATGTCTCAATATCTTCGGATCTGGTATTCTGGTCGAAGAAGAATTATCTATCATTAGCTAAAAGATGTTCTTCATTTTCTAAATAAATCAAAAAGACTGGAGGTGGATGTGGTGGAGTTGGCTGGAGGAATCGGGGCTGGCAAGAAGGGCCCAACAACGTGGCCTATTTGCCTGGCTTTGCCTCCCCACCCTATTACTACTACTACTACTACTAAGATATTGGGAGTTTAAGAGATAAGACGGGATAGGAAAAAGTACAATTAAACCATTTCGTTTCAGCTTAGTAGGTGTTTAATCTATTTCAACACACACATGTTAAGTCAATATTAAGTTTATTGAGGGAGTTAAAATTTGCCTTAGCTTTATTAAGGGTTAAGGATGTTTTTAAGTACCTGACGTCGCACAGGCTCGGAACCAACGGCTTACCGTAACTTTCGAAGGACAGTAATAATAACGGATTTCCTTATTCCTTGTAAGGGGTTGAAACAATATTAAACTAAATATAAATACCTGAGAAACATATATCGGCAATTATTCACGATAGTAACGATTTTGTAAAAGGCAGGCCTTTTCGATGTCCGTGAACGGCGTAATTATATGCGTTCGCGACGGTATCCGGGTCAACCTGTTCTATATATTCACTATACATTGTTGTTTTTTCTTATCAACACAACTCGGACTAGCGCACAATAATATAAGAGCTATGTACGTAGTGCTACAGGGTGCACCAGGTAACCTAAATTCGTAACCTAACACAGAACTTGGTGAGTTGGTTACCAGTCGGTAAACAATCTATTATAGTTTTGATCTTGAAAAAAATGAGCCTCATGATTCTTATATGGGCATATGGATGGCGAAAGAGGGGGAGGGGCCTGGTCAGGGGGGTTTTACTTATTAATTTAAGTCAATACATACCAATATTTAGGCAGCCAACCATCAATTTTATCTTTCATTTGCAGTAAGTAGAAAATTTGGTTTGTGTCCTCTGACTCTTGTGTCCACGACAGGTGTATCGAGCTTCGAGTATGGGTCACCATTTTGATAACCGGTGTCACAAACTCTCCCATGATGTTGGGTGATTGTAAAAGAGCGGCACAACGAATAATATAACGAAGCCGAATGAAACGGTATTAAAAAAATTACAAGAATTTCAAGAAGGCTTTGGTCGTAGGACAACAGTTGCCAAAAAGGCTTGTCGGCAAGAAAATGGTAGCCACAAATTCTGCAGAGACAAGAAAACGGAAGCCACAAAGGCTTTAGTAGCAAGAAAACTGTAATCTCAAAGGCTTTAGGCAAGAAAACTGTAGTCTCAAAGGTAGTCTCAAAGGCTTTAGTAAGAAACAAGAAAAAAGGCTTTAATTGCAAAAACTGTAGTCTCAAAGGTTTTAGTACAAAAAACTGTAAGTGGCTTTAGTAGCAAGAAACTGTAGTCTCAAAGGCTTTAGTAGCAAGAAAACTGTAGTCTCAAAGGCTTTAGAGACAAGAAGACGGAAGCCAAAAAGGCTTTAGTGGAAATAAACGGTAGCCTCAAAGGCTTTAGAGACAATAATACGGAAGCCAAAAGGCTTTAGTGGAAATAAACGGTAGCCTCAAAGGCTTTAGAGACAATAATACGGAAGCCAAAAAGGCTTTAATGGCAAGAAAACGGTAGCCAAAAAGGCTTTAGTGGAAATAAAACGGTAGCCTCAAAGGCTTTAGAGACAATAATACGGAAGCCAAAAAGGCTTTAATGGCTAGAAAACGGTAGCCACAAAGGCTTTAGTGGAGAAAACGGTAGTCACGAGGCTTTAATGGAAGAAAACGGTAGCTACTCTACAGTATCAAGAAAAAAATAGCTGTAGCCAACTCTATAGTATAAAAAAAACAGTAGCGGTAGCCAACTCTACAGCACCAAGAAAAAGTAGCTGTAGCCTACTCTACAGAAAGAAACAGTATCTGTAGCCAACTCTATTGTATCAAGAAACAGAGCTGTAGCCCTCTACAGTATCTAGCTGTAGCCTACTCTACAGTATCAAGAAAACAGTATCTGTAGCCAACTCTATTGTATCAAGAAAACAGTAGCTGTAGCCAACCTACAGCACCAAAAAACAGTAGCTGTAGCCTACTCTACAGTATCAAGAAAACAGTATCTGTAGCCAACTCTATTGTATCAAGAAAACAGTAGCTGTAGCCAACTCTACAGTATCAAGAAAACAGTAGCTGTAGCCAACTCTACAGTATCAAGAAAACAGTAGACGCCAAAAGGCAACAGTGAAACAAAAACTACATAAAATAATAATTAACTGTCCCACCATTTTTTATAGCAGCAAGAAAATAATAAATCAAAGTTAAAATTACGGTATCATTGAACTAATAATAACTAAAATAAATTATAATTAAATAAATATGATTTAATTTAATAATTGTAAAACATTTAAATTAAGTAATAATTGATTTCATTATTAATACCCAAGATTTTTTTTAAGTTTTTTCTTTAATTACATTTAAAAATTTGATTCATTCAGAAATTAACTGCATGATATTACATTTTCACGCATACATTTTTTAAAAAGCTAGTTTTTTATTGGCAAAAGTAAACAAATTAGTTTGATATTAAATAATTCATTCAACTATAAATATTTATTTAATAACTTGCTGATCAAGTTTGGAAACTTACTGAGCGTCCATAGTTACTCATAAACAGTCGTTGCTTCTAGGCAAAGCTTTGATTGTTTGAAAAATCGATTTAACTAACTTTTTGGGTGTTACCTGTGTTATTAAGGTAAATATAAATACTGATAATTGTGATAGTTATTTTGTCGTTTGCTTTCCTGTCTCCTGTAAGAAATATACAAAATTCCACGTTTGCCCCTGAATTATCCATTACAGGAATTTTCAATACAGCCTGAGTAGTTTTCATAAAGTTGCCTGTGTGTTTGTGGGTCTGCTATGATCAATGATGAAGAATGTCGAATGATGGAACAGTTCCCAGATGTAGCATTGCATTTTGCATTGCATGCTACATTACAGAAATGTAATGTAGCATTACATTTCTTTGGTGTCTCTTGCACAATTATATTGTGTTAACTATTCATGTTTTGCAAAACTCGGTAGTATCAAATTATATATCTTTTGATGTCAAGCATGATTGCGGTAAGAGAGAACCGCTCTTCTCTGGTAAATACTTCCATATTTTATTCTTAGGAAATTTAATTTAAGGTCAAAGTGAGTTCAGGCTCTTTTGGCGCCCTGATAAGTCAGACGTAACGAAACAGACATGTATAATGTCGAGCCATTAATGATGACGAATGTCGAATAATGGAACAGATCTCAGATAAAGCATTGCATTTTGCTTGTTACATTTCCTAGGTGTCTCTCGCACAATTATATCGTGTCATTTTTTTTTTTAATAAAGAGAGCTTAAAATAATGATTTGGACCATCGAAATACACTGGGTTTAAAAAAAAATTTTTTTAAGCACGTTTACAAAATTTTAAGTCTTACTACAAATAGAGAGAAAATAATTCAGAGAGTCTCTCGCTCTATTATATTGTGTCTTTATAAATAATAAACTTTAATAAAGTTATTTCGCTGATTATAACTTCAGATCTTAATAAAATTGTGATACCATCATAGACAATTCTTAAGAGAGGTCTAGGGGGCTAAAGCTTCCCCCCCCCCAAAAAAAAATATAAAAAAATAATGTAAATAACACTGCTTTTTCAGCTACAATAATTTTATTTCTCCTACTTATGAGCTAATGTTAATCAAATTTTAACAATCAACATAATCTATTTTTTTTAATCTTTTGCTTAGAAGTTAAATAGGAAGATAAGAAATATTGGTAAATCATCCAATAGAATTGATGTCATTGAGTCAATATGTGAATTCTATATACTTAAATTAAGACAATGGATAACGCAATTATATTGCTTCATTATTATCAAAATTACACGGGAAAATTTATTCAACATGGTTATTCAAATCTATCATGTCACCCTTTCAGTATAGTCTAAGGGCCAGACGCAAAAAGCATGACCCTAAGCAAAAATTCAGATGATATAACCTAATTAGCCATTAATAAAATAACCAAAACTAGCATATTCCAAGCTAAAAAGAAACAAAACGTACTCCTAAATTACGGGAAGTATGCAATTCTGCTATACACGAGAGTGACCCTGGCTTAGTCTAACAATATCCCTCTAAGAAGAGGATATAAACGTAATAAAATAAAATAAAATAAAAAACATTTATTATTTTCAAAAAGTTAATACATAGAAACATAAAAAAGTAATAAAAAATAAAAACATTACATAACTAATGAAAATAATGGGGGGGAGTTCAGGAGTTTTTAGGCTTCTGCTATTTTCCACTTCTCCAATTTTGATTAAATATTTTTAAAAAAATAATGTTAAATATTATAACAGCTTTTATATAAAATAAATAGTCCAAGAGTCTGACGCAAAATGCGTGGCCGACGATTCCGAAGATTTAATCCCCTACATTAACTTATTTTAGTTTGCATGTTTATCAATTAAGCTGGTATCCGATTGAGCTGAAACCAGTCTTAATTGATTTAACTTACCGGTTACCTTAACGTATGTCACCTTGTATTATTACAAGGATCTTGAATAAAGGGCATGACCCATTAAGTAACATGGAAGTTGTATGAGAGAAATAAGAGCAAACTTACCTTCCCCTTAGTTCTAATGAAAAAAGCGCCAAACGCAGGTTATGTAGCAAGATTATCGAGTTTGCTTCTCAACTTTCTTCTGTGCTTCTCATGATTGTTACATTTGTGGTGCTTGTTAAGTCATTTGTGCTTATTTAATTTTAAATTTTGGATTATACTTTGCCACTTCAGTGATTGATAATTTAAACGATAATTTCCGAATAGCACAACAGCGGTAGACTGATTTTTGTACAAAATTTCAACTCTCTAGCATAAATACACTGGCCGCTACGATTATAACAGACCCACACACAAACAGACAACTTTGCAAAAACAACTCAGGAGGCCTTAAAAACGCCTTAAACGCATAATTTCGTTTTCATCCCGGTTTCGGATTTTTCGCAAACACAATACTTTTCCTATATACCTACGGTATAAATAAGGAAAAGTAAAAAAATGGGCGCGGAGATCCGGAAGCCGGGTGAAGTTTTTCTAAAATGCAGGCTTTCTTGGTTATCAATTCAATTTTTATTTGAGTTTTTAGTATTTGTTTAAAAACCTAAGCAGTAGCGTTACAACTCATTATTTTTTCGATTTTTTTTAAAAGAAAATGCGCATATTTATCCTATAGATTATACATAATACGACATATCACTATTTGCACTTGTTGAAGCTCTGTATGTGTTAAGTTTTAGCACATTTTCTTTAAAATATTAAGTTATGACGCTGCTAACCAGGTTATTAAATATATACCGAAAGATTAAGTAAAACTTTGATAAGCAAGAATGCTCGCATTTTAAATAAAATTCGCTGGGCTCGCCGACCTCCGCGCCGATGTAAGTATATAAATATTTACGTATAAGTAAATATTTATTTACTTATACGTACCCGTATCATTATTTTACTAAACCTAATAAAAATTTAAATAAATCAACTTAAAAATTAAGTGCTTCCGCCAGTCTTGGCGGAAGCACAAGACGGAAGAAGCACAAGTCAAGAAGCAAGTGCAAGAAGCACAAGTCTTGGTCTCAACACGGAGTCTCCTGATACGTAGTCCAACACCACACCACACGGCTATTCAGAAGTGTGAAGATGTGCAACTATTCGCAGTATTAAATTATTTCTTCACTCTCTACAACATTATGCACTAAGTTATTTTAATTTTTACGTCGAAAAACGTAAAAATTACAAACCAGAAAACACTTTTTTAAACTAAGTGTTTTTTGGTTATTATACTTTGGTTTTTTAGCAGCATAAACTGGTTTTATTAGATTATTAATCTAGATAAACAGAAAGAACGCCGCCTTTAATTATTTGTATCCCTTTGTACGACCTTTAGTTTTTTTGACATTTTGGTTTCCAACTAGTTTTATTCGATTTGGCGAGCCAAAAAACAAACGTTTCTCCCGGTGAAAAATTGCAACCTTAAGTTTTACCGATGTTTAATAAATTTGGTTTATTCTTCAAAACAACCTGAAACGGATTTTGAGTCAAAAAATTATTTATTTTGGTTGCCCCCCCCCCTCAAAATTGTATAGGGTTCCGCCCTCGGGATGGTGTTAAAAAATAATTGGTCCACTTTATAAATTAAGAGGATACCTCCCAGAAATAGATATAATTGGCTCTAACCCCAATAATAGGAAGCACATTTTATTCCCAAGGGAGTGGAAAGTTACTTTTCACTCCCTTGGGAGTAAAAAGTAACTTTTTACTCCCAAGGGAGTGAAAAATAACTTTTTCTCTTATAGGAAGGAAAAGTGCTTATTTACCCCCTAAAAACTAGTCAATACACCGTCTAGAAATAAAAGTTGCCAATATTTTTCTCTGTCCAGATCTGAAAAGGAACTTACCATAGGCATTTTCGCTATAAATTTTTAGTTTCATTATTCATTACTAAAGTCTTTAGAGTTTAATTTTTAACAACTATTTCCTTTAAATTAAATTTATATTTAGAAAATAAATTAATTCAATAAACATAATAAATAAAAATAAATAAATGAACACATGACAAAAAATAATAACAATAATGAATAAATAGTAAAACTTATGCTATACTAAATTCCCACATATTTTAGTATATCCCTGCTGATACACCTTCAGTGTGTTTCAAGACGCTTCAAGATGTTGTAGTGTTGAGTTGTAGTGTACATGTTGAGTTCTTAGTTATATCCACGTATAATTTCATGTTTAGTTCTTAGATATAGACACATATAATTTCACGTTTAATTCTTAGTTATAGCCACATATAATTTCATGTTTAGTTCTTTATTAGACATGTATAATCTCACGTTGATTTTTAGTTTAGCCACATATAATTTATGTTTAGTTCTTAGATATAGACACATATAATTTCACGTTTAATTCTTAGTTATAGACATATAATTTCATGTTTAGTTCTTTATTAGACATGTATAATCTCACGTTGAGTTCTTAGTTATATCCACATTAATTTCATGTTTAGTTCTTAGATATAGACACATATAATTTCACGTTTTAATTCTTAGTTATAGCCACATATAATTTCATGTTTAGGTTCTTTATTAGACATGTATAATCTCACGTTGAGTTCTTAGTTATAGCCACATATAATTTCATGTTTAGTTCTTAGATATAGACACATATAATTTCACGTTTAATTCTTAGTTATAGCCACATATAATTTCATGTTTAGTTCTTTATTAGACATGTATAATCTCACGTTGAGTTCTTAGTTATAGCCACATATAATTTCATGTTTAGTTCTTAGATATAGACACATATAATTTCACGTTTAATTCTTAGTTATAGCCACATATAATTTCATGTTTAGTTCTTATTAGACATGTATAATCTCACGTTGAGTTCTTAGTTATAGCCACATATAATTTCATGTTTAGTTCTTAGATATAGACACATATAATTTCACGTTTAATTCTTAGTTATAGCCACATATAATTTCATGTTTAGTTCTTTATTAGACATGTATAATCTCACGTTGAGTTCTTAGTTATATCCACATATAATTTCATGTTTAGTTCTTAGATATAGACACATATAATTTCACGTTTAATTCTTAGTTATAGCCCACATATAATTCATTTTAGTTCTTTATTAGACATGTATAATCTCACGTTGAGTTCTTAGTTATAGCCACATATAATTTCATGTTTAGTTCTTTATTAGACATGTATAATCTCACGTTGAGTTCTTAGTTATATCCACTTATAATTTCATGTTTAGTTTCTAGTTACATCCACGTATAATTTCATGTTTATTTCTTAGTTATAGTCACATATAATTTCATTTTTTTCCTTAATAGCCAAATATAATCTCATGTTAAGTTCTTAGTTAGCCAATTATTCTTTCATGTTTTATTTACTTATTAGTTCGTAGCATCTTATTTCTTTTTTAATTTTTTTTGTCAGTCGCTTCTACATTTGTTATACTACTGGTTTAAGTCTATTAGATAACATTATGGAATAAGATTTATGTTTGTTAAAATATTTCTAGTTGTATTAGACTTGTTATTAATTGTGAGGGTAGGTGTAAAACCTTTTGCACTGCGACTTTGAGCCTTTTGTACAAGTATTAGACTTGTTAGTTTATTGAAAATTATTTTTAGATATCCACTTTGTCTTACAAAGTAAATATCTAAAGTTTTATTGGTTGTTACTACGTTGCTTACATTTTTAATGATTGCTAGTAAGTTGCTTACAGTTTTATTGGTTAATAAGTTGCTTACAGTTTTATTGGTTATTAGTAAGTTGCTTACATTTTTAATAATTGTTAGTAAGTTGCTTACAGTTTTATTGGTTGTTAGAAACTTGCTTACAGTTTTATTGGTTGTTAATAATTGCTTACA
The DNA here is from genome assembly GCA_018340805.1 of Microvelia longipes. Taxonomy (NCBI): domain Eukaryota; kingdom Metazoa; phylum Arthropoda; class Insecta; order Hemiptera; family Veliidae; genus Microvelia; species Microvelia longipes. The sequence continues at coordinate 5,326,410 of JACMZG010001913.1, forward strand.
TTTTATTGGTTGTTAATAAGTTGCTTACAGTTTGATTGGTTATTAGTAAGTTGCTTACATTTTTAATAATTGTTAGTGAATTGCTTACAGTTTTATTGGTTATTAGTAAGTTTGCTTACATTTTTAATAATTGTTAGTAACAGTGCTTACAGTTTATTGGTTGTTAGAAACTTGCTTACAGTTTTATTGGTTGTTAATAAGTTGCTTACAGTTTTATTGGTTGTTAATAAGTTGCTTACAGTTTGATTGGTTATTAGTAAGTTGCTTACATTTTTAATAATTTTTAGTGAGTTGCTTACAGTTTTTTGGTTATTAGTAAGTGCTTACATTTTTAATAATGTTAGTAATTGCTTACAGTTTTATTGGTTGTTAGTAAGTTGCTTACAGTTTTATGTTATAGTTCTTAGTTAATCACTTATTGATCCATGATTTATTATTGAAGTTACTTATTGTCGATGCGTAAGTTAATACATGTTTCATTTTTCTTTAAAACTGCGTTAATTATCCTTCTTTTTTATAAAGTCCTTAATTTTCATCATTTCATCCCGTTTACTTTCCTTGCAAATTAACTTCTTAGCTTCAATGATGTCTTTGTTCTTACTTCCTTTGCAAATATGTATTTTATCAGTTTTTTCTTTTTTAACATCTACTTTTTCAGTCTGATATTTATTTAATTTGTTTTCTTCACACACAAGCTCTTTAGCTTTTAATATTTCTTTATTCTTTTTTCGTTCACAAACATCTTCTGCTTTAGTTTCATTCGTCTCCTGTTGTACACTATCTTCCACTTTGTTTTTCATTTCTTCTGCACAAATAATTCTCTTTGCTTTGATTATTTTTACGTTTTTCTTACCCTCATGCTCATTTATTTCATCATCAGTTATATTTAATTGATTTATTTTAGTTTTATCCTTCTTAACTTTAGATTTCCTTTTTCGTTCACCTTCTTCTTTTGTATTAATTTTATTATTATCGTTTCCATTTTCTTCAATTTTTAATGAACCGCCTTTTGTTACTGATTTTTCCCCACATTTATTCATATCGTCTCTTGTTTTACTAATACTTTTTGGTGTTTTTAAACTATAGTCAGCCGTCTCATCCAGTTTACTTACATATTTTATTGTTTTCGAGCAATTTTCAACCTTTTTGTTGACAATTTTTTCCATTTTTGAAACTTTTTCTTGACTTTCACACTTATTTGTATTAGGTTTGCTATAATTTTCTTCAGTTTTGAAAGTTTGATTTACATTCAGTTTGTTAACACTTTCTTTCGTTGTTAATCTATTGTTATCATGTTGCCTCTTATTAGTACCTAATTTATCTTCTTTTTCATCTCCACATCCATTTTCATCTTGTTTCTTAAACGCCCCACTAGGAACCATTTCATATGAATTTAATTTCTTACAATTTATATTTTCGGCAGTCCAAGGTTGGATGATTTTAAGAAGTTCTTGAATAGAAACAGGTCTCATTCCACCAATAGGTCTTAAATAATCCATAACAGCTGAAAATAAGGTTTTATCCAGATCAAGCTGACTTAAGCATACAAAGGGTTAAATTAAGGTTTTATCCAGATCATGCTGACTTAAGCATACAAAGGGTCAAATTAAGGTTTTATCCAGATCATGCTGACTTAAGCATACAAAGAGTTAAATTAAGGTTTTATCCAGATCATGCTGACTTAAGCATGCAAAGGGTTAAAACAACGAAATTAAGTAAAACTTATTTGGCTCTCTAAAAACTAAACTACCCTTTTCCTTAGAGCCACCCGAGTCACCCGTAGTGTAGTGGTTTTTGTTGGAAGGCAAATTATTGTAATATTACCATGGTTACGAATTATTACTAATGTATTGTATGTTTATGACAAATAAATCATTCTCTTGTTGTAACCCGAATCAAGTGAGGTTTTATTCTATAGTTTAATATTCTAATAGGTTATGGGCCACTGTGGCCCATAACCTATTAGAATATCCTACCTTAGTTACTGTAACTAAGGTAGGATACTAATTTTATATCTAATTTTACTGAAGAATACCTTTTTATTAAAACAAATAATATGGACTTCAAGGGAACAATAAAAAGTTTAAATAACTCAAACTACTCCACATGGAAGTTTGTGTTATCATAACGCTTCCACTGCGCTATGAGGGTGCAACACGGCAACCCTACTAATAAACAGTTTTGCTCGTACTGTAAACGTAGAAGCCATACAAAAGAAAAATGTTGGTTTTTACTCAAAAAGAATAAATCTGACATATTACAAAATTCATTTGTAAACAAAGAAATGTGTCAAAATAAACAAATAACAAAAGTTTCGAAAAATAATAATTATTCATCCGACAGCGAAAATGAGCAACATTATGATGAAGTTTGCTTTACAACTTCTATAACTGATCGGAAAGAATGGATCATAGATTCGGCGGCAAGTATGCATATCGCGTGCCATGAGTCTAGTTTTTGTGAACTAAGAAAAACCAGGCGCAGGAAAATATTATTAGCTGACGGTAAAATCATTTTTTCTCGGGGTATAGGAAATATTTATCTAACCTTGGACCTAGGCAAAGGGAAGAGTGCTAAATGCAAAATCGAAAATGTTTTGTATTGCCCTGAAATAAAAGCTAATTTACTCTCTCTGCGTAAGCTAGCTCAAAAAGGATTTAAAATTAATTTTGAAAACAATGCTTGCAAAATTATGAAAAACGGAAATGCTCAAGGAATTGGAGTTTTAGATAACAATGTATACATTTTGCAAAGAGTCAATCGTAAAGAAAATTACAAATCAATGCTAACAAATAGCAGTAAAATTCTTCAGTCAACAAAATCTGAAAGTATTAAAATGTATGAAGGTGGATCTATAAGAAAGCACAACTTAGGTAAAAGAGAATCAAACTTGGAAAACAAGAAAAGAAAATCGTTTGTTAATGGGAAGACTGTTTTGAGAAATGGACATACTGCAGGACTATCTGGAAATAAAACCTATGAGAGAAATATGGAAGATACAATTCGAATCAATAACAATGACAATGCTATTAGGAGATGTTGGACCATGGGGAACGGAAAAACGAAGTTAAAGCAAAATGAGCCCGGGAATGAAAATTATAAACTTAAAAAGTAAAGAAGGGGATAAGAACATTACTGTTTAAGTTAAGATAGTTTTAGTTCAATATTTATTACTTTTAGTTTAATATTTATATAAAATTAAAACAAAAACAAGTAAATAAATAAAAAAAAAAAAAAATAACAACGTAAAAAAAAATTAAAATGGAAATCAAAGTAAAATTAAAAAAAAAAAAAATATAACAATAATTTGAGAAGGGGTGTTGGAAGGCGAATTATTGTAATATTACCATGGTTACGAATTATTACTAATGTATTGTATGTTTATGACAAATAAATCATTCTCTTGTTGTAACCCGAATCAAGTGAGGTTTTATTCTATAGTTTAATATTCTAACAGTTTTTGGGGTGATTGTGATAAAAATTGTGATCGTATAGTTTTGAAAAAAAAGTAAAAATTAAGAAAAAACCTCAGCAATCATTCAAATAACCGAAAAAAATAGTAACCTCCATGAAATAAATATAAGGTACACAAAAAACGAGGAATGACATTGACGCGGTCACCACTGGAAGACTAAAATCTTCATGACATTAACTACGGAAGCCTACGCAGTTTATTAAGTATATCTGTGATTTTTTGTAGCTCATAAAAGTTGAACAGCATCAAGCGTGGTCAGTGCCTGGATGGGTGGCCGCTAGGAATGAAACGAATCCATTTACTACTTGAGGACGAGCTAAACAAGTATGAAGACATGTTCCAGTATGAATTTAACGACTTGTGTATTTGGATTGTAGCGAGACCGATGTTATGAGGAAAAGTTCCGAGGTACCCCGTACCCGATTTTTCAAGTTTATGGTTATAGCTTTTGAGATGTAGGCTAAAGCTGTTTTAAGCCAAACCCTCCTAGGGTCTTTTTGGCTTAGTCCGCTAAGTTCTATTACTCTATCGTATTGGATCATAAAGTACGTTCTTAATAAACTGCGCAGGCTTCCGCGATTATTGTCATGAAGATTTAGGTCTTCCGGTGGTGAGCGCGTTAATGTAGATGAAGAATCCGACGTGGCTATAATCTTCGTCCTCGAAGACAAGATCAGAGACAGGTATAAATAGGGTATGGGTATCTTCATCTCCATCTTCAGTTCAGTTTTGTAGAGCGTTGTGTTTCTATCCATTATGGATAGAAATGTTTATGTCCTTTATGGATCTTTTCTATCTAAAGATGCCTCCCAAAGTGGAATCGAAACGTCGGATTCTTCATCTACATTAACGCAATCACCACCTGAAGACCTAAATCTTCAAGTGCGTTCTTATAATCTAATCGTAATTTATTTATAAGTGTAATTACCTCGAATTTGAACTGTATTCTCAAAATATCCTCTGGCAATCATGAGTGCTATCAGAGGTATATACTTGTACAAGGAATAGTCGTAATAGTTGGCGAATATGCTGCATTGCTGAGATATGGTTTTAGTCGAGATAACTCTCCTCATCTTCAGCAGATACTGTTCGTTCTTTTTTATATCTATGACTGAACTTGGGTTGTTTCCTTGCTCACCTGTTGAAACAATAAATATTCAAGTGGGTGTAAAAAGTACAAAATTAATAAATACGTAAGTATACTTAAACTTGAAAAATCTTAAAATAATAGCAGCGCAGCTACCTAATATTATAAACTCTTCATTGTAAAGTATATATTTATATTTTTTGAAAAGATTATTTGAAAGTTTTTATTTTGAGACCGCGTAAAATCCAGCCTTAACCAATTAACTTGATAGGTGGATCACTTATCAAGTTGGCCATGTCTTTAGACGCTTTTTCTAACTCTTTAAGATAGGCTTCCCAACTCGTAAAAGCGTAGAATACATTGAACTATTCGATATCCTCAATAGACCAATCACCCACCCCCCTCAATTGCGGGGTTAGTCAGTATAATAAGCTATGTAAAGAAAACAAGTTTGCTGTGGTATTTAAATAAAACTAAATATTCCCAAACTTTTAACTTAGTAAAACGGTTTGACTTTTCCTCCTATATTATTTTATGTTATCATAAAACGTCAGTCTAGCTCAAATTGAATTGATCTCAGTTACCATTATTCTTTGATTCCAAAAGAGAATTAGTAGGCTTATTTGAGATTTTTATCAAGGAGTATGCATAAGACGTGTGAAGAATTGAAATCTATTTATGCGCCGCCCTTCATAAGAGACATTAGTCCAGTGGTTAAAAATAAATAGTCTTTACCTACGACTTGAGTTCATATGTAGCGACCTGGCCTCGTAAACGTGTTTTAAGTCCCATGAGACGTATAATACATATTAACGCCCATAGGGACGTAAAACGCCTATTTACGTCCCAAAGAACGTAATAATTTTAACATCAATTTAAATCTCCCATGATCCTAAATTATACGCAGAGGATTGCCTTTATAGAAAGTCAGCGATCCTTCTTGCCAATGCAGGTGCATCTATGGCAACTTTAAAAAGGCATAGCAATCAATTGCAGTTGCTTTACAGAGTCATCTATGCCATAAAATCAAAGTCATAGAACAAATTCTAAATAATGTAAAGAATGAAAAAGAGAATGTGTACAAAAAAATGAAAACCCCCTACCTACATCGTAATTAACAACGCTTAAAATTGTAACTTCTCATTCCCATCATCATCGACAAATTATAAACATTAATAAGAAATATATTTCACTTATTATCTAAGTCGTTAGTAGAATTTAATACACGACAGGGATAAAAGAATTTCAGTTCTCGTATTTTCTCCCTCGACTAGGCCTCGGGATTCAATTTTAGTTATCTCCCTCGGCAAAGCCTCGGGAGCTAACTTGTTAACTTCCCTCGGCCTTACGGCCTCGCGTGATAATGAAGATTTCACCTGCGGCTTCGCCTAATGTGAAAACTTGACCTTGAGCTGTAAAACTTTCTTCTCCCCCCTGCCGTGTAATTAACTATTTTTCCTGTTTGTAAAAGTTAAGATCATGGCAGTAACTATAATAACACTATAACATTTTTAAAATTATCTACGACAGGGGTCCGCGGGGCTCTAAAGTTTGCGTATCCTTACTTTAGAGTAGAGTACGAACTCTGCAAGAAACGACCTTACGTACCTTCAACATACATCTGCTCTACCAACTTAGAGTTAGTTTCTTTAGTCAAACTTTCTTCCTCAACAAGCTGCTTTTCTTGGCTTTGAGTGCCGGGAAAAGCTTCTGACTGCTGCATCAGACCAGTTTTCACTAGTTTCTTTATATTTTCGTTATCTTCCTCTTTCTACAAATCATACAAATACAAATACTTATAACTCATGATTTAAACTTAAGATGGGTTTTTCAAATTTTCTTTACGATGCTCCTGTTTTCAGGAACAGAGGCATGATTTTACAAATCTTTTATACGATGCTCCTGTTTTTAGGAACAGAGGCAATTTTACAATTCTTCTTCACGATGCTCCTGTTTTCAGGAACAGAGGCAATTTTACAATTCTTCTTTACGATGCTCCTGTTTTCAGGAACAGAAGCATGATTTACAATTCTTCTTTACGATGATCCTGTTTTCAGTAACAGAGGCATGATTTTACAATTCTTCTTTACAATGCTTCTGTTTTCAGATACAGAGGCATGATTTTACAATTCTTCTTTACGATGCTCCTGTTTTCAGATACAGAGGCATGATTTTATCAATCTTCTTTAAGATGCTCCTGTTTTCAGATACAGAGGCATGATTTTATCAATCTTCTTTAAGATGCTTCTGTTTTCAGGAGCAGAGGCGTGAGTTTTACGTTATACGATTTAAGAACTATTGGGTCATAAGATTTACAAGACCATAAAGCAAAGTATGGAAACACCGTTCTAGTGGTTTACTTTGGAACTGGAAACTCTGATAAGTTACAAATGGAAGTTGCAAAGACACTAACATACGAAGTTCCAATTTATTATGAGTATTAGTTTTAAATTTTTTGATTAACATATATATGTCAAACAAAACATTATGTCATTAACACAATGATTTTTTTTAAATAGAGCGACTGATCAAGAATAAAATAATATATATATATATATATATATATATATATATATATATATATATATATATATATATATATATATATATACATATATATATAATATATATATATATATATAATATATATAATATATATATATATATATATATATATATATATATATATATATATATATAATATTATATAATATATCCTATGTAGGAAATATCTAAAAAACCTATAATCCCCAATTCACAACTAATAAATAAACCGAATAAGAAACACTGTTGCAGTGTTATGACACTGTTGCAACAATAAAATAAAATAATGTGTTATATATATATGGTACACTTAAAATGGCGCTTCAACAACATGGAGCGCCAACGAATATTATTGATTTCGGGTGTACTCGTTAGCGCTACTATTCGTTGGAGCTCCATTTATAGACGCTCCACATCGTTGGAGCTCCATTTAAAGTGGAGATCCAACGATATGGAGCGCCAACGAATGGCGCGTCAACGAATTGCCTGCACTTTAATTTTCTCGTGTGATTTCTCTAAAAATTCATAGACGCTCTATATCGTTCGAGCTCCATTTCAAATGGAGCTCCAACGATATAGAGCGCCATTCTTTGGCGCTCCAACGACTTGGAGCGTCTATGAATTTTTAGAGAAATCACGCGAGAAAATGTAAGTGCAGGCAATTCGTTGGCGCGCCATTCATTGGCGCTCCATATCGTTGGAGCTCCAACGATTTTGAGCGCCAACGAACGGCACCCAAACTTACAAGATAACAGCCTTCGACGAAAGTCACTAAAATAGACTCTTAGTTGTTAGGGTATAAATAGAAGCCTTAGAAGAACCTTCCTTTTTAGGACCATTGATATATTATTACCAGAGAGGCCCTAGAGGTTAAATTTGGATGCATTGAAAAAATAACCTGACCACCTTTGCTTATAAAAATAATCAAATAATGAGTACAAAATTACAATAACTTATATAGTAGTACGTTAAAAATACAAATCAAAACACAAACAATGTGCGGGAAACCGAAATAAATTTATTAATTATAACATTAACTCACTCTTGAAGGAGGTTTCAATGAGGTTACACAGAGCCCCTGAGAACTCCAAAAAGATGTTTCAGGCTTTTTAATGTATTTAGATAGACTATGCCCCCCTTAGTGTATATAGAGATATATAAGGGGATACACTAAGAGATATATACACTTTATTTTTGTAGATAAGGGTGTCCTAAACATAGAGATGTTTAGGACACCCTTATCTACAAAAAATAACTTATGAGTTATAATAGTTTATTTGCGGTTCAAAGTCCTTGACAGCCATGTGGCAACAACACTGTCACTAATAAATAATTGAAAGTAAGAGGTTGATCGACGTTTTAATCTAAACCAAGAAATGGATTATTCAGCACGGAAACACGCATACCGAAGAAAATTCGCCCGACATGAGCACCACCGCGACAGAATTATTTCACATTATTGACGATTTACCTTAGATGTTTATTTCAATTCCTTTTAACTAAATTTAAATTTAATTTAGGGTGTTTAACTGGCAAAAGTCACTATTTTATAAAAAATCCTTTTTTAATTTGGTTGTCTTGAATTTTTATATAAACTGATGCAAGAAGGTTCAATTCGCAATTTTGTTTTTTGATATCCGCAATATTAATTTTATCCGGAACAAAAACTCAAAATATAAAATTAAGTATTACAAAACTGTTAAAATAAGTAAAAAATAAGATTTCTTAAAAATAAAAAGCTATTTCTAGAATTATAAATAAAAGATTTTGTTTGACTTGATAATATAAGGTTGGTCACACTGATTTTTTTTAAAACTACGAGTTTAATGTGATTCATGTTCAGACCTGTTTATTCCTTAGTCTTTCTTTCTTGTGCGTTGTTTTGTCTTTGATTATTTAAATGATACACTATATTATAATAGGTAAGTTTAATTATTAATTAGACCCTATTAGAAATTAGAATCTAAGTGTTTTAAAAACGTGATGTCGAGAAAATGTAAAAATATGATGGGCTTGTTTTGTTACGGGTGTAGAAATTCTAGCGCGTTGGTTCTTAAGTCAGGCAAATTTCTTATAGAAACTTATATTCTTGCTCTGCAATCTAGTTCTTGCTTTGGTTTTTGGTTTATCCTTAGTATTAATTATATAAATCTAGGTTATAAATCTAACAGAACCTGTTTCATCTTACCTAGGGCCCGTTACTCAAAAGCAGTGGCGGACTGAGCAAAAGTCATCGAGGAGGGTTTATCAGTCATTGGGGAGGGTTTATTAGTCATAAAGGAGGGTTTATTAGGTCATCGGGGAGGGTTATTAGTCATCGGAGGGTTTATTAGTCATCGGGGAGGGTTTATTGGTTATCGAGGAGGGTTTATCAGTCATTGGGGAAGGTTTATTAGTCATCGGAAAGGATTTATTGGTAATCGAAGAGGGTTTATTGGTTATCGAGGAGGGTTTATCAGTCATCGAGGAGGGTTTATTGGTTATCGAAGAGGGTTTATCAGTCATCGAGGAGGGTTTATTAGTCATCGGGGAGGGTTTATCAGTCATCGCGGAGGGTTTATCAGTCATCGGGTAGGGTTTATTGGTTATCGAGGAGGGTTTTCAGTCATCCAGGAGAGGGTTTATTGGTTATCGAGGAGGGTTTATCAGTCATCGGGGAGGGTTATTGGTTATCGAGGAGGGTTTATCAGTCATCAAAGAGGGTTTATCAGTCATCAGGGAGGGTTTATTGGTCATCGGAGAGGGTTTATTGGTTATCGAGGAGGGTTCATCAGTCATCGAGAAGGGTTTATCAGTCATCGGGGAGGGTTATTGGTTATCGAGGAGGGTCATCGGGAGGGTTTATCGAGAGGGTTTATCAGTCATCGGGGAGGGTTTATCGAGGAGGGTTTATTGGTTATCGAGGAGGGTTTAGGAGCTACCAAGTTAAACAAAATTTGATTCCACCAAACATACTTACAATATTTACTGCTATCTCCAGTGTGTCTAAATATATCTTCTCCACACCATACTGATGAAGCACATTTGGTATGTTACACAACGACTGTATTAAAAATATTTCTAAATTAATATTTAATAATTAATAATTTTAAAGAAATGGCTGACAAATATGAATAAAAATTAACATTTTTTTCTGAGATATTAATTTTATTCGATAGTTTAAGAACTGTGCAAGTCACAGATGAGATTAATCTTTTATTGGACTCAGAGGGCATCAATTTATTATTTCGAATAGCTTCTCAGTTTTCTGAAAACATCTTAGACAACACATCTAAACAGTTTTCCTAGTATGAGACTTGGTTTTTCTTTTAAGTGTTGTCCAAATCGGTTCGAATTAGCATGCAATCTCTCGAACGGAATAATGTTTTTAACTCAAACCTACTATGAAAAATAACCTTGGGGAGAACAGAAACCTTCTTTAAAAATAAGTATTTATGACGTTATCAACCTGGTTTGCTGAGTCAGACAAATTTTCAAAAAATCAGAAATACCAAGAGCTAAAATTTTTGCACGAGTTGAATCAAATGACACCGGTCCGGAGTTGATACGACACCTCGAAATGACCAAAAGGTCGAAAATCCGTGGTAAATAACCGAAAACCACAATCCCGACCGGCAAGCAAGAAATTTCGTGTGGGGTGTCGTTTTTTGTTTTTATGGGGCACTGAATCGAACAAAACCGGTCTAAAGTTGATACAACAAATTCGACCAAAATGACATTCAATGCAAGGGTTTACAGGTTCGAAACTTGATGAATTTACGGTATTTAAGTTATTAAATACCTGGTCAACTTTTTATTTTGACGAATAAAACACTCGATTTATTCAACATTTTGTCAACTTAAAGATGTTCTCTACAAGTTTTACGCACGACCAACAGGGAACTACTTATTTCAAGAAACCTAAACTATGTGTCAAATTTTAAAAATTTTGATTGTCCACAATCATATGAAGGGCTCTGGATTGCCACTCTGGATAGGCAGACTATGCTTTTCTCATTATTTATAGTACATTTTCAAATAAATTTGGTTTAAAGCAGTAAAAAAAAGCCTGTCTCCTAGACTATTAAAATGCTTATAGAAAAGGATAATTCTAATAAAATTTCAGTTTCGAAATTTTCGGGTGACACACAGTACTTTTTTCTAAATACGTAAGGAGAGTAAAATAAAAAAAAGTTTACCTTCTTATATGTCAACGGTATGATGTTGCTCCAGGACTTGTCACCATTTTTAACAACTTCCAGTGTTTCAATGAAAGCTGAAAACAACCAAATACATCTCTTACATTTCGTAATTCATTTTCTAACTACATTACGCTTATGAGGGAGATCGTAATCAAGGAGTAACACAAGAGGGAGGAGTAACACCAAAAAAAATCCGCGTACGGGATACCTTGGAACTTTTTCTTATTACATCGAGTTCGCTACGCTAATGCTCCCATCTTCAGACTGGCTTCGCTCGTCTTCAGAATACACAAGTCGCTAAATTTACTGCAAAACGTCTTCGGTCTCGCTTCGCTCGTCCTCAGATAGTAAATACATTCGTTTCATTCCAAGCGGTCATATATAGGCACTGACCACGCCCGATGCAGTTTAAATTTTTTGATCCACGGAAAAATCATGAATTTACTTGTTGTATTGAAACGAAATTTAGTATAATTATTTATTTCGTTAAGGTATATTCTTTTACCGAATTTCAACTCGGTAATTTTCTAAACTTGGTCCATTATCGGTTTTTATATGTGCGTACATTCTTGCCAAATTTCAAATTTATCTCAACATTAACTAAATTGTAGAATCAGCTACCGTCAGCATGTACTAACAGCAAGTATCCTGTTAGATATTCATATCCAACAGCAAGTATTGACGGTTGCTGATTCTTTAACTTGCGGTAAATAAGATCTCTTTAATTAACTAAATATTGATTCTTGTCCAAGTTTTGACTCTAGCACAAACACCATTAAGCTATAATGATTAGAGACGTACACATATACACACACACAAGCACTTATAGAGAAAATTAGGGAAGAAAATAACAGTTCGAAGGGCTTAAAAACACAAGACAGAAAATTCTTTGTAATCCCGATTTTGAATTTTTTAGTGCAAGGAAATCACTTTTCTTGAGCCAAGTTTTGACAAAACTTGTGTTAGTGCTAGAGCACAAAAACCTTAGAAGCTATAATGATTAAAGACACACACACATATACTCACGCATGCACACACACAAGCACTTATAGAGAAAATTAGGGATAAAACAGTCCGAAGGGCTTAAAAGCACAGGACAGAAAATTATGTTGTTATCCCGATTTTGGATTTTTTTAGTGCAGAGAAATCACTTTTCTTGAGTACCTACGGTATAAATGATAAAAATTAAAAACAAATTATGAATGTAAATTGTGTTAAATAGAAGATTAAAACCCTAACGTAAATAGCTTATATTGGATTTTTAGATTTTTTTTTGGATATCAGAAATAAATAACAAAGTATTCATAAACACAATTAAATATGGTAGACTGAAAAAAGACTAATAAAAATTTCAAGAGAAAGAATTTTCTTTTTTTCACCTCAGAATCCAATCAATCCAATAAAAAGGTTTAATTGGAAGGTGGAAAGTGGAAGATTGAGGAAAAAGTTGTTGGTTATTTGTGACACGTTTTTATCTTTTAATGAAACAAATATTGGATCCATGTCGACCCTCATCTGTTGACCGACAGACAAAATTAAAATTACGATCACCATACGACCTAAATTAAAATGGTAATAATTTATTGGTTGGTGCCAGTGTTGTTTGATGAGTTAGTGATAAAATCAATATAATACAATACTTACAATGTACAATATAATACATTCTAATATATTTATTAACATTAATAAGAAATATCTTACTCAATTGATATTCCTTTGTCTAAAAGACTTATTCACATTGGTATATCCTACTTAATTGATAATCCAAAAAAAATTACGTAATCTATAAAATCAATTATTGATTTTTAACCAATTACCAATTAAAAATCAATATCGGCAATTGATTTTTAATATAGGAAAACTAGGAATTAGAAAATAAGTTAAAGAAAGGACGCTCTTGAGTTTCAGCTACAATCCCAGGTGCAATACATCGAAAGCTTGTTCGAAACCGAGCATGACTGAAGGATAATATATCTTACGCTCAAGAGCTGAGAATGATATGTAAACATTCTGGCAGACGATGGCAGTGTTGGATCGTCAAGTGGGGTGATACGAAACCGACTTACTTTAACCAGTACGAGCACATATGTCAAATACATATTTATTTTAGACAATAATCAGAGATGAAACCAAATTTATCAGAATCGCACCCAACTTATTATAAGCCGTATTTAAAACCTGCAGAATGCATTTATCGTAGTAATTTATTATAATGAAGAGTAAAAATTTTGTCTCTAAGCATCACCGAAAATCGGAAGACATAAGACTAATCAGCATTATTTACTGATCAAATTATCACAACATGTCTAGTCTTGACTGTAAACGAAAACCAATACGAAACATTTATAGGTAGCTCAATCTTATAAAGATTAACAGAGCACATCCTTCTAAAGAGAAATAAAAAGAGCTTACCAGATAATTCATCATGGCTGCTAATTCTTCCATTAATAATAGCTTCAGTGGCGAGGATAACGTGCTCTACTGCTCTTGTACCTCTGAAACAAAGAACAGACAAGTTTTGTAGCCCATTTCACTAAATTTGTTCTTCCTAGTTAGTTTCTTTAGTGATGCTGTATCACTAGATATAGGATTCGCTGTAGTGGTGATTATCTTCAAAATAAATAAAAAATCTGACACGTAGATTAATTTGCAAGCTAGGATTTTCTTTTAAATGCATACTCTCTTGCTTATCAATCCAATTTTTCATAAGTTTTCGGTATTTTTTTAACAACCTGAGCAGTAGAGTCACGACTTATTCTTTTATTTTTCGAATTTTTCAAAGGAAATGTGCAAATTTATCCTATAGATTATACATTATACACCACAGCATTATACACTTACTTGAAGCTACGTTTTGGTGCATTTTCATCGAATGATTCGAAAAAAATAAGTTATGTAGCTGCTGCTTAGATTATTAAATATATACAGAAAACTCAAGGAAAAATTAGATGAGCAAAAAAGCACGCATTTCGAAGAAAAATTCGCCGGGCTTGCGGTCCTCCGCAAAGAATTATTTAGTTACTTAACATCCCTGTAACATTATTTTACAAAACCGAACAAAAACTTTAATAAATTTCCTTAAAAAGTAATCGCTTCCGCCAAGACTCATACATTTACTCTTGATCCGTAGTCCAACATTGTAACCACACAGTCACTCAGACGTGTGTTACAATTTGCAGTACTTAAGGTATTCTTTACTCTCTACTACATTTCGTATAGTCCAAGAGCCGGATCTGAAAAAATGTGACTCATTTTGTACTACTTCAAACCAAATTTTTCTGAAAATATTCCTTAAATTATGAAGGAAAAGCATAGTCTGCCTATCCAGAGTAGAGCCTTTCATATAGTTGCGCATGCTCAAAATTTTATAAAATCGCTTTAATTCCATTTTTCTTGCAATAAGTGGCTTCCTGCAGGTCGTGTGCATGAAGAGAAAATGTTTTAAAGCTGATAAAATTTCCTATAAAACGAGTGTTTAATCATCAAAATCAGATGACTACAACCAAAGTTATGGATCTTTCAAAAACACTAAATAAATGGTTAAATTATGCAAAGACAGCGAATTTCTTTGATAAAAATATTGACTTTTTGAGCATTTTTTTTTGACCATTTAACAAATGGTATAACTTAAGTTGTATTTATCCGATTTTGACGAAAGAACACTCGTTTTATAGGAAATTTTATCAGCTTTTACAATGTTCTGTTTATGTTTTGCACACGACCTACAGGGAACCACCTATTGCAAGAAAACTGGAATTAGTGCGATATTATAAAATTTTGAGCATGCGCACTCATATGAAAGGCTCCACTCTGGATAGGCAGACAATGCTTTTCCTTCATAATTTAAGGTACATTTTCAGAAAATTTGGTTAGAAGTAGTACAAAATAAGTCACATTTTTTACGCCTGGCTTTTGGACTAGTGCTAATTTTTCAATTTTTACGACATAAACTACTATTTTTGTAAACTAAGTGTTTTCTGGTTATTTATGGTTTTTTTGTTGCATAAACTGGTTTTACGAGATTGGTAATTTAGATCAACATAAATAACGCCGCCTTTCTTTACAACTTATAGGTTTTTCCGTTTTTTTTAACATTTTAGTTAACTTAAAGTAGTCTTATCGACATTTTTTATTTCTGGGACCAGTTTTATTCGAAAGCGCCCCAAAAAACATAAGTACAGACTTTTTTCCCGGCGAAAAAATTAAAATTTAAACCTTGAATTATATCGATTTTTTAAAAACTTCGCTGACTCAACAAACCGGGTTATTGACGTCTTAAATATCTGATTTTCGATTGGGTTCGTGTCCCTCCCCAAGGGTGATTTATGTACTAAGTATGATTTAAAAACATTTTGTTCGTGAGACAGCTTGTTTTCACTGCTTTTAACTCTGGATATATTTTGTACTCACTTAGTAAGTCTTGTAGCAGCTTCATATAACAGTGTAGCTTCTTGGTGCGTTAAATTTTCTGTCAATAATTTTGCCTGAAAATAAAAGTATAAAAATAATTGTAAAGGATAAAGATATATTAAACCCAGTTAATAGATTAAAAAATCTGCCCTCGTAGCCGTGGTCGTATAGTACTGGACTTCGGCACCGGAGGTCCGGGGTTCACAGCTCGGGTTATGCTCTCGTTTTTTATGAATAGAATTTGTTGTGAAAAGATTTCGCCAACTTTAGCTTTACTTTGAGCATAGTAGATGTGACCCACGAGGTGGTTCCCGCAGAGCGAATGGCCCTACAACGGGCATTATTATATATAATAGGTTCAAAAGATACCTTATGAGGTTTTAATACGTCCTCAAACTTTTGAGGTTGTTCGGATGACGGAGTAGGGTGAATCGATTTCGTTTGGCCCTGTTAATCTCCTTAACTCTGTTTTTTATAAAATATGCGTGACGTTATTAATAAACAATAATGACTGAGCAAAAATTTTCATATTATCATAAAACTTGTTACATAATGCTGAAATATAGAACATACTGTAAACAAATTACGTTTTTTGACCAATAAAAAAAATATTTGTCCACTCAAAAATTGCGTGTTACGACAATCCGCTTGAATATATATATATATATATATATATATATATATATATATATATATATATATATATATATATATATATATATATATATATTATATATATATATATATATTATATATTATATATATATATATATTATAATATAAAATGGTATGCTCGGCTAGCTTTTCTCGGACCAACTAAAACCTCGTAAGTAATGTTTATCTTTTTTCCCTTATTGCGGAAATAGCTAGTGATAGACATAGTGATTGTCATTAGGGAAAGGTGATGGATCACCTAGCAAGTAGGCAGTGTTTTTGGGCCCTTTTTGCTAACACCTAGATAGAAGATAGCGTTCTAACACATAAATCCTAGTACAGGAATTCTGTATCTAATCCACAGAAAAGCCGTGGCTCCATGATATGCTTCCCCTTGCTAGACTAAACTATACATGGCAGAAATATACACACACATTTTTATACATACATATATATAAATCGCACAGGCTCGGAACCACCGGTTTATTGTCCCTTTCGAAGGACGCCATGTGCTAGGATTTCCGTTCTCGAATGAAATCCTAGAGGTCCCGACTGGGATCGAACCCGGACTGTCTAGCTGGCAGGCACGTGCTAACCATAATACCGAGACCCCTAAATAGCTAGCATTGCCTTAGCTATATTTATTCATTAAAACTTGTTCTTCAAATAATTCCCTCAGGGATTTCTCTACCTCTTCTCTTTCCATTAAGTTTTACTTAACAACCTTTACTTAATAACCTGTCACAATCGACGATTAAATAAATTAACATGTGAACGACAAATACTTCGATTCGAAATGAAACCGGATTTAAATCTATTAAAAAGGAAATTAAAGAATGATTATAACATTAACGATATGATGGATTGCGACAATGAATTAAAAGAAATAGAGAATAATTCCATAGAGTTTCGTAAAGCGAATAGATAGGCTTGCACAAGATATTAATCGTGGTCTTTACAAGAAAAGATTGTATATCCGATGTGAACATGAATTAAAACTCATTATGGTATATATATATATATATATATATATATATAATATATATATATAATATATATATATATATATATAATATATATATATATATAATATATATATATATATATATATATATATATATATATATATATATATATATATAGGAAAAAGTATTTTGTTGGCAAAAAATCCGAAACTGGGATGAAACCGGAATTATCCGTTTCAGGAGGTTAAGGCTTCCTGAGTGGTTTTCTCAAAGTTGTCTGTGTGTGTGTGTGCTTATTATCATTGTAGCTCCTACTGTATTTATGTTGTATCCTAGGAGCTCCTAGTGCAAGAATGGAATAGTAGAATTCTAATTTCTACTAGAATACTAGGAATTCTAGTCTTCTATTCTTGAATATTACTAGAGGGGTCCTATTGGTTATATTATGAAACATCAAAAAAGTTACCTGAACACTTTCGATTCATAAAATAATTTTGTAAGATAAACAGTACAAAATTACAGACTCATATTAAACAAAACAAAGTTAAAAAACGCGAAAAGCCAACAACTAATTTAATTTGACCTTAACACACACTTGGAGTAGGTTACATTAGAGCTACACAGAGCCCCTGAGAGCCCCAAAAAGCTTCTCAATGTATTAAGGTAGGTATATTTTAGGTAGGTTATGCACCCCTGTAGTAAAATTTCTCTATTACCATAACTATAACTTCTACAGTTCATTGGTAAAAATATCTATGATTCAAAACATATACTTTATTTAAAAAGAACTTCACAAACTATTACAAGTTTTGTTATACCATCTAAATTCTTAAAATAGATAAAAATAAATTCGCTAAGATTCGAAAAGGCAGGTAGTTTTTTAACAACTTAATGATTTTGAGTGTGCCTTTTGTTTTTATGAGACTTCGTATGCAATACGGTACTGTATTGCCTGGATAGCCGCTACACCACGAGAGCTCAGTCTTAACCAAATTTAATTCTTTTTAACTTATTCATATCGCCATTGATATAACACTGTGTCAGACCGTCAAATTTTTTATCTATCTCGTTGAGAACTCGTGACAGTTCGATATCTAGTATTTGTCCTACTGTCAAGTTATTGACAGCTTGCATGTTACGATCAAGCATAAATTTAACGAAAGGGCAGAAGCGAGCATGTTTACTATGCTCCAACATGGGTTTGTCATGCTCTTCCCACCCGTCCAGTTCTTTCTGACAATAGTAGCACTTGACGCTGTCTCCGCCAATGCAATAGAAACCGGCTTCAGCCATGTTTTTACAATTACAATCAACTTCGTCGGAAAATGGCCAATTTTGAAACGTTTTTAAACGGTTTTCGACAAAACACATGGAAGCGTTTAAGCTTGTGAAGGTTTTTTTGAATACGCTCATCTCTTCTTCATCTTCGTCATGTAACTGCTTCTTATTAAGTTTTTTCTTATTCTTTTTAACACCCATTCTTTGAAACGGATATAGAAAAATCGCTTACTGGAATTATACTGGGTTTTCTAGTGGTTACAGAATTAAAAATGTTCCGGTATTAACGTAAAGGTAGAAGTTCAAAACATGTCAAAAAATTGTCACTTGGCAATATAGCTTTTTAAAGGTTTAGAAAAAATCAAAAGTCTAAATAAAGATTAAGAAATTTTTAATCTTTAAAAATTTATAAACAAATCTAAGAAAAGATTTATTTTATAATAAGTATTTGTCTGATTAAAGGGGATTAAATAGGTCAAACTGTTCTATAAGTGTAATTTTTTTCTGTACAAAATAATAATTGTTAATTGAATATTAAAAATTAAATAAAGTAAAACTGCAATATTCCTTTTCCTTAAGCCCTGAGTGCATGTAGTATTTATACCAATAGAGCATGCGCAGAAAAAAAATGCTGCTAAATTTGCCCGCAAGTTATAACTCCGCATGTTGTAACAACGGATTTTACATTTTTTTGCTTCCCTACCTCATAAGAGAAGGGAGAAGCATTGTTTTGCAACAAACATAACTCCCACTTTCTTCAACAAATACGTTTTAGCACCTAGAGCTCCCAAAAATCAAATAAAATGGTGTCTGCATATTTGTTTTAAGGATTATTAACAAATGTAATGACGCCACAAGGGACTTTCATGACCCTATAGACGTTGTAAATGAAAGAGAAATAAGCAAACTCACCTTCCTATGGTTATAGCAAAAAGAAAGACGCGAAACGCAGGTTATATAACAATGATAAGTCAAGTTTGTAAGTATTATTGTTTAGTGCTTTTCGTTCGGTGTCTGACGTTTTTATACTTACCATTGTTTATTGTTAAGTCAGTTAAAAAATGGTTAAATTCGAGTACGGGACCTCTCGTAACTGTGCCTCATCGCATCGGATTCGCTACGCGCATCCTTCTTACTTCGGAATTGCTTCGCTTGTCTTCAGAATATACAATTCGCTAAATTTTTACTGCAACACGTCTTCGGACTCGCTTCGCTCGTCCTTAGGTAGCAAATACACCCGATTCATTCTCAGTGGTCACCCATACAGTATTGACGACGCTTAATGCTGCTTAACTCTTATGATCCAACAAAAGCCATAGGTATACTTGTCGTATTGAAACGAAAGTTGGTGTACTTATTCATTACGTAAAGGTGCTTGTGCTTGTATTTGTGCTAAATTTCAACTATATTATTTTCCGATTTTGTATTTTTTTAAAAAAACGAACTCAAGTCATTTGATAAAAATTGAACTGATATTGATAGTTAAATAAAACTTGGAACATATGTTAAGTCAATTTTTTAATTTTTCAAATTTTTCGCTAAGTCATTATTACGGGTTAATGACGTCATAAAAAAATCCGAATAGCACAACTATAGTAGTAGACTGATTTTTGTACAAAGTCTTAATTAATCGAAGAATCAGCTACCGTCGATACTTGCTGTTGGATATGAATATATTCATATCCAACAGGGATATTCATATCTAACAGCAAGTATCGACGGTAGCTGATTCTTCGATTGCTTCTTCAACTTGCGGTAAATACAACCTTTTTAAAGTTTTAATTCTCTGGTATAAATACACTGGGAGCTACGATGATAACAGACACATACACACATACAGACAAACAACTTGGTGAAAACCATTTAGGAGGTCTTAAAAACACCTGAAACGGATAATTTCGATGTAAATAAGGAAAAGTAAAAAGAAAATATATTACTTTTTACAATTTGGTTATAACCTTCTATTAGAGGTCAAGTAGAGGAAGAACTGTTTTGATTTTAGGTTTTGATTAATCCAAGTCAGCAGTCAGCATCTTGTGAGCAGACCGAAGGTATTGGACGTTAAATGTTTAATATCAAATACCTCTTAGTAGTATTTGAGTGGGCGAGCAAAGCCACGCAAATAGGCCATGTAGTTGGGCCCCTCTTGCCAAACCAAATACCTCTTTAATGGCGACGTATATGTTAGTGAATATCATGGGATCGTCCAGTAAGGTCTTGGCATGTGCCTGTGGAAGTCCAACTCCTCTGAGGAAACTAAGAGGTTCGTGATACTCTGATTCCTTGTCTCTGTCCGCCTTCCTGTCTTTGATTGGGAATTTGTAACTAACCTACGGACAATCAACAAAGAAAGCTTCTCTAGTATCGGCAATATCTAACTAACCTTAGAATTATACTATATATAGAAGGAGCACAGGGCCGTAAACACAATGAAATTCAACTGATAACACGAAAGCCGGTTGACTAGTGCACTTAAGTAATACTGCCAACCTGACAACAAAACATTATTTTAAATATTTGTCATAAATATCTATTAATGAAGAAAGATCGTAAAGAACAAATATAATAACTTAAAACACCTGCTGAATATTTAATAAAACTAGTCTTAGATGGCAAAAGGGTGGCGGAATACAAGAATCTACATTTAGTTGACGAGGACTACTTATTATATATAATTTTAATAAATACGTTAAACTACAATTTAAAATGCTTTAAATATTGTAATGCACCGATATTTATATTAGTATTTTATGAATAATCAATCATTAATTTATTTTTTTTATTTATTTATTTATATTACAATACAACGTATTAAAAAAAATTTAAATTAGACTTACAAAAACAGAATTGTGAACTCCTCACAAAAAGACTAGAGTCTTGCACCGTGAGGAGAAGTATTTAAAATATTAAACAAGTACTATCAAAAAATTTAGCCTATGTATTGTTATATTATATAATAACTATATTTTATAAAAGGAAAGAGATAAACATAACAAATAATACTTAAACCTAATATTAATTTTAATGCGCACACACACATTCATACACACACACACATACGTACATACATACATACATATACATTACAACAATTATATATTATATATATATATATATATATATATATATATATATATATATATATTATATATATATATAATATATATATATATATAATATATATATATACATATATATATATATACATATACATATATAAATATATATATATATATAATATATATATATATATATGTATATATATAATATATATATATATATATATATATATATATATATATATACATTACATACACCCACATACATATATATACAATATACACACATACATACATATCACACACACATACACATATATACATACGTGCATGCACCTATATACATACCTACAAACACACACATACATACACATACATACATACACACAACATATACACACATATATATACATAATAGATCATCTTGCTTAAACAAACTTTTAACTCTGTACAGATAGAATATTCAAAATAACTTTTTTGAATGCTTTGTGCTTTAGGTAAATATTTTTTCCAATAACAGAGTGCATATTGTTAAAAAGAGAGACAGCTTGGTAACGCCAGGATGTTTTAGCTTTACTAGTATTGACTTTAAGTAATTTTAATATTCCCTGTGATTCATTTCTTGTATTCTTACCGTGATCTATTGATTCAAAAGTATCAATTTTTTTTATGTAGATGTAATAACAGATTATATTTGTAAAGATTAGCAATGGTTTAATTCCTAATATTTTGTACAGAGGGGCAGCGGAGTCCAGTCTATCTGCTTTGCATATTATTCGAATTAGATTATTTTGGGCACTAATTAGAGGTGTTAGTGTGTTCTGAGAGCACGGTCCCAGGCAACTATGCCGTATTGCAAATATGACTGTGCAAGCGCAAAATACACAGTCTTTAGTGTTGCAATGTTGCAACCACAATTTTTGAGCATGAGAAAAACGTAAGCTAATTGTCTAATTTTCTTAGTAAGAGTGAGAACATGATGATCCATAATACTATTAACATGATATTATTAAATTAATAATAGAATTTAATAATTCAGCAACTGGAAGTATTGCCAACTTTGTTTTAGAAAATTTTATATTGTTAGGTGGCAGCATTACTTAGGTGCACCAGTGAACCAACTTTCGTGTTATCAGTAGTGCTCCTTCTATATATAGTATTATTCTAAGTAACCAACCTATGGTAAATTGACAAAGGATACTTGTCTCTTGTCAAAGTAAAAAAGCTTATCTCTCATAAACAATATATTAAACTAATCAATTACAGATTAAAGATTAGTAATTAAAACTTATCAGTAATTTTTTCTATGGCTAACTTTTCTATAGTCAATTTAATAATTCTTTCCTTTTTATTTCATTTTTATCCACGATTTTTTTCGTCACTCCGGTTGGCAATAACCAACGGAGAATCCGACAATAACAAACACAGTGCAGTGATATTGATAAAAATTAGAAAGAGGTGATAGATCACTAAGCAAATAGTCTATATTGTTGGGCCCTTTTAGCTATCTCCTTTAGACAGAAGAGTTTTACCGAATGACTTAGAGCGAAGGCAATTTGTGTCGTATCCACAGGTGAGCCGTGAATTTAAGTTTCTACAGCTTTAACTTGACTCAACTCACCATAACTAAACTTGAATCCATAAGAAATAATCATATATAAGCTACTATTGGGGCCTCTTAATTTTGGCTAAACCCAGATTTATTTTGGGTGAGGGATATTTTACGAGGGATATTACCTGACATCAGGTTCTGACCCACCTTCTTAACGCCTCTTTCGTAGGATGGCACATGTCAGGATTTACATGTCCCGTATAAGTCATCATAGAGGCCCCGACCGGAATCGAATCCAAACGATCTGGATTGCAGTCACAAGGGTTAGTCATTACACCACTGGGAACCCTCAAAACAAAGGATGACTAAAACCTATATAGAAGTTAATTTTAATTGTTGACGCCACTTCATATTTTTCTTTAAATTTCGCGCGAAGTTTTCTTATTATTTTTAGTTTTCGCCAATGAGAGTTGAAAGAGCGGAGTTTTAAACCTTGACTACGTATCTGGCAAGATTTTTAGTTGCTACCGGGATCTGATATCCAAGAAGACTGTTGTGATTAGTCCTCTCATTATATCGCCTACCGGCTTTAAGATTTTATATAATTTCGCTATTTATTACGATCAAAAAGTATTATTATCTTTTATAAAAATTACGTAAACCGTTTCCGAAACTTGTCAATATCAAAAGAATTACCGAATGCTGTAGATTACCCTGGTGAAACAGGGAGAAGAAGGCGTAAAGGGCCTTCTCAAGACGCTGCAGCAATTATCTTCGGTAAGCGAGTTAATTTTTTATACCAATTTTGAAATATTTTGTGAACCAGCTCAAACCTCGCGTGAGCTACCCGAAGTGGCTCGTTCATTAATTAATAGATTTATATATGATTCTATGCTCCTTAGATGTATAACTAAGTTTTATGTTCTTGTCCAAGTTCCTCCATTAAATTTTTTTTAAGTTTTTCATTTAGCTAAACACATTATTTGAAATCAATATGGAGGATGGAACTAAGGATAATAAGTTACCTCGCCAAGTATGTTTGGTCCAACTTGATCCAAAAGCGCAACTCTTGTTATTTCTTCACCTTTCTGCAAATACATAGTATGCAGTTTAATTTAAACCATAGCAGGGCACTTAGACAGATAGAGATGGTAGGCATACAGTTGCGGGGAATAGAGAAGTCATTTGAGGACGAAAGAAATAGAATTTAACTTTAAGATTTTGGTCACCCGGTGGTGACCGCGTCTATGTAGATAGTTAATTTGTCGTTTCG
The DNA here is from genome assembly GCA_018340805.1 of Microvelia longipes. Taxonomy (NCBI): domain Eukaryota; kingdom Metazoa; phylum Arthropoda; class Insecta; order Hemiptera; family Veliidae; genus Microvelia; species Microvelia longipes. The sequence continues at coordinate 5,350,888 of JACMZG010001913.1, forward strand.
CTACCAATGTGGCCAATAAAGGAATTAGAACCAGCAGACGGCGATGAATGCTTAGCTATGACTCACGTACTTGTGACCGTGGATAAGGGTTAAAGAATCCTTTCAGGATCCTTCTCCATGTGACGCTGTGCGCGTTTATCTTGCCATATTGTTGCCATAATCTTGCCAAAAAGATCTTGTACGGAGATGTGCATTGTTCTTTTGTGAAAGAATTAACTAACCCATAACAGTGATAACACATTATATTTAAGTTGTTTACAAACAACTTGATTGATTAGTCTTCGTCTACACGATGTGTTGAAGACTAGGTTGAACACCTATAATTGTTTTCGTGTTTGAACCCCGCAAACGTCTACACGGCAGGGGTTTAACCCGGGATTTAACACCTATACTGTAATTAAACGTTGTAACCTTTGCTCAGTAGTTATCCTATTGTACCTATAAGTTTATTTTCTGTTTTATTTAAATGTAGCCTGTTCTTAAACATAAATATATACTTTTATTACTTCATTTGTATTGGCAGGTAATTGTAAATCACATTCTATTAAAGTAGAATTATAATGAATAAATAAAACCAAGTAAATAACTAAAAAATAATATAAAAATACAAATAAAACTGAACCGTGAAAATTGTAGAGATTTTAAGATTTTTATAAATAAAATAATTCTAAATAATAACTCAAATCTAGATAAAGATCGATATTTTCTTAGAGAATATTTATTTGTGTAGTTTGGCCATTCTTCAAAATCAATATGATTTGCAATTATTCGTTTCTGTTTTGTATTTTACTCAGTATTTTGAATATTTATAAAAAACATGAATTATTCTTTCTTGTTTTGCGTGTGTTTTTATTAATCGAGGCATATGCGGCAAGGAGCAACAGAAAAAGAAAACACACTGCTCTTATGAGAAGGCGAAGAACCAATATCATAAGCAGCGTTTATTACAGCAAATCGCGGCTTAAATTTCAGCTTAAGAATGCATTTATTTGACCCAATAAAGTTTCGACAGCATAATGCTGCTAAATTAGTATTTTGATTAAATATCCTAAGAAAATTAATTCATACGTTTATTAGATAACCAAAGAAATTAAAAGCAATAATAATTGCTCATCGTGCTCAGATAAACCGTGCTCGAATGAGCACGACTCATTCGAAGATGTGCTTATAAAATAGAAGTATTTTGTAATATTTTATTTTTAATTTTATAAAGCAGAATAAACTTATTTTATTTATTTATTTTTTTTAATTATTAAAATAACCTGACTTTTGACTCCGGGTTCAACCCCGATAAGTGTCTACACGACACATTATCGGGATATAACCAACAAATTATCGGTGTCAATATCGGTGTTCAACACTGAGTTGAAGCCCTGTCTACACAGAGTAAAAATCGGTGTCGAGGATTCAACCTGGTGTTCAACCCAGTGTTCAACACATCGTGTATACGAGGTAATAGTTAAATATGAATGAAATAATATATTTACTCTATAAATCAACTTATCAAAGTTTAATTTCAGCTAAGTATGCAGTTTTCTTTTTAACTGAAGTCATAGTTCAATATTTAGTAGGTTACAGAGTTACACGACCAAATATACCATTGTTGCTCGTGAATCTGAGGTCTGAGGCAAGGAACAATATTTTACCACTTACCGGGGTGTAGTTAATATCTCCATCTCCGTTCTTTTCTTCTGTATCTGAAACATGTACTCATATGTGTATATTAAAATAATTTTAAGTTCGCAAATTCAAGTCAAACTTGAATTTTTAACACAACATAATTGTGCAAAATCACACTAAAATGCAGGCTGTGTCGGCGCTCTGGTAGTTGGACCTATAGGAAATGGAAATATTCCACGACACTTTTTCGATATATCACATATTTTTGTTTCACAGTATGAGGACTGGGCGAAGCGAGTCTGACGTTTGTCTCTAGCCAGGGGACAAACGTCAGATCTAGACTGGAATATGGTCCTGCCACGAGGGAATCCTTAGATCTAGACTAGAATCTGCTTCAGCTATGAGAGAAGCCTCTGATCTAGAATCTGAGCTTGCCACGAGCAATGCCACTGAATAGAATAGAATCTAGGTCTGCATAAGTTTATCCTGACCATTTTTAAAAGCCGCTAATTTGCACTAAGGTAAAGTTATCTGATTTCAGTCATAAAGATTTCTTTAATTAAATCTAACCCATGTTACAGGCTGGACCTAGCCAAAATTTGTGGGGGGACAATTTGTGGGGGGAGTCAAATCAATCCCAGAGGGGGCAATGATGTTTCACAAACCTTTAGGGAACTTCCACTGAAATCTACTTTGTCAGATTTCAAGGGGGTCGCCCACCTTGGCCACTCTCTAGCTACGAGCCTGCCGTGTTAAAAAAAACATTCGGCCCCTCCATATATGATGGGAGAAATGGCTGGAGTCAGATCCGTGAGTGCGTCCAACATTGGTTTTGTGGGTTATTATCACACATACACAATATATATATATACATATATATATATATATATATATATATATATATATATATATATATATATATATATATATATATACACATATATATGTGTGTGTGTGTGTGTAAAATCAACCTGTTATATATTTTTTAATTTTTTTTTTAAAATAAATCGTTTATTTATATATAAATACCTGTTTACAAAGGTTAAATTACAAATTAAAAATAAATAAAATAATATATATTGACCATTTGTGTGGCATAAGCTCAAGGCTTGTGCGCGACACGAGTCTACTCCTTATATCTAATGCTTATATCTACTCCTATACAAATATATATAAATATAACAGCATCAGTTTGCTGAGTAAGCAAACTTTTTAACAAACTGATAAAATTATGAGTTCAACTTCACTTTCCAATGCGAATGACCGTCTCCAACCAGAACCGGAATGATTTGACTGGATAGAGAAGTTGATTTCACGTTTCATCTTTTTTTTTGGACATAAGACTTGGCGGGGAGTCTTTAACCACGCGAGTGGTTTTTCGTAACATCAAAAATTATACTGGGCCATAATTTTGTATTAATATACACAGGTAGTGTGATTGTTACTCACCCAATACCGCAGGTAGTTGGAAATAAGGATCTCTATATTCTTTGATCTCTGCATAAATATCAGCTTCACAGTCACAAGGATCTCCTAGGCGTTTTAGTTTTGTTTCTTCCTTCTTCTTTTCCTCTTGATTCTTTCGTTCAACTTTTCGTACTATCCTTTCTCCTTCGTCGTTTAGTTTAATCTTTCGTCTCTCCATTTCTCCCTGGGTTTTTATCTCATGTGTCGAATTTTCTTCTAGAATCTATGACTCAATTTCTTGTGACACGTTTTCTTTTTGAGGGTTTTTATTCCATGTATTCTTCTAAACGTTTAATGTAACTTCTCTTTTTTTTCTCCTTTACACTCTAATTTTATGTTTCGCTTTTCTTCTCTCCTTGGCTCTCAAATCCTTCTTCTACTCATATTTAAGTATTATTTCTAAATGTTTATCAGCACCTAAAGTTTATTACTATCGAATATTACTTATTTCATAGTAATAATAATAATAATAATAATATATTTATTTATTAATTACATATTTCAACAATAGATATAACAAGTCATCACATTATAAACATAAAATAAATACATACAAAACAATAACTTATAAAATCAAATCAAATTCATTTTTTTAAACGCAAACAAAAAACTACACTAATTAAAAATAAATAATAAAATAAATCACTAATTAACAAAAGCTATTCATCTAAGTTAACATAGTTGTGTTAACAACTATTTCTAGCCAGGTTGGTGGCATCCAGGAAATGTTTAATGCTGTAAAAAGCATTGTCTACAAGTAGAGATTTCACCTGCTTTTGAAAACTACTGCAAGATGGTGTATTTCTAATATTTGCAGGAAGTTTTTTAAAACATTCAGTAGGCATAAACTGGGGAGAGTTTCTTAGCAGATTAGTTCTGCTAAAAAGTTTAATAAATTTATCTTTACTTCTTAGGGTGTAAGGATTCTTATCATTTACTTTCAGAACTTTTAAGCTATTATTATACGCAAATTTACATGCTTCCATAATAAAAATGGAAGGCATTGTTAAAATTTTGTTTTTTATAAATAATGGCTTTGCTGAATGCGGCAAATTTACCTTGAATATTTTCCTAATAATTTTCTTTTGTGCAAGGAACACTCCGTCGCTGAAATATTAATAGTAATATTTAATATGTATTAATATATATATATATATATATATATATATATATATATATATATTATATTATATATATATATATATATATATAATATAATATATATATATATAATATTATATATTTATATATAATTAAAAAAATTATTTATTTATACACCAAAGGAGTAAAGAATGTTATTATTTCCCTGAGCAGTTACTTGGTTTCTAAGGCGAAAGCCGAGGAATCCAATGCATTTTACTCCAGAGATGAAGCCGAGGGATTTTTGTATTTAATTCCAGAGGTAAAGGCAAGGAAGTAATGACAATTAACTCCAAAGGCGAAGCCAAGGAAGTTATGACTATTAACTCCAAAGGCGAAGCCGAGGAAGTTATGACTATTAACTCCAAAGGCGAAGCCGAGGAAGGTAATTATTGCAAGGGAAGAATAGCATTTTACTCCTATGGTGTACACAAGATTTTATCTCCAGACTATGACGCCATTTAATTATTTTTCTGTTTATAATTTCATACGTTTTGTTGATTTTTTGTCGATTCGAGAGTTTTTATTGATCCAAAAAAACATTTTTTTGTCATGCCTCCCTTGTAAATTTTGGGGGAGCCATCTTCGAAGAAAAGTTAAAACAAATTGGTCGGTTCCACTTATAAATTTAGTGAATGCCGCTCCCACAAAAATGGAATCCCCTCTTAAGATTTGCCCGTGTTGTAAATAAATAATAATAATGGCTTTCTTGTGGTCGTAAGAATCTCAAACGATTAGGACCGGTTTCAGCTCAATCAGATCCTTCTAAGTGGCTCAATTATCAATCTACTGAATTAATTCCCAAAGGAAATTCGCTAAAAGGTGTCACCAACCCCAACTACTACTTCTTCAGCACGCTAGCACTACTACATCCTTTCTATCAACAGTTTATAAACGCGTCGAGTAAAGTTTTAGTTCTTTATTATTGTGTTGTAGTTAATTGTACATATTTAATGTTATTCTTACCTTGTTTAATATTATAAAGTTATGAATCCTAAGAAAATAAAAAAAAATACAAAAATTAAAGTCTGTTGACTTTAAGAGTGTTAGATCTTTAATACAAACTTTACACGCTTCTCCGATACTTTTAAACTCTCTATGAGACAATTTGTCCCATGGTGATTTATTTTATTTTCCTTGAAAACGGTGGCGACACTCTTTTGCATAGAGATATTATTACTAGAGGGGCCCTATCGGTTTAATTTTGAAACATAAAAAATGTAACCTGAACACCCTTGTATATTGATATGATAAAATAAACATTAAAAAGCACTTTGTATTATAAAGTTATATAATACAACGTTTATTATAGGAAACAAATCCCAAACAATGCGAGAAAAGCTGACAATAATTGCTTTGTTTTAACCTTAACTTACTCTTAGAGAAGGTTTCAATGAGGTTACACAGAGCCCCTGAGAGCCCCAATAAAGATGTTTCAGGCCTCTCAATGTAATGAGATATGCTATGCTCCCTCTAGTATATATATATCTCTATGCTCTTTTGGCCTTAAGCTCCCCCCCCCCCCCCCCCCCTTCTGTAGTCAAAACTAATGAATATATACTTCTAATTAATTCTAGCGGAAATTAAATCAACTAAAATTTATAAACCACTTAAATAAACGTCTGTTTCTGGTCCTTTTGCCCCATTACGGTATGCGCCTAACCTTCCGACAATTTGGGTTACCCCTGTCGACCCCTCCTTACCCAAGTCAGTCCCTTCTACTAAGTTCAAAGTATTTAATAATTAATAATCACTAACTTCAATTAATTAAAGTTAGCGAATACTTGTTAAAGGCACCTAACTTAGCAATATCTCTTATAACAAAAAATGAAAGCATAGTACCGGCTAGGAATTCAGGACCTCCAATGTCATGAAGGCAAATCGATAGTTTTATTTATCGTCTTAAATTTGAAATAATTATTAATCTCTTACTTGTTAGGTGCTCGCTTGTATTCTATAAAACTTGCTGCTTGTTTAATTTTGTCACCGATATTAAACAAAATCGCTTTATTCTGACGCTCTGTTTATTTTTCTTCCAGTATTACTGTCAAAGAGTATAAAGAACTACAACAATTTCTATTATAAATTTTTAACCATATCTGGTGAGAGATGTTCGGATTCCGAGGTGAAAATAACTTTAGTCAAGAGTCTAAAATAACTTTAGTCAAGAGTCTAAAATAACTTTAGTCAAGAGTGTATAGTTTAGTCATAACGTTAAATAAAACGTTCGATTATTTATTTGATAAAGTAAGAAGGATAAAGAATGTTTGCTATAATAGTTATTTGCCATAAGGCTGAGAAGGTGTCTTATGTCACGGCAATTTAGATTTACCGACGAGCGAAGCGAGTCGGGAAAAATTGCCAAGACATAAAGACATTCTCAGCCGGATGGCATACACTATTTTTTTTGAGGTAGCACTCATTCAAAAAAATCAAAAAATAACACTCATTAAACTGCGCTTAATTGAAAAAAAAACAAAAAAAAAAACGTCCAATTATTATTGTTATGGTCATTTTTGATAGAAAATGTCAGATTTGTTTATATTGTCAATGTTTTGTTGAAAATAGAGTTTTGTCCGTTTTTCGTTCTTACTTACTAGTTAATTTAGTAGAATAGAATAGTATTTAAGTGTGTTGCCGGCACATTTATTGGTCCTTCTTGCTCGCGACTCATTTAAACCGCGCCGTGCGAAAATTTTGACGTAAATTGGTCGTACAAAGGAAGAATGAGTTTAAATAGTTATCCAGTCAGAAAATCTGCTAGAGTGAGTGCAGGAATGCCGCCTGATAGATTCGATCCAAGTAAGTACAATAAAAAATCGGAAAATAAAACTAATATTGAACAAAAAGCCGTTTCAGAGGAAAAATCTAAGTCTTTAAAAGAGAAATCGGAAAGTTGTGTTAGTTTAGCAAATAGTAGTAAAAGATTACAAGAAATAGAAATAGCCAAATTCAAAGCTATAGCAAAGTTACAGAGAGAAAAAGAACTTAGGGATATAGAACTTAAAAAAGCTATCGAAGATGCTGAAGATAATGAAATGAGAAGACAAATAGCAATAATTGAAGCAGAGGCGGAGCTAAAAGTAGCTTCTGTTAAGTCAAAAAGTATGAAAGCGTCGAGTTCTGCGGACTGGGCAGAGCTGGAAGAAATTAGTACACATGAAAAAGTAAAGTCTTGGTTGAATGAACCATTAATAGCAAATCCACCAGTAATGAACATTCCTGAAAATAAAAATGTTTCTTCGGTTGCTATGACAGAAAATAAACAAAATGAAAAGTTGAATTTTACTCAGTTGCAACCAAGAGATGCAACGAGAGTTTTACAAAATCTAAAACCGTATGACCAAAGCAATAAAATTGTACAAGCAAACGGTCCGTTTAAAACTTCCATACCGGGTATTGTAAATAACGGCAATTACGAACGCACTTTAGAGACTGAACCCATAAATAAAGAATTTTCATCATTGAATTTAATAAAGGATTTACGAAAGCAACTCAAGCTATGACCGAAGCTTTTCAGTCTCTAGCAAAATCTAATAATGAAAAATCTTTAAACAAGCAAATTTTAGGAAGAAAATTACCGGAGTTCTCCGGCAATCCGGAAGATTGGCCAATGTTCATATCTTTATATAGAAGCTCCAGTCTAAAATGCAACTTCACTGATGAAGAGAATATGGTTCGCTTACATCGAGCACTCACAGGTAAAGCTTTGCTTACAGTAAAAAGTTTATTCGTTTCTCATCAAAATTTAAGTACGATTTTGAACATTTTGGAAACTAGGTTCGGGAGACCAGCCGTAATTATAGAAACAATGATAAGTAAAGCTCGATCCTTACCATCTGTAAGAAGTGAAATTCCGGAAACGTTAATCAATTTTGCTACAACTATACAAAATATGACAGCTACGGCGAATTCGCTAAATATGGTCGCTTACGTAACAAACCCTACTTTGTTATAAAGAACTTTTATCGAAGTTACCTATACAGTTTCAGTACGAGTGGGCCAAAAATGTTAAGAGTAAAGGTTTGTCTTTGCCAACATTGGTAAATTTTTCTGAATGGCTAGAAGAAGCAGCATCAGTTGCAAGTTTACTATGGAGACCATCTACATCAACTGAAAACGTTTTTAAAAAATCTGATAAATTTTTTAAACCTAAAAACAAAACGTATTTCTAGCAAACGAAACTGACGTAAACACAGAGGGAAAGAGAAAGGGTTCATGCTCCTTTTGCTCAATAGATAACGATCATTCCATTACTCAGTGTACTAAAAATTCAAGCTTTGAATGTAAACGATAGATGGGAATGGGCGAAGTCTCAACGACTATGTTTTTCATGCCTTTTGAAGTCACCACACCGAGTAAGTATTTGCCGTTTCAAGAAAAAATGTGGCATTGATGACTGTCAAAAGGTGCACCATCCACTCTTGCATGCTAAACCTAATGAATTAGACAAGTGCAATCTTCAGATAGATGAGGAAGAAAATGACGAGGAAGACGATGCCGCTAGGAATAATGAGCAAGGAAAGGAAAAGAAGAACGATGAGATTGAAAGTCAAGAAAAAACAGATTATGTAGAACAGGAAGTCTACACAATAGAACAGCAAGAAGAACACTCACTACAAGCTAGAACAGTTGGAAAACGAGTACTGCTTAAAGTAGCTCCAATAACTATTATAGGAGAAAAGAAAACAGTCGAAGCCTATGCATTATTTGACGAAGGCAGCACTGTAAGTCTGATAGATTCTCGGCTAGCACAAGAAGTTGGAGTTGTTGGTTCAACTCAGCCGCTGAAGATGTATTGGACAAATGCCAGCTGCTATGAAGACTCCAAGTCAAAAAAGATCAACCTGAGAATTAAAGGTAAGCTAGATGATACAGTCTTCGATCTAGCTAATGTACGAACCGTAGAACGACTTAATTTGCCATGCCATTCAGTAAATGCGACTAAATATGTAAAACAGTGGAAACATTTAAGACAGTTCCCCTAGTAAACTTAGACAACGTCAAGCCAAAAATACTAATAGGACAAGAACACGTTGACTTGATTATAGCACGTGAGGTAGTACAAGGGCCAAGCAACGCTCCATTCGCCTCAAAAACAAAACTAGGATGGGTGATCCACGGCAATGTGTCACTCATGAAAGACAGAGTGGACGCTGAATTTACATATCATTGCTGCAACAAAGATCCTGAGATAGAAGAGTTGCTTCGTGAAAACATTCTTGCTGACAACTTAGTGAAGCCAGGAAAAAAGTCCTGTCCCAAGAGGATAAGAAAGGTTTAAAGATTATGGAAGAGACATGCAGGCAATTAGACAGCAAGCATTGGGAAATCGGGCTATTGTGGAAAGATAGAGAAGCAAGATTACCAGAAAGCAAGAAAGCCGCATTGCGGAGGCTTCATACAGTTGAAAGGAAAATGGATAAAGACGATGCATTTGCTAATAAGTATAGTCAGCAAATTGACAGCTTTGTACAAAAAGGGTATGCAAGGATTCTTACCGAAGAAGAAGCAAACGTCGAACCTGAAAAAACTTGGTACTTGCCTCATTTTGCTGTAAAACATCCAAGCAAGCCGGATAAGTTTCGTTTCGTATTCGATGCCAAGGCTAAGTCAAACGGAGTGTCTTTTAACGACCATTTGATAACTGGACCTGATTTGCTTAATTCATTACCAGGGGTCATATTACCTTTTAGAGAAAAACAGTTTGCTGTAGTAGGAGATATTGAGGAAATGTTTTTGCGAATAAAGATTAAAACAGTAGATCAAGTAGCACAAAGATTTCTGTGGCGTGGAAGAGACAGAAAGACTCCACCGAAAATATATCAAATGCAGGTAATGATATTCGGGTCTGCTTGTTCTCCGAGCTGTGCGATATACGTGACCAGACAGAATGCCGACACAAACGCAAAAAAATATCCTGCTGCTGTATCAGCAATATACAACAACCAATATGTTGATGACTATTTAGATTGTTTTCACTCAGAAGCCGAGGCCATAGATGTAGTAGGTCAGATAATAAACTGCTATAAAGAAGGAAAATTTAATATGCGCAACTGGGTAAGCAACTCATCGGCAATAATAATGGGAATTCCACCTGAACTGCGTGCTAAGTCAGTCGCGGAGGTACAATTTGAAAGCTGGCCAACATCTGAAAGAGTTCTGGGTTTAGTCTGGGATCCAAAAACAGACTATCTTAGTTTTTCTGATAAAGTATTAGAGAAGTATGCAACCATATTAAATAAAACTTCACCTCCAACGAAGCGAGAGGTGCTTAAAGTGGTAATGTCTATTTATGATCCTCTAGGTATACTATCTCTTATAACAATACGAGGAAGAATGCTACTACAAAAGTCTGGACCGAAAAACTTGATTGGGATGAGCCTATAAGTGCATCGCTATTCGAAAAATGGCAGTCTTGGTCGATCGAGCTTAACAATGTACGAGATATTAAAATCCCTCGCTGGTATGGATTGAACTTAGATATAAAAGACATACAACTGCATACGTTCTGTGATGGCAGTGAGAAAGGCTATGCCGCTGTGTCGTATATTCGATTTATATCTTTAAATAAACAGATTTCAACTGCAATAGTAATGGCAAAAGCTAGTGTCACCTCCTTGAAACCTATTACTGTACCCCGTATCGAACTTCAAGCTGCTGTAATGGGAGCTGAACTATCCTCTATTGTGCAAGAAAGTCACAGAGTCAAAATAAATAAAAGATATTTTTGGACCGATTCGAAAATCGTTTATGGTTGGATTCAATCAACTCCAAAACGCTTTAAAACATTCGTACCCAATAGAGTAGGAGAAATTCATGAATTGACTCAGAAAGAAGAGTGGAAATGGTTACCAACATCGTTAAATGTCGCAGATGATGCTACGCGAGTTCTTAACAACGCAGAGAGTTTAGCGAATACACGCTGGTTAAATGGTCCTAATTTTTTGCTTGAAAGAGAAGAACTCTGGCCTGCTTCGACAATGCTGGAAAATACACAATCCGAACTAGAAACTAGGAAAGAAGTAGTACTTTTAACCTCCAACGAACCTAAAACATTAGTTAGATTTGCTGCATTTGAAGATTATCTAAGAGCAGTAAATAGTACACCACGGGTGTTTGTTTTTATAAGAATATGCAAAGCAAAAGTCAGGACCCAAAATAGAATTTGTAGCAAAGAAATAACCCTCGAGGAGTTTGAAAGGTCTGAAAAATTACTGCTGAAGCAGGCTCAATACGAATGCTTCTGTGATGAAATAATACGTTTACAAACTGGTAAGGATATAAAACCATCAAGTAAATTGTTTAAGTTGAATCCCTTTCTGGACAATGATGGACTTTTACGATTATCAGGTCGTTTTGAAAATGCTGAATACTTTCTTCCTGAACACATTAGAAAACCTTTTATACTCGATGGAAAGCATCGGTTCACAAAATTACTGATCAGGCATTATCACCGAAAAAATCATCACCAAGGAAGGTGTGCTGGCTAGCACATTAAAACTATAGCTATACTACCTATAAACTATACGCTATAACAAGAGAACAATAATCTGATCTATATTTAATACTGGACTGACAATTAGACATATGTCAAAACATTTAACCATAACATTCTCCACCTCCTCCTACAATGTGGCGACTCCGGTCTTCTCTTTATGGTTACCTTTGCATCTATTATTAGCCAGGAATCCAAAGTTATCTTTGTTTCTTCATAATGCTTTAAAGTAAGAGAGAGCTTTCTTATATGTAAGATGTTCTGCATATTGAGTGTTGTACTGTATTTCAGCTATGTAAGGCTTATTAGTACCAAATAAATAGTGGTATGTGTCATAAGATACTTCCACTTGTAGAGCAAGTGTCTGACGTTTCAATCCGAAGTTATTTATCATTTTCGTTTGAGTCTTCATAAAGTTCTTCGTAGACGTTTTGGTTACATACACCATCTGGCGCAAAATGTAGCGATGAATGATGCTCCTTTTGACAATTGTTAACATTGCATTTTTTCTTAAATTTACAATGTATGATTTGATGTGGTGATTTACCCAAACAAGCAAAACAAAGCCTCTGTGCTTTTGCCCACTTCCATCTCTCACTTGCACTTAACAAAGAAAATTGCTGACATTTGCTGATGGAATGTCCGTTACTTGACTGACAATAAGAACAGGAATCAGCCATATTATTTTTTGCTTTATTTGGAGTGACCACTAGATTTTCGTATTTCGCTTTAAGCTTTTTAGAGGATAAAACTTTATTTTTTCGTTGATAAGGTTTCCTCCTCTCTGATGCTTGACGTTTAAGCTTAGGAGATATCATTGGTGTTGGTAAGTACATCAAAGAAGCTATAGAAGCTGCCTCTTGTAACCATTCGGAGAAATCTAATAACGTAGGAAAAGTTAAACATTTATTCCTTACATTCTTGGCCCATTCATATTGTAAATATACAGATAATTTTGATAACAGTTCTTTCAGGAGAGTTGGATTTGTAATATAAACCTCTAATTTTAAAGAAATTGCTGTTGCAGTTAAGTTTTGAACTGTCATTGCAAAATTAATTATGCTGTCTGGATTATCAGTAGTCACTTTTTGAAAAGATTGGGCTTGCTGTATCATGTTACCAAGTATCAATTCCGGTCTGCCAAAATTAGTTTCTAAAATATTTAATAAACAATTTAAGTTCAAAGGAGATACAAATAATGATTTAACTGCCAAGAGGGCTTTACCTGTTAAAGCTTTGTATAAACGGACCATGTTTTCCTCGTCACTAAACTTGCATCTCTCTGTCGAAGTTCTATACAACCCTATAAACATAGGCCAATCCTCAGGGTTACCTGAAAACTCAGGCAGCTTCCACCCTAAAATTTGTCTATTTAAGCAATCTTTGGAATTAGCGTTCATCAATGTTGTTAATCCTTCAGTCATAGTCTTGATTGCCCCCGTCAATTCATTGATTATAAGTGAGTCAATATTACGCTGTTCTGCTTGGATATCTTGATTGTGCAACTTAGCAGATAGTGTGCAATATTTTTTGCTAATATTTTGTCCATAGTCTTCTCTTAACTCTAAATTAATGGTTTCATCTTCCAAATGATAATACGTTGATGCATGAGCTTGACTAGGTTGTTTACTTTTATTTAAATTTAAACCACTGTTTCGGATTATACATTCTCTTTGAAATGCAGCATCAGCTTTGATTAGTTCTATCTGTCTGTCAATGTTGTTAATTTTCATTTGTATAAGCTCTTTTTCAGTTTCTAATTTGGCAATTGCTTTGAGCTTTTCTATCTCTATGTTATAGAGTAATATTTGTCTTTTTTCTGAACAGTTTCCAATAGTAATTTTTGTTCTACTTACATCTTTTCTATTGGAATTCATGTTTTCGTCTGGCTGTATATGAGTTTCTTCTGTCTCTTGAGTTTGCATTCTGGCTGAATGTCTACTATTACTACCCATCCTTCTTGTGTTTTCTGTCTTTGCAAAAATTTACGGCAAAACTTTTTGATCTATACTACTACACTGAGTTCAAGCTACTCGAAGGACCATTTATGTGCTGGCTAGCACATTAAAACTATAGCTATACTACCTATAAACTATACGCTATAACAAGAGAACAATAATCTGATCTATATTTAATACTGGACTGACAATTAGACATATGTCAAAACATTTAACCATAACAGAAGGGAACAAATTCTCAACGAGTTGCGCTTAAAATTTTGGATTATAAGCGGACGCAACGCTGTGCGAAATTGTCAGCGATCGTGTATTTTCTGTAAGCGTAAAAATGCTAAATGTGAAGATCAAATTGAGGGGAACTTGCCTACCTATAGACTTACTCCTCAAGCCCGGGCATTCATAGTGACAGGAATAGATTATTTTGGGCCGATGAATGTCAAAATAGGTCGAAGGCGGGAAAAACGCTATGGAGTACTGTTTTCTTGCTTTACTACAAGAGCGGTTCACCTTGAACTTGCTGCAAATCTCACAACAGATTCTTGCATAATGGCCATTCGTAGGTTCATCTGTCGAAGAGGTTATCCTAGACAACTGTGTTCGGATAATGGCACAAACTTACGTGGAGCAGAGAAGGAGATGAAATTGGCCTTAAATTATTTGGATCAGAACGAAATTCATCAATTCTGCACTGTGAGACACATCCAATGGTCATTTAATCCCCCAGCAGCACCTCATATGGGTGGAGTTTGGGAGCGAATGGTAAGGTCTGTGAAAGTAGCTTTAAGGGCAATTTTAAATGAGCAGTGTCCAAAAGAAGAAGTTCTTCACACTTTTTTGCTTGAAGCAGAATATTCCGTTAACAGCCACCCGCTTACTTACGTATCCTTTGACCATCAAGACTATGAAAGCTTAACACCTAACCACTTTCTCATCGGCAATGAATGTCAGGTAGTTGCCCCAGGAGTTTTCTCTGGAGATGATCTACACCACCGTAAAATGTGGAGAGTCGCTCAATACTTTTCAGACTTATTTTGGAGGAGATGGGTGAAAGAGTATTTACCTACTCTAGTCAGTAGAAACAAATGGCACAAGTCAAAGAAAGATCTTGCCATTGATGATATCGTTATTATTGCTGACGAAAACAATCCTAGAAATCATTGGCCAATAGGAATTATAGTTAAGGTTTATCCAGGGCGAGATAATAAGGTCAGAGTAGTAGATATCAGGACTGCCACCGGAGAGCTGAAGAGACCTATCCACAAAATAATTCTGCTACTCTCCGCCAAGGACAGCAGGATCAATTAGGAGGGCGGGAAGATGTTATGGTCATTTTTGATAGAAAATGTCAGATTTGTTTATATTGTCAATGTTTTGTTGAAAATAGAGTTTTGTCCGTTTTTCGTTCTTACTTACTAGTTAATTTAGTAGAATAGAATAGTATTTAAGTGTGTTGCCGGCACAATTATTAACTCTATATTATCGTCGTCATTAAATTCATCCATAGCTTCACACTTTTACTCAAAAATTTAAAAGCTTTACAAATAAACACACAAAAATTGTCAATTAGAACACCATTTAAAAACAAAAAAAATTAGTCTACGAACAAAAACGGAAACAAAATGAACGTTTTTAAAGAAAACTCATGAAGGTTTAACACAGATTGTTTTTTGAACACGCTTCATTACAGTAATGGCGGCAACATATGAATTACTTTTACGTCCTAGGAGTTTTTTTTTTACATTCATTATTGTCCTCGGAGGTGAAAAGTACTAAATAACCTCCTATAACAATAATGATTGGCTTCTCATCCTAAAAACGGTCCAATAAAGTGCTCAATTACGTACTACCTCAAAAAAATATATTTATAGCTATTTAGCGATTGAAGCGAGACTTTAAAAACGTACATAATTATTTATGTGTCTTTGCATATATATGCATGTATAATTATATAGCAATTTAGCAAGCAAAGCAAGCTCTTTTTTATAATATACATTTGTTGTAACCTTGCGAGCGAAGCGAGTCTTTTTTCATACCCTTACGTATATATTTATAGAAAACTACCGAGCGAAGCGAGCCCTATTCGTTATACCTAATTTTACACTATACCTATATTCACGATCGAAGCAAGCCCCTATGCGTATATAGTTTTTGCATTCTAGCGAGCAAAGCAATACCCTTTTTTAATGAACCTACTATCTTGCCTCTTAGTATGATCAAGCAATCTTGCGAAACGAGCCTCATTTTATACGCTCTCTCATACATTTATAGCAAACTAGCGAGCGAAGCGAGCCTGTATTGTATTAATTTTATTTTATATATTCTATTAACGTGAATTACTGATACAACGCATTCCTAGTAATGTATTGATCTAACATATATTGGATAAAAAACTCGTAATCCATTTGTCTCTGACTAAAGTAGAATCGAGTGTTTAATAAGGTTATTGTCCTTTCTATTCCATGTCTTGGGAAAGATGTATCTCTTAACAATACTTATGTAATACTAAGTCGGTTTAAGCACTTAGCTGTTATCTAATTGAAGGCATTAACAAGGGGCAGTGTTGTCTTCGAGTTAACAGTACTTTGTGCATATCAAGTTCTTTTAATGATACCTAGACTATTAGACATAATCTTACATAGTTCTATGAGGTGAACGAGTGAACGACTAATGACTACGTGATGCTTCCGTGCTCTTACTTAAACTGTTAAGCAGTTTCTAACTGTTCAAAAAAAATAATCAAATTGTGTACGATGTGTTGAAAATTAAAATTCAGGACAAATATGCAAGAGTGGACTGGCCAGCCAGAGCGGCAGTCCTCCTAGGGCACCTCAGCCAAAAATAAACTTACATAAAAACCGACGAAAATTAAAAAAAATGATTAACGAATTAAATATTTTATGAAATATATTATGAAATATCATTATGAAGACCAGAGTCAAAGGGGCCCAATACTTTAAGATAGGGTCTAAAGAGCTTCTAGAGAAAAATGTTTTTAGAGAATTTAAAAATATAATGAATTTGTTATTGTTACCGAAATATAAGGCCTATAATAATAATAATGCCCCTTTTAGGGCCTTTCGGCCCTTCTGGGTATTTGCCCTGCGGGAACCACCTCGGGTGGGTCACATCTACTATGCTCAAAGTAAAGCTAAAATTGGCGAAATCTTTATACATCGAATTCTATTCATAAAAACTGAGATTATAGCCCGGGCTGTGAACCCCGGATGTCCCACTCTGTTTCGTTACGTCTAACTCATCAGGCTCTGTCGGGCGCCCTGATGAGTTAGACGGTAACGAAACAGAGTGGGACAGACATTATGTCGAACCATCAATGATGACGAATGTCGAATGATGGAACAGTTCCCAGATGTAGCATTGCATTTTGCTTGTTACATTTTCCTAGGTGTCTCTTGCACAATTATATTGTGTCAACTATTCATGTTTTGCAAAATCGGTAGTATCAAATGATATATGTTTTGCTTGCCATGCATGATGGCGGTATGAGAGCACCGCTCGTCTCTGGTAAGTACTTCACATTATATTCTTCGGAATTTATTGAAGGTCAGAGTGAGTTCAGGCTCTGTCGGCGCCGTGATGAGTTAGACGTAACGAACAGAGTGGGACATGACATTATGTCGACCATCAATGAGACGAAATGTTCGAATGATGGAACAGTTCCCAGATGTAGCGTTGCATTTTGCTTGTTACATTTCCTAGGTGTCTCTCGCACAATTATATTGTGTAAACTAAACCTTACTTAAATTTACACTCATGCTTAAGTATAATTATTACTACTACTCTTGTAGAATTTGACACAAATGTACATCTACAACCTTATGGATGCACATTTGTGTCAAATTCTATCTTGAATTGCTGATTTTTTTTTATTTCGATACCTAAGTAAAAATTGATCATTGAGTAAAAAATATATGGTAAATATATATATATATTATATATATATATATATATATATATATATATATATATATATAATATATATATATATATATATAATTTATTTTATGTTATTTAATATCATATGATCAAACAACTGAGTAATTCATGTTTTAGTATGTGCTTATATCTAAGGTATACAGGAAATACAATTAATTAATATATATAATTATATATATATATATATATATATATATATATATATATAATATATATTATATAAAACGATATTAGTAAAAAATATTCTTTCGCGTGAACTCATCCACATACATGAACACATACAGATTGACTCCATGATGGAAATTACTCAGTACGTTTTAAAAAATGGATTATTCTGGTGAAAACTCAGCTTCGAATTTTTATCTACTCCTTGTATTGTAATTTCTACATACAGTCTTGTTATCTCACACTGTAAATGTACTTTTACTTCCTAGGGAGGAAAAGTGAAAGTGATGCCAACTTGACAGAATTTTAGTAAAATTTTTAGAATTTTAGGAAATTTTTAAGATTTTTCGGTGTTATGTTGTACTACGGGTAGAATATACAATTACACACGCTAATGTTAAATTACAAATATAGTATTATCCATTATTCTATTGACAGCTTACAATAAAATAATGTGAAGATAGTGGCTTTATTCTCTCTTCATCTGAGTAATTGACATGGTAAGAATAAAACTAAACTAACACAATAACAATTAGGAGCTGAGAATATATTAATAGTTGTTAGTATTAGTTTTCTAGTCGTAGATAAAATTTAACATGCAACAAGGGATGAAAGTTTTCAGCTCTCGTATTATCTCCCTCGTCAAGCCTCGGGAGCCAAAATGTTAGTTAACTCCCTCAGCAAGTTTCGGGAGCTAACTAGTTTATAGCTACTACGGGAGCTACTCGTTCAAAATCAATAACTAGTTTACTCCTTCGCCCTACCGGCCTTGTGAGCTAATGAAGTTTCCTCCTTCGGCGCTGCCTTAGCAAAACTTTAACTTGAGTTGTAAAACTTACTTTCATCCCCTGTTGCATAAATAACTATTCCTATATTCTTGCGATATAAAAGAAGGAAAAGTTGTATGATAATTACTTAAAAGAAATATTTGAATTTTCTTTGTCGACAAACTACATCTAGCACCTAACAGATCTACATTTATTACAAGTCATTGTCCTCAGAGTTTGACTAAACGTGATCGTGATCACGTGATCCAAAAGAGTTCAAATGTTTTATTATAGCCATATCGAACCCTTTCACATAATATGTAAAAGGGTTTTATCTCTAAGTAGTTTTATGAAAAAGGTTTGACGCCTCATCTTTCTCAGAATAGTTGGAATGTCAGGCGCTGTAAGTCTCTCTTCTTCACGATACATCTGAGAAGTACGACAGATATTAATTTTATATCCTTTTGATACTACCGAGTTTTGCAAATCATGAATATTTGAAACTATATAATTGAGCGAAAGACACCTAAGAAATCTAACAAACAAAATGCAGTGCTACATCTGGGAACTGTTCCATCATTCGACATTCGTCATCATTTAGTACGTTCACAACACTTCTAGATCCACGGATCGTATAGGATACGATCTCTCAATACGGTAATATAGCTGTATGAACATGCGGAGGGATCCGATCGCATACGCTAAAACTAGGGAGATAGGATCTAAATGGATCCCCCGATACCCTTTATGAACCTTTAGAGACAATCTTATTTAACGGACGATCGGTATTAACCTTCTCGTCGAAATTTTATTTCACTTCTATTTTACCGTCTTTGATCAAATAACTTTTGTAACATTTTTGTGTAACTTTATTATTATGCAATGAAATCAAATTTAATTAAATATATTTTTTTGTTTTAAACTTCCTTATAACCAAAAGTGAACCATCACTGTAAAAGACGCGATGTTTTGGCGGGATCAGTTATCACTAATCTCACTCGATCGACTAACAAAGACGCTGTAAGAACCGTGAAGTTAGTTGACCGTATTGCATACGAATCCAATACGATCGCCTCTTACATACGCTGTGTGTACGTAGTAATTGACATTTCGCACAATTATATTGTGGCAGATATTGAATTGCTTTATGAAGAAGCAATTTTAAAGTCAATACATAGTGACGTAGAATTATGATTAAAATTATTTATCATTAGTATCATGATTATAATTAGTAAATTAAATTATTAAATAATTATAGCTAATTAATAACATGATTAAAAAATTATCTGATAAAATTATAATTTATTACGGCAATTTCATAAGTAATTTAAAAGATAAAATTCATTAATTAACCAACGAATATGAATATTAATTGATATTCATTTTATATATATTATAATATTTAAATATATTATATTATATTATATATATATATATATATATAATTTATTTTATGTTATTTAATATTATATGATCAAACAACTGATTAAGTCATGTTTTAGTATGTGCTATCATATCTAATGTATACAGGAAATACAATTAATTAGTATTATATGACTTACTATTAATTCTTATGTTTAAATGAAAATTGGTTATTTACTTTCAATTAGAATGTTAACGAATTTATATAGTAATGGTCGAAGAAAAAGGTGTAATTTATGATACACTAATTTGTATTTTGTATTTATTGTAATGGTCAATGAAATTTGTTTTATTTACGTTGCATTAAGTAGTGTTTATTATAATGAACAATGTAAAAACAAAAATTAAAAAATCCCCGAAAGGCGAGCTAAGGGTATAATTAGAGGACTGATCGCCCCTGACCGACAATTGCTCAACCCATAGCATTAAACTTGGAAGACGATAAAGCGTGTATGTCGCCACTGCTCTGTCGTAATACCCTTGGACACAGGATTCCTAGTAGGCCACTGCTCGAGATGAATAAAATACCTGCCTGTAGCGATTGCACCACTTACTACCAATACTACTCTAATTAAACCTGGGTAGAATTAATAATTAACAAATTGACCTACATCTATCATTTATTTTGCTCATTGTTTCAAAATTACTTTTTATCTTTTTCAAAGTCAAGATTAAAATTAAACGAGTTAATTTTTATAAAAATTAACAAAAAACGAGTGGATTTCTTTGACATTAATACTAAGCCACTTTAAGTTATCATTTCTAAAAATCAACAATCTAAATGACTTGACTGGATGACTAATCAATTTTGAGTATTCATTTTTAAAAAAGAATATTTACAAAACAAGACATGATTGCTATATAAGCAACTTAAAATCCTAATTAAAATGACTAATCAACTTTAGTCGTTCATTTTTAATAAACACAATCCAAAAAACTATGAACGATAACTATTATAACACACGGCTAAAGTCAGTTGACAGCGCGCCAAAAAATGTGGAAGGGAAAGCGTTCTATTAGTTTAGACCGACCTCGCCCCTTTCCCCTCCACCTCATGCCAACATCAG
The DNA here is from genome assembly GCA_018340805.1 of Microvelia longipes. NCBI lineage: Eukaryota > Metazoa > Arthropoda > Insecta > Hemiptera > Veliidae > Microvelia > Microvelia longipes. Next base: position 5,371,946 of record JACMZG010001913.1, read on the forward strand.
CATAAAAAATACCTTTTTAGTAAATAAAATCATAAAAAGGCAACACTTGTTGTAAACATTTGTAACCTCGCGTCACTTTTATTTCCCTCAATGTGCATTTTGATCTATTTGAGTTCGTTTTGTTTCATTCCAATCTGTTCAATTCATCCAATTATTGCAGAGTTGTAGTATGATCTGAGTTCCTATATTTGACGCATGGACATTGACGTATTCTTCGAGCAATTGAAGAACTTGCTCTTTGAGTACAACACAGGGTCCGTCAACCAAGAGACAGCATTTTTGCATGAGAGACATGGCAAAATGTCATGTCTTTCAATAGATGACAACCTTGATTTTATTTAATTCATGAATACGTACTTGTCAGATAATTTCTATAATATAAAACAATACATATTCAATTTTACAAACTCGACACAAAATAGCAGTTGGTTTTGGAAAAAAGTAATTATAGCTGACGATTTAAATAAACTTTTATCATAGAACTCTTATGATCCATTGCATTACGTAATTAACAACTTCAACTCCTCTTAATTCATACTTCCGAACAAAGTTAAATCAACACTTAGTTGGTAAATTTAAAAGATACAACAATATTCCTACATAAAAAGTAGCAAATAATTGTTAAAAAATAAAAAATACGATATTAAATAAAAACAAATAATGAAATTCAAAAAATAACCTGACTTACAGTGTAAGTTGGGATTTTTTGTTACTTAAAAGAAGGCATTTTTTTGTTAAAAAAAGAGGGTTGAAAGCTTTGAGATTTGGGGGGTTGTCAACTGACTTTAGCCATGTGTTATACTATAAGCATCTTCAAGAATTATTAAAAAATAATTCAAATGAGTTGAAATTTGATAAAAGAATATCCCTTAGTGTAATGAATAAGTTTGCTAAGTTTTGCTTTTTCTTTGGTCGTAAAAGTTTATCAGCATCGAGTAAGATTGATGGTGGAATAGGTGACCGCGATGGATAAAACAAATTTATTCACTGCATCAGGACAAGCAAATGAGTCCGAACATGTTACTGTATAAATTTGATGATTTCAATATTCTAGGTCGAGCGAAGCGAATCCGAAATAGTAAGAATGAGCGTAGTGAATCCGACGTAGCGAGGAAAATTCGAGGTAGCCCGTACCGATTATGTATTTTTGTTTAAAATCGGAATTTTCAATGCAACTGAACGACAATTATGGGTTACCCATTAGACAAGCAGGGGTGTTTTGTTAATAAAAGTGTAATGGCTGGAACCGGTCTCAATTTTTCGTAAATACCTTCCTGAACAAGGATCTGCAATTCTGCCGACTCGTATCGGATGGGTGTCCCAGGCAGATCGCACTTTAGGGGTCAAAGGTTCTGCCTGGGACACCCATCCGATACGAGTCGGCAGAATTGTAGAGATCCTTGTTCAGGAAGGTATTTACGAAAAAATTGAGACCGGTTCCAGCCATTACATTGTTTGTTACCTCGGGTAGTAAATTGACCTGTAAAGTGCGTTCTGCCTGGGAACGCCATCGATTACGAGTCGGTTAGAATTGCAGATGCCTTGTTCAGGAAGTATTTACGAAAATTGAGACCGTTTCCAGCCATTACACTTTTTATTAACATAACACCCCTGGGCTTTTGGTCTAATAAGATGGAACATCTAATAAGATGGTAAGACAAAAGACCACTTACTTGTTACTCTGAGAAAACATAAACACAGTTGTATTATATTTGCATTGAGGTCAATTAAGAATGAAAAGTTGTGTTATAGTTATGCCGACTAGTTCTCACGGCTTTCTGTTTTTCCTCAACTTTTTTCAATTCGAAGTTACATCTCGCCAGGTTTCGTCACTCCTACACTTTGCATAATTTAACTACAACAAGATTATAGTTTGCAGCACCTCCTCTCATTCCATCGGATCAGGATGTTTGACCAGGAGTAGACAGCGGTGGTACAGAGGGGTGGAAAAAAACCTTTGAAAATCGGGAAACCGCCTCTATAATACGACACACGGTTAAAAGCAGTTGACAGGGTGAAAAAAAATGCGAGGGAGTCAATGTTTTTAGTCCTGGGGGTTGAACCACGCCCTAATGAGGCCAACCTCATTACACTAAACAACTGCGGGTCCTGGCTATGATTCCTGCGAGTCCCACGTATATAAAATACGTAAATACGTTTCACGAAAATTTGTATGTGTTATATATATATATATATATATATATAATATATATATATATATATATATATATATATATATATATATATATAAACTCTACAAAAAGACAAAAATATATACAAAATTAAAAAGGTTGTATTTACCGCAAGTTGAAGAAGCAATCGAAGAATCAGCTACCGTCGATACTTGCTGTTGGATATAAATATCCCTGGACCGGTTTCGGCATAACGCCATCATCAGCAGGCGGGGCAACACTCGAGGTCTCAACTAATAAAGTTAAATCCTTATACATGGTTTTTAGGACACAGAATCAAATGAAACCGTTCCGATATGGCCACTTTAAGTGACCAAAAAGTAAAACTGTGAAAAATAACAGAGAACCAAAAATAACGCTAGGTAAAAAATTATTTTCGAGTGAGGTGTCGTTTTCGATGTTTCTGGGGTGCTGAATCCAATAAAACCAGTCCGGAGTCGATAAGACTTATTAAAAATAAGCTTTTCAGGTTCGAATCTTGGTACCGTTGCTAATATTTTATCATCTAATATGCTGTACGAGGTTTGTTCAAAAGGATCGTGAATTTTGTTTTTTTTTTTAATTATTTATTTATTCATGAATACCTATTTTGTCCCCTTCAAAGTCCCCATGAGATATTATACACTTGTGGCAACGGTTTTTCCAATCTTCGAAGCACTTCAAAATATCATTTTTTTGTCTTGTTCAGCTCCTCCTTCGATACCGTCTTTTTCTCGTCAAGCGTAGCGTCGTCCATTGATGGGCCTCTTCAGTTTAAGGAACAAGAAAATGTCACAGGGGCCAGATCACAGGGGATCTGGCTGTGTCAACATTAGTGTGTTGTTTATAGCCAAAAAGTCGCGCACAACTAAAGATGTGTAAGTAGGGGCGCTATCGTGGTGTAAAAGCCAATTTTTGGTCATCCACAAATCCAGGCGTTTCTGGCGGATTACGATTCTGACGAATTTCGCGGCGACCCGTCTCATGCCCAAATCATTGATAAAAATCGAATGGCATGAGCCAATCGATATGTTTGTTTAGGTGTCTAGAGATATTGCTGACTCTAACGGTGATTTGACAATTGGCCAATATCATTTTCTCCACTTCAACAACGTATGATGTTGAAGTGCTCAGGCGTCCGGCACGCTCTTCGTCGTTCACATCTTCTCGGCCTTCTGATTACATCTTGTACCACCGATAAACCTTGCTTCGGTCCAAGGTAGCTTCTCCGTATGCCACAGTCAACATTCGGAATGCATCCGCGCACTTAATTTCGTTTTCCTCACAAAATTTGATACAGGTTCTTTGATCCATTTTTTGAATGGGTAAAATCGAAGACGATCCAAAAACACGTGCAAAGCAAAGCATCTGTCAACAATTAAGTGAACATTCAAAATGGCCTTATCGGCATAAGTGAGAGACATGAGTACCAACATAAGGCCACAAAAAGATCGAAATTCGAAATGCGCACTTTCTTGTTCATCAATCCTGTTTTTGCTTAAGTTTTTGGTATGAAAAAAAAAACTTCAGTTATATATAACTCAGTTATACATATATTCAATAAATGAGCAGTAGCGCAATAACTTATTACTTAATATGTTTGAATTTTCCAAGGAAACTGCGCTGAAACTAGCATACACTTCAAATGAGTGCAAATAATGCAATGCCATGTAGTGTATAATCCAGGGGCGGACTGGCCATTGAAGGCGAGGGCGGCTTTCCTCCTTGGACCCCTCAGCCAAAAATAACATAAAAAAATATCGACATTTTTTAAACACATTTTTAAAGTTATGGTATATACATTTAGCTTAATCAAGCAGGGCTCTATAGCAGCATTATAAGGCTCTAGATATTTATTTTTAAGTTATATTTTGATCTTTGATTAAATGAAGTTAATTAATTAGTCGAAGATCATTTTAATAAGACCACAATAATCTGGGGTCTAATTAATTAAATTAAGCTTGCTATAATCATTAATACTACTCTTGTTAAAAGTGGACCTCGCTACTTGAAAAGTAATATGGGACTCCCCTTTTTGGCCCCTTGAGATTTAGATTTAGGCCCTTTTAGGTCAAACCTTCCTAGGGTCTTTTTAGCTCACTGATATAATATATGGAATAAATATAATAAATAAATAAATATGAAAAAAATTATAAATTATGAATTTCATTATAAAATATGTGCGATATATGTGTATTTACTTCAAGTGGGCCATCAAGGTCGCTAATTCAGTGACCCTATATGACACTACATGATTGATTATTCACCAGGCATACTAGACAGATACCTACACTGTATTATGTCTAAAACCTATCCAAGTCTTAGGATGTAGATTATGCAAAACAAATAGCTTGTTTAATATAATACAAGATAGCTATCAGTATTGCATGTGTTCAGTGTTAAATGCATATTTATAAATATGCATTCATGACCTTTTATTGTAACCTTAATGTCCTTCGTCGAGGAATACAAGTGAAATTTTAACCAAAATCTAATATAATATGTATAATCGTGGAAACGATAAAATAAATGGACTTAGGCCCAGTGGCGGACTGAGCCAAAAAGGCCTGTGGTGGGTTCGGCCTACAAGGGCCCAAACCTACATCTTAGAGGGGGGGGGTCCTATATGGCTTTCCAAGTAGAGAGTTCTACACTTAACTGGAGTAAAAAATAAAATAAAATGCCCGTTTTAGGGGCCTTTCGGCCCATCAGGGTATTTACCCTGCGGGAACAACCTTAGGTGGGTTAACTTTAGGTGCATCTACTATTCTCTAAGAATTAATAAAGTAGACGAAATATTTTAAATACAAATACTATTCATGTAATCTTAGAGCATAGCCCGGGCTGCGAACCCCGGACCTCTGGTGCCGAAATCGAGTGCAATTTTTTTTATAAATATTCTTTTTTTTAAATTACATATTTATCAATAATTTATGAATTCATTATAAAGTACCTCTCGCATGAGGTCTTGAAAAAGACCTGTGCCGCGAGAGGGCAATCTAAGCAACTTTTTTCTCTACATTCTCTTATTATTATTATTAATTGTGAGGGTAGGTGTAAAACCTTTTGCACTGCGACTTTGAGTCTTTTGTACAAGTACCCTCGTGTTTTAAGCTTATAGGAGATCCTTTCCTTTTATTATTTCTAAAAGTTTGTGTACTAAGTTGGCATCTGGGTTTTCAATTCTGCTTAGTGTGGCTTCTCCAAACAATAGAAATCTCTTGTATGCTAGAGCTCCGCATTCAAAGATGATGTGTGATGATGTTTCAGGGCATTGGCCACAGAGTCTACAGACAGGCTCTTCTTGAAATATGCCGATGGTATGCATATGTTTGCGTAAGTGACAATGACCAGTTATTAAGCCCGTCACTATATTCAAGTTTTTCTTATTTAGCTTTAGAAGAGCCAATCTGTCAATTTGGCTTGAGGACTTCTCAACATGAGTTTACTGTGCCTCAAACCAGGAGCATTATTCTAGTATTGTTGGTGTTTACCTCTAAGTCATTCATTCACTGCCGTCTTGACTTGTGTTTTCGAAATGCAAATAACTGGTTCAGGTCCTATTGGAGTTTGATTTGAACCTTGTCTTGCTAAATCATCTGCAACCTCATTACTATCTATACCTTTATGTCCTGGAACCCATCTAACTGATACTTGATTTTCAGCAGCCAAACTGGTAAGGTTTTGTAAACATTCCCACACCAGTTTAGAGTTAACTTTGTTGGATCCCAGGGCTTTTATGGCAGCTTGACTGTCAGTATAAATGAACACTGACGCTTGCTTAGTGTTTCGCTTGAGATTTTCGAGAATCCAGGTGTTAAATGAGAACAATTCTGACTGAAAGACTGAGGCATGTTTGCCTAGAGGGATAGAGATTTTATTTTCAGTGTTAAATTCATACACACCTCCACCTGATCCGCTGTCCATTTTAGATCCATCTGTAAACCACACAACAGCATCGTCTTTTGGTGGAAAGGAGTCTTCAACAAAGTTACAACTATAAGTAAGAACGGTTGATCATAGGAGTAAGATATTGTCATGTGGTCGGAGTTCATATCTAGTAATGGATTACGAATCAGTGTGATTATTTCAGAGTGTCCCCGGTGTGGATTTGATTTCCAGTTACCAGAAATTTGTGGTCTATATGCTGCTAATCGAGCTTCGCTTTTGATGACAAGTTCAAGAGGAGGAAGCCCTAGCATTACTTCTAAAGAAACTGTAGGACTTGTGCTCATAGATCCAGTTATTGAAAGACAGGCCAGCCTCTGAACAGAGTTTAATTGTTTTACAGCAGTGGCTTGGTTTGTTTTAGGCCACCATACCAGAGAACAGTATGTGATTACTGGTCTGACTACCATTAAGTAAAGCCAGTATAAAACACGTGGTTTTAAACCCCAAATTTTTCCAAAGGCTCTCCTTAAGGATAAAGTATTAGTTTGATTTGTGAATGACTCTATCTAGGTGAGGGTTCCAAGTCAGTTTTTTATCTAGTATCACTCCAAGGTACTTTACATGATCAGTTAACTGTAATCTTCTTCAAACAGCATTGGGGTTCTTACAGTAGGTTGATTTCGCTGCTTGGTAAAGATTATTAGAGCTGTTTTAGAAGGATTAACTGAGAGATTAACATCTCGACACCACTTTTCAATTAGTGATATTGGGTACATTCTCTTCCTTATATGAATATTATTTTTTTATTGGTAATTTATAAATTATTTAGATAGAAAGAAAAAATAAAATAAAATATATTTAAAAATAAAATATAATAATTATAATTTATAAGGTTTTAAAAATGAATATATAAAAAACTGTATTTTTAATACAGTTATATTAATTTGAAATTTTATAAAATATTTTGATAGGTTTACTAATCTAATAATTTCAAGATTTTTAAACAGGTTAGCGATAAGATTCAGGGTTAGTTGTTAGTATTATTTACATTTATTTGGTTAGTTAGGCATAGTATATGATTGTTTGTTACAGTCATTATTTTTAGCGTTTTCTTTTCTTTGTGAAGAAGTGCTGTTTGATTGTCTGTTTGAAAGTTTCCATTTTACTAACTAGAGTAGTAATAAAAGAGAAGTTACGAGAAGTTAGTTCTTCAACTAGAGCAGTATTTACGATAATACGACAGTATGGCCGTAAGGGCTTGACTATTGAATACATCAATATCGAAGGCGCATTTCTTACAACAGTGCTAGGGACACTGAGTATCAAGTAATTTACTGAATTTGGCTAGTATTTCTCGCAAGAAGTGATTATATACAATAGTATAATGGAATAGTTGGAATTGAATAAGATAATGCTAGGGGAGAGAATAAACAAGGGGAATGGAATGTACCAGGAGTCCTGGTCCAGGACGCACCTCGTTATCTAATAATCAAATACCTTTACGTGTAACTATGTTGTTTTAATACAACATGAACAACATATTTCTCACTATTTGTCAATGTCAGTACAATCGACTAAACTCGTGTTTTAATCAACTCATCCCAGTTAGTGGCAAAGAAAATCGTCGCAATGGAAAAATTGCTCTTATAAAGGTCTTAAGATTATTTGTAAGATTTCATTATTAAGAAGTTTTTATTTTTCATCAAAAATGACGGTCGTCGGTCTATGTACGCTGACGAAGACGAATGTCGAAAATTATCTAAAATCAATAACCATAACACCTATTTTAATGTTTTATGTTATATATATATATATATATATATATATATATATATATATATATATTATATATATATATATATATATATATATATATATATATAATATATATATATATATAAAATGGTATGCTCGGCTAGCTTTTCTCGGACCAACTAAAACCTCGTAAGTAATGTTTATCTTTTTTCCCTTATTGCGGAAATAGCTAGTGATAGACATAGTGATTGTCATTAGGGAAAGGTGATGGATCACCTAGCAAGTAGGCAATGTTTTTGGGCCCTTTTTTCTAACACCTAGATAGAAGATAGCGTTCTAACACATAAATCCTAGTGCAGGCATTCTGTATCTAATCCACAGAAAAGCCGTGGCTTCATGATATGCTTCCTCCTGCTAGACTAAACTATACATGGCAGAAATACACACACACATTTTTATACATACATATATATAAATCGCACAGGCTCGGAACCACCGGCTTATTGTCCCTTTTGAAGGACGCCATGTGCTAGGATTTCCGTTCTCGAATGAAATCCTAGAGGTCCCGACTGGGATCGAACCCGGACTGTCTAGCTGGCAGGGCACGTGCTAACCATAATACCGAGACCCCCTAAATAGCTAGCATTGCCTTAGCTATATTTATTCATTAAAACTTGTTCTTCAAATAATTCCCTCAGGGATTTCTCTACCTCTTCTCTTTCCATTAAGTTTTACTTAACAACCTTTACTTAATAACCTGTCACAATCGACGATTAAATAAATTAACATGTGAACGACAAATTCTTCAATTCGAAATGAAACCGGATTTAAATCTATTAAAAAGGAAATTAAAGAATGATTATAACATTAACGATATGATGGATTGCGAGAATGAATTAAAAGAAATAGAGAATGATTCCATAGAGTTTCGTAAAGTGAATAGATAGGCTTGCACAAGATATTAATCGTGGTCTTTACAAGAAAAGATTGTATATCCGATGTGAACATGAATTATAAACTCATTATGATCAACTTTCTGTTTTACAATTACAGTTTTCGCATCAAGGGTAGTATGGAACTAAGTGTAATTGACTTTATTTTTTATTTAGCAACTATAGTAATTATTAATTGTAATAACAATACTATAATAGTGACTTTACGAACTATTAAAGAAGAAATCAGGTACGGGGTACCTCGAAACTTGTGGAACCGTACCTTGGGTACGGATCAGGTACCCGTACCCCGTACCCTATTATCAGATAATAGTATCAACATGCATCTAGACCACGTATGTACCTTGTTTTTACAAGACGAAATGTAGAATTAAACTGAGTTCTACAAAAAAACACATATTTATGAACTCAATTTTGGTTCAAGTTGCGTAATTGTGATAAAAATTTGAATGGCATCAAAGGTTATGAGAAGTAGCGGTTGTTTTAGAGGGAGTATTCCAGTAAATCTTCTCTTCTTCCGGTCATTTCTGGTTTTCCCTAGTTCCAGTTTTTCTTGATACATTCAGTTAAAATTTCACAATTTGTGAGTTGTTGTTTTCAATATAATTTATACGATTTATTTGTATTGTTGACGTGGTTTATACGAAAGTACTGATTTGTTTGTCAGCTTCCGTTGACCAAGCAAGATTTTGTGGAACTTACAAACATTTAATTAGTTAAAAGTTTTATTGGTTTCAAAGGACATTAAAAACATCTAATGATGTTTACAAACTTTTTGGGTGAAGGCAATGATTTTTTTTTTAGTTAAGCTAGTTGATAAGGAAGAGCTTTGTAAAAAAATAAGTTTTGAAAATCCAATATTTCTTCACTTACCATACTACAGTCAATCCTTTAGTTTAATAATCCCTAAGATTATAAGCATTTTGGGGATTGACCAATCAGAGAAGCCGCTGCCACCCGTTACTTAAAAAAGCAAGGATCTTGAATAAAGGGGATGACGCACTAAGTCGATTTGCCATACAAAAAAGTGACCCCATCGAGAACCGAAAAATAGAGACAATTCAACACAAAACACACGTCAAAAACTAACTGCACCAGCTTGGTACAAACTACGCATGCTTAAAATTCTCATAACAGCGCAGGTCTTGAATTTTAGAGGCAAACTTACCTCTCAATGGTTTCCCATGGCTTATTGCTAGAGAAGGTTATAAACACGCTTAAATTATCAATCACTAAAGTGGCTAAGTATAGTCCAAAATTTAAATTTAAATAAGCACAAATGACTTAACAAGCACCACAAATGTAACAATCACGAGAAGCACAGAAGAAAGTAGAGAAGCAAACTCGACAACATAACCTGTGTTTGGCGCCTTTTTTTATAGGGTAAGTTTGCTCCTATTTCTCTATCTCATAAAACTTCCATAGGGCAGAAATGTTCCTTAATGCGTCATCCCCTTTATTTAAGATCCTTGCTTGAAAAGAGAAAAAAATCCCTAACCGCTGTAGGGAAGTAACCTCCTTCCCGGCAATCATTCACTTCGTTTGTGGTTCTTTCTTGTGTTTACGTCGTTTTGAAAACTACTTTCAAATTAATCGTGAAAATTATATCAGAAAATAAAACTACACAAAAGAAAAAAAAACATCGCCAAGAAAACACGGGTAAAATAACCTGATTTGTTTACAAAGTTTTTTCCCGCAACCCTCTTGAAGAATTTTTTTTTAGAATTAACGGTGCCTAAACTGACCTGTCAACATTTTTAAAGTAGTCGATTGACTGTAAAGGGTGTTTAATTTCACTTCGCTTAATTCCAAGTTTAGCTGCACCACTAAAAATAGAATGGAACAAAGGTGAGGTAAAGATTATTTAGTTCTGGGCAATTCAACCAAACAAATTTTATAATGTTCGATATTCGCCAGGCAAAGTCCGTAGCAGCGACACCGTCACTGATATGAAATTGATAACAAAAGGGTGATGAACGTAGAGATAAATACTAGAGGAGGTATAGCCTATCTCAATACATTGAAGACATAGTAAATGCATCCGTTTCATTCTCAGCGGTCACTTATACAGCACTGACCACGCTCAATATCAATTTTTTTTGATCCGATAAAAATCATAGATATAATAGTCGCATTGAAAAGAAACTCAATCGAGTTTATACGAAAAGGTAACTTGTATAAAACTTAAACTCAATAGAATCATTTTCTGTTTTTTTACAATTTTTTAAAAAACGTACACATGTAATTCAACAAAAATTAAACTAATGCTGATGATATAAAACTTGGCACACATTTTTGTCTTATACCTAGCTACATGCCTAACAAATTCAATTCGATCGCATCATTTTTCCGCTTTTTATGATTGTTCAAAATTTTCGCTGAGTCATTTTTGCGGGTTAATGACGTCACAAAAAAAAATATTTTCCGAATAGCACAACTACCGCGGCAGATTGATTTTTGTACGAAGTTTTAACTCTATAGCATGAATTCACTTGAAACGGACAATTCCAGGTTCATCCCGGTTTCGGATTTTTTTGCAAACACAATACTTTTCCTATATACCTACGGTATAAATGAGGAAAAGTAATAAATAAATAATTTCAATCGGCTCTCATGCTAATCCTATGATAAAAAAATGATCGCCCTATCATTTACCCGCTTGTAACTTTACAACTATATTTTTGAATCGCGAATAAAAATCCGAAAATAACTATTATCTATCGAATCCACGGTCATAATATGTACCTTCGGTACCCAAAATGACGTAATACGAAATACCCGGACTCATCGCAGTAAACACAGTTGTGTCAGAAGCCTTTTATCAGAAAACATTTTTGTACATTATTTCTTTTAAAAACGAAAGTAAAAGTATATATCAGGTTGTGGTACCAGATTCTATCCAGGTACAATTTCCAAAGAGGTACAGGTTATACAGTGAAAGTATAAAGTCCCAGTACCTCGTACTGGGACGGGTTCAACTACTTAGCCTTGGACCCAAAGGATTATTCCCTCATTACTTGTTTTCTTTAAGAAAAAAAAAACTAAAGAAATTACAAAATTTTAAACAACTTAGACAAGTTAGTTATTAGTTTTTTGTATGATTTCTTATAATTTGTAAAGATTTTTTAAAAATTAGATTATTACTTAAAATAATTAAATAAAACAATGGTTAAGGTTTGGCTGTTAATTATTAATTGCTTATTAATTATTATTAGCAAATGTCTGTTCAAAAGTGGCTCCATTTAACTTTTCTTACTTTATTTTACCTTTCTTACTGTATTTTCCTTTTCTTACTTTATTTTACTTTTCTTACTGTATTTTCCTTTTCTTACTGTATTTTCCTTTTCTTACTTTATTTTACTTTGCTTACTCTATTTTACTTTGTTTACTCTATTTTACTTCTCTTACTTACTTTACTTAGCTTACTCTATTTCACTTTTCATACTCTATTTTACTTTTCTTACTTTATTTTACTTTTCTTACTTTATTTTAATTTTCTTACTCTATTTTACTTTTCTTACTTTATTTTAATTTTCTTATTTTACTTTTCTTACTTTATTTTAATTTTCTTACTCTATTTTACTTTTTTTACTTCATTTTATTTGTCTTACTCTATTTTACTTTTCTTCCCCATACCTCCTAAAACTATTTGATTTTAGCTAAATTATTTATCCGTCATGGAAAGGGGTGCCAGATGTTTGGTAACCGAAACCGAGACCAGGACGTCCAAATGCACCCCCTCCCTCATTTCCCTTTTAACACAGTCTGCGTATACCTTATTTATTTAAAATAACGTTTTTGGAACCATCATCAAACAAATTCTGGCGCGGAGGTTCGCAAGCCAGGCGAATTTTCTTTGAAATAAGCGCTTTCTTGCTCATTTCACTCCCGAGCCTCCTCTTAGTACACAAGTCATATGATAAACATTGAACTAATACTGATACTTAACTTAATAACTGATAATATTATTATCAGATAAGACATATGTTAGTCTTATACATGCGTACCAAAACGTTTAATGATTTCTCGAAATCTTACTGTCAGTATTGCGGGTTAATGACGTCATAAAAGAATTATTATTAGCCCAACTACACTTATAGTGTAGCTGTGTCCAAAATTTAAACTCTCAATAGAAGTTTATAAAAAATATACATATATAATATATGTTTCTACCTTGTAATTTTTAATTTTTAGAGCAAGGATGCTTAGTTTGGCAGTAGGGCACGTGTTGTTTCTAGTTAAAATCATTAAAGCTAAATACTAACTGAGCTTTAAACTAGTGTAAATAATAACGTGCCTTTTTTCACCAATTTTAGAGGCATATATTTGTTTTGGTCTAAAATAATTATGTTTGACAGTGTTGTAGTTATTCATTGACTTAAAACTTTTGTTTTTTTTAACAACCAAAAAGAAAAAAGATACGTAAAAGATCAATTAAAACGAAGATAATATTTCTTGCAAACACAATTCTTTTTTTTTTTTGTTATATCTACGGTATAAATAAGGAATAATAAGAAAAATAAATGAATAAAATAAAACAAGCATAATTAAGTAGGTAGTAAGAAAAGAATAGTAGACTAGAGTTGTGAATATTCTAGATAAAGCTGTAATATTATAACAGTCGCATGAGGAAGCGAATCTACCTTACCTCTTATATATGATTAATTATGATTTTAATGAATTGGTCCATTATAAAAGATTATATTTATTGAAAGTATTTAATAGTTTTGGATCAAGGAAGTTTAAAAGATACAAAAATGCATTTATCAGTAAATGTTACTAAAAATGAAGAATATAAAAATAAAATTAGTATATACCTCGGAACTTCCTTATTATATCTGATTCAATAAGCTCAGTTTCCCACCAATTCGGAATCTCTTCGATAGCCCTTAGACAAGTCCCGGCTTCAGTCTAAAAATCCTGGAGTCCCAAAAGAAGTCTCAGAGACGCTTACTTTGTTGTTTCAGGTTTTAAGAAGAGCCACCACGTTTATCAAAATTGTTGAATTTTTTTGATCGAAATCAAGCCTCGGAACTTTTTCTTATCATGTTAGATTTGCCTCGCTCATCTTCCCTACTTCGGACTTGCTTCGTGCGTCCTTAAAATTTACAAATCTACAAAATTATACAGCAACACGTCTTTAGACTCGCTTTGCTTGTCCTCTGATAGTTCAGACATCTATTTGAGTCCCAGTGATAACCCATCCACACATGCCCACCCACCAGGCTCAATGCTGCTTAACTTTTAGGATCTAACAAAAATCATGGATTGTTAGATCGAGATGAGTTGTCCTATCGAAATCGAAACTTGGTGTACTCATTTAAAACGTAAATTTGAGTACTATATTTCATATCAACCGGATTATTTACCGAATTTTTTACAAGTATTTAAAAAACGTACACAAGTCATTCGATAAAAATTGAACTAATGCTGATAATGAGATGAAACTTTGCACATATGTTAGTTTTATACATGGCTACATTTGTGTTGAATCTCACTATGATCGCAACATTTTTCTACATATTACGGTTTTTGAATTTTTTGTTGTCATTATTGCGAGTTAAGTAAGGATCTAAAAAAAATATTATCCGAATATCACAAGAGCACCTATAGACTGATATTTGTACAAATAGTACGTTCACACGCACACTTCTAGATCCGCGGATCGTTTAGGATACGATCTCTCAATACGGTAATATTAGCTGTATGAACCATGCGGAGGGGATCCGATCGCATACGCTAGAACTAGGAAGATGGAATCAAAATGAATCCCCTGATACGCTGTATGTACCTTTAGAGACGATCGTATAACCTTCTCGTCTAACTTTTATTTCACTTCTATATTACCGTTTTTGATGAAATACCTTTTGGAATATTATTTTTTTTTAGTGTAACTTTATTATTATGCAAAGCAATCACAATTTAATTAAATATATTTTTTGTTTTAACTTCCTTATAACCAAAAGTAAACCGCGATTACTATAAAATTCACTATAAATGACGCGATGTTTCGGCGGTATCTGTCATCACGTAATCTCACTCGATTGACTAAACAAATACGCTGTAAGAACCGTGAAGCTAGTTGACCGTATTGCATACGAATCCAATACGATCGCCTCTTACATACGCTGTGTGTACGTAGTAAAACATTCAACTCTCAAGCATAAATGCACTGAGAGCTACTATAAACGTGGAAAAATGTTGCGATCGGATTGACAAGTGTCACGCATGTTGCCATGTGTAAGACTAACATATGTAAAGTGTCACGCATGTTGCCATGTGTAAGACTAACATATGTGAAGTGTCACGCATGTTGCCATGTGTAAGACTAACATATGTGCCAAATTTTGATCTTATTATCAGCATTCGCTTAATTTTTTAAACAAATCGCAAACAATCGGCAACTAATCCAGTATCCAATTGAGTTGTTATTCTCACAAGTGTATATCTTTACCTAATGAATAAATTCATCAAGTTTCGCATTAATACGACAAGTATGTATGTACGCGATTCAAAGTCCGTAGCAGCGCCACCGTCGCTGATAAGAAATTGATAACGATAGGGTGATCGTTGTTAAAGGCCTTATGGGGTTTCTTTGGTTTTTCTTATTTGTGACGATTATTTTTTTAAATTTTTTATCAAAGTGCTTTAATTTTGATAATTATTTATTTATTGATAATTATTTAATTAATTTTAGGGCGTATATGAACTCAGTCGAATCACTATTTCGTTAAAAAATAGGGTTTAATGGGCTGTCATGAGTATTTAAATTAAGTGATAAGATGGTCCAAATGAAAATATAGTGTTTTATTTTAGTTATTGTTAATTAATGTTACTTTTAAATAATTTTAGTTTGCACAAACACACAAAATTACCTTTTAATTGCATTTAATTGTTGAAATTAGTTGTCATAGGTATTTAAATTAACTGATAACAAGCCGATTTTTACCGTAATGGTGTTTTAATTTATCAATCAATTTTATTTACACACTAAAATAATAAATAACTCAATAAATTTATGTTTTTGTAAAATGTTTGTTTAAATTATCCGTTTAGGTTTTATTATTTCTGGGTTAAATCGGACAAATCCAAGTCTGTAGTGATAAGAGCCTGATTCTATATTTGAAATCCTGGAATAATCGAAGTATTTATCTATGAAATATTGGCCATTTTTTTAGCACCAATGGTCATTCTATTAGTTTATGCCTCATTTATCACAAATTAACGAACAATAAAGGAATAAAAGAAGAATTTTCAACGGCTCCCATGCTAATCCTATGATAAAAAAAAAATTTGTTCACCCTTTTGTTTTCCCGCCATTGGTATTGCCAACCTTACAACTATCTCTTTGAATCGCTAATAGGAAAAGTATTGCGTTTGCAAAAAAATCCGGATCAGGGATGTCAACGACATTATCCGTTTTAAGTGTTTTAGGGACCCCTTAAGTGGTTTTCACAAAGTTGTGTGTCTCTATGTGTGTCTCATCGTAGCTCCCAGTGTATTTATGCTAGAGAGTTGAAACGTTGTACAAAAATCAGTCTACTGCTGCAGTTGTGCTATTCAGAATTTTTTTAAAGACGTCATTACCCAGCAATAATAACTCATCGAAAATTTCGAAAAAACCATAAAACGTGAAACAAATATGCGATCGAATTGAGATTTAGCACGCGTGTAGCCATGTATAAGACTAACATATGTGCTAAGTTTCATAACATTATCAGCATTAGTTACAATTTTATCGAATTACTCCTATACGTCTTTTAAAAAAATTGTAAAAAATCGTAAACTAATCCAAATGGGGTAAATTAAGTACAAGTGTATACATTTACGTAATAAATAAGTACATTAAGTATCGTTTTAATACAAGTATATCCATAATTTATGTTAGATCATAAATGTAAAGCTGCATTGAACGTGGTCAGTACTGCATGGGTGAAACGGATGTGTACTATCTCAGGACGAGCGAAGCGAGTCTGAAGACGTGCTGCAGTAAAAGTTTGGCGAATTGTATATTCTAAGGAGGAGCGAAGCGAGAATGACGAGGAAGGGTTCCGAAATACCCCATACCAATTTTATATTATTTTAAATTATGAAATAAACATTTACTGAAAGATAACTTTCAGTACGTTCACACACACTCTAGATCCGCGGATCGTATAGAATACGTACACAATACGGTCAACTAACTTCACGGTTCTTGCAGCGTATTTGTTTAGTCGATCGAGTGATAACTGATCCCGCCAAAACATGGCGTCTTGTATAGTGAAACTTCACTTTTGGTTATAAGGAAGTTTAAAACAAAAAATATATTTAATTAAATTGTGATTTCTTTGCGTAATAATAAAGTTACACTAAAAAAATAATATTCCAAAAGTTATTTGATCAAAAACGGTTATATAGAAGTGAAATAAAAGTTCGACGAGAAGGTTATCCATTAAATACGATCGTCTCTAAAGGTACACACACAAAAAGACAGCGTATCGGGGGATCCATTTAGATTCCATCTCCCTAGTTCTAGCGTATGCGATCAGATCCCTCCGCATGGTTCATACAGCTTAAATTACCGTATTGAGAGATCGTACTCTATACGACACGCGGATCTAAAGTGTGTGTGAACGTACTATTTTATAAGAAATTTTTTTTATAAGTTATAAGGAATTCTATCTTATCTAGAAAGAATTAGAAATTCTAGGTATTGCAATAAAGTATAACAGAGATATCTTAACTTTTAAAGGGACCGTGACGCCGCAGTGGTTTCATGTATAACATATTCTGTGTAATCAGTTGTAAACTGATTACACAGAATTATTTGTAGCGGCTTTAATTTCTTATTAAAATTTTAACTTACCACATGCCAGGGTCTCAGATCATTATGGATATTTTTTTTACTTTTCCTCATTTATACCGCAGGTATATAGGAAAAGTATTGTGTTTGCATGATAATCTGAAACCGGGATGTGTCCTTAGGTGTAGTTGTGCTATTACGAAGATATTTCTATGACGTCATTACCCGCAACAATAAATTGGCGAAAGAAATCGGAAAATAATAAAACGTGGAAAAATGTTGCCATCGGTTTGAAATTTAGCACGCATGTAGGCATTATCAGCATTAGTTAAATTTATATTGAATTAAAAAAAAAATCGGAAAATAATCCAATCTAGTTAAAATACAATTAAATGAAAACCTTTACGTAATAAATAAATACACTAAGTTTCGTTTCAATACGACAAGTATATCTATGATTTTTGTTGGATCATAAATGTTAAGCAGCATTTATCGTATTCAATACCTGGATGGGTGACCGCTAGGAATAAAATCGACGTTTTTACTATCTGAAAACAAGCGAAGAGAGTCCGAAGACGTTTTGCAGGATATTTAACTACTTTTATATTCTGAGGACAAGCGAAGGGAGTCTGAAGTGGGGAGGATGAATGCAGCGAATACGATGTGATGGAGAAAAGTTCCGAGGTACCCTGTACCCGACTTCTTTTATCTTTTCAATTTTTTTATTATTATCAAGTGCGTTATGTTTAGTTGTGTTAGGTGATTGTTCTATTAAAAAATCATTTAAAATAAAAATTCTGGCGCGGTGGTCCGCAAGCCGGATGATTCTACTCGAAATTTTCTTTAGAATGCGTGATTCTGTGCTTAACAATTCATATCTGTTTAAGGTTCCGGTTTATGCTTTATAATATGAGCAGTTACTTAATTATCAAGCGATATTACAGTGTATCGACAACTTTAAAAATCTTGACAGCTCAGTTTAGGCACCACCGATTAAAAAAAAAAAATCCCTACAAAAAGGCAGCGGGGAAAAAACTTTGTAAACAAATCAGGTTATGTTACCCGTGTTTTCTTGGCGATGTTTCTACATTTTTTGTGTAGTTTTATTATTTAGGAAGTATGCAAATGTGGAAAAAATGAATTGTGAAGGGAAATAATAAACACAAGAAGAACCACAAACGAAGTGAACGAATGCCGGGAAGGAGGTTATTTCCCTGTAGGGAGAAGCCGCTGCCAGCTTGGCAGCGGCTTCTCTGATTAGTCGATCCCCAAAATGCTTATGACCTTGGGGATTTTTAAACTTAACGATACACTGTAGTGACTAATTTTTCCATATTTATTAAAGTAAAAGCACATAATTATCCAGTTAGTTAATTTGATTATCCATATTTGCCGTACAAAAAAGTGACCCCATTGAATATCAACAAATATATAGAATTCAACACGAAACGCTTGTCAAAAACCAAGTGCATATGCTTGGTACAAACGGCCCATGCTTACAATTCTTACAACAGTGCATTCTTACATATTAGAGGCAAACTCACCCCTCAATGCCATTGTTTATTGCTTGAGAAGGTTATAACAAAACACGCTTAAATTATCACTCACTGAAGCGGCAAAGTATAGTCCTAAATTTAAAATTAAATAAGTACAAATGACTTAACAAGCACCACAAATGTAACAATCACGAGAAGCACAGAAGAAATTTGAGAAGCAAACTCGACAACCTTGCTACATAACCTGCGTTTGGAACCTTTTTTCATTATAGCCAAGGGGAAGGTAAGTTTGCTCCTATTTCTCTATCTCATACAACTTCCATGGGGTCAGAAATGTTCCTTAATGCGTCATCCCTTTTATTCAAGATCCTTGACTAGAGGGGGCATAGCCTATCTCAATACATTAAGAGGCCTGAAACATCATTTTAGAGCTCTCAGGGGCTCTGTGTAACCTTATTGAAACCTCCTTTAAGAGTGAGTTAAGGTTATAATAAATCAATTGTTTTCGGCTTCCCACTCACTGTTCCGTGTTTTGATTTGTATTTTTAACGTTCTACTGTATGACTTACTATAATTTTGTACTGATGAGATTATATTTAATAGCAAAGGTGGTAAGGTTACTTTGTCGATGTTTCAAAATTTAACCTCTCTACTGGCTAAAAATTTAACAAATAGGCCTCTCTACTGGCCAAAATTTAACAAATAGGCCTCTCTACTGGCCAAAATTTAACAAATAGGCCTCTCTACTGGCCAAAATTTAACAAATAGGCCTCTCTACTGGCCAAAATTAACAAATAGGCCTCTCTACTGGCCAATTTAACAAATAGGCCTCTCTACTGGCCAAAATTTAACAAATAGGCCTCTCTATGGCCAAAATTTAACAAATAGGCCTCTCACTGGCCAAAATTTAACAAATAGGCCTCTCTACTGGCCAAAATTTAACCAATGATTATTACTAGGCCTCTCTAGTAATAATATCTCTATGTCTAATCATATGTTACCTTCATTTTTGATAACTCTTATCTTTTGTTGTTTTCTCTTACATTATTTGATATTGTATAATTGTTGGTTTATTTAGTTTAATGGTTATAGTCTTGTTGTTTATGTTTTAATAAATCTATTTACCCTGATGACGACCAGGATCCCTGGTTGAAATCTCGGTAGTTGTTTTTTCAACTATTTTTGCACTGCTGTCTTCCTTTATACACCTTTTTATCGTTACATAAAACTAAGTTTTATAAGTGTCTTTTATTCATTAAATTAAAGCATTATTATTAATTATTAATAAATTATATCTATCGTCACATAAGTAATCTTTAATATAATAATATATTAATTGTTTTGATCCTGCTCGTGACATCAAAAGTGCTGATTCCATCTCAGATGTAAAGAATCTAGTCAGGGTGTAGCGGTAAAAGGTAGTGGGCCTAAAGTAGGGGATCCTTAGATGGCCCACTAACCCCTCTATATTCTGAAGAGAGAGTTCCTTCTCAAATACCTTCCAGTGCCTTTCATGCGTCTGACCACAGCGATACTGTGTTCAAACCTTTAACAAACTCAGCGTAATTTTTACCGTCAATTTGTCTGTATTTTCTTACATAGCGTATAAATTCATATTTTTTTAAGTAATTTGTAAAACATAGTCTTTTTCGAAGCGTGAATATCGTGACGTATTTTTCTACCTGATTCGTTATAAATACGTTATTTTGTTTTTAAATTTTAAGTGTTAAACCTTTTCAATAACAGCAGTGAAATAATAGAAATTTAGTGTTTTTTCAGTGGCAATTTTGTCCGTTTTTCGATTCCATAGACTTTCGAATATATTAAAGTCTATCGAGTGCTCAGGATTTGGATTTACTCGTTTTAAAGGTAATTCTATATTTTATAAGTATCTTTCAAAATATTCTGATGCGTCGAGTTAATTATTAAATAAAAACTCTGTTTTGAGACTGTAGTTTATAGTTAATTTTTTCATTTTTTTCTCATTTAAGCCGTAGGTATATACAGTGGCGTACCTATGGGCCCGCAATGCGGGGGGGGGGCAAAAAGATATATTAATATTAGGAACCTACTAATAAAAAGTCGTGGGGCCCCTTATAACAGTTGTTTACAATCTCTTTACCTAAAACTGGGGCCCTGCGTTTAATCATAGTATAGACTTTTTTAAAATCATGAAGTCGCGGGGCCCCTAATAACAGTTGTATACAATCCCTTCACCTAAAAATGGGGCCCTGTGTTTAAGCATAGTATAAACTTTTTTAAGATCATGAAGTCGCGAGGTCCCTTATAACAGTTGTATACAATCTCTTCACCTAAAAATGGGGCCCTGCGTTTCATGGGGCCCAAGATCATGAAGTCTTGGATCCCTTAGTTTGAATTTTGAACAATCTCCCTGGGAATAAGGCCCCGTTTAATCTTGGTGAGTCTTCCTTTGGATCATTAAGTCCTAAGGGTCCCCTTTTTTGAGTTTGATACAATCTGTTTACCTAAAAATAGGCCCCCGTTTGATCTTAGTATAGTCATTCTTAAGACCATCAAATTATGGGGCTCTTGTTTGAGTTTTATACGATCTCTTTACCTAACAAAAAGGCCCCGTTTAGCCTTAGAATAGTCTTCCTTAAGATCATCAAGTCGCAGGGCCCCTTGTTTGAGTATTATACAATCTTTTTACCTAAAAATGGGGCCCCTTTAGTCGTAGTATACATTTTTTCTTAAGATCATTATGTTACGGGCCCCTTGTTTAAGTTGTATACAATCTCTTTACCTAAAAATTGGTCTCGTTAAATCTTAGTATAGTCCTTCTAAAGATCATCAAGTCCAAAGGGCCCTTTGTTTACCTAAAAATTGGGTCTCGTTAAATCCTCTAAAGATCATCAAGTCCAAAGGCCCTTTGTTTACTAAAAATTGGGTCTTAAATCTTAGTATAGTCTTCTAAAGATCATCAAGTCCAAAGGGCCCTTTGTTTACCTAAAAATTGGGTCTCGTTAAATCTTAGTATAGTCCTTCTAAAGATCATCAAGTCCAAAGGGCCCTTTGTTTACCTAAAAATTGGGTCTCGTTAAATCTTAGTATAGTCCTTCTAAAGATCATCAAGTCCAAAGGGCCCTTTGTTTACCTAAAATTGGGTCTCGTTAATCTTAGTAAGTCCTTCTAAAGATCATCAAGTCCAAAGGGCCCTTGTTTAAGTTCGTTGAATCTTAGTATAGTCCTTCTAAAGATCATCAAGTCCAAAGGCCTTTGTTTAAGTTTTATACAATCTTCTTAACAGAGATGCAAAAATGAAGACTGAATAATAATTATTTAATCGATTCATTGCCCTTAGCTCAACACATTGTGTATTTTGCGTTATATGTAAAATACATACGCATATATAATACAGTATAATAACCAGCAGTATAAACTGACATTGAAAATCTAATTTGTTTTATTTTTGTCTGTAAAAAAACATTTAACATTCCAAAATAATTAAGTTTAATTAAACATAATACCTATACATACAAACAATGAGGATGTATATTTAGGTATAATTATTAGGCCCAATTCTTAAATCTTTTTAAATTTGATTTATTTATTTTTTGTAAACTTATTTTTTTTATTTTTTTGCTACATTATTTTGATTTTTTTATGATTAATAAAACACAATATTTAAAAAAGAAAAAACTTATTTATTATACTTTGTCTATCACAATATTACTACAATTTATTCAGACGCGTTTCGGGACGTTTCCCATCTTCAGTGTATAAATAAACTTTATACTTTATAACTTTATACTTTATTGATAAATTTTAGTTTATTTATACACTGAGGATGGGAAACGTTCCGAAACGCGTCTGAATAAATTGTAGTAATATTGTGATTTAGACTTAGACAAAGTATAATAAATAAGTTTTTAAATATTGTGTTTTATTAATCATATAAAATGTGCAATTATCACAAAATCTCGGTCGAAACAACAAATTTTGTCATTATTTTGAAGCAAATGTAAAGTTATTTTAAAGCAAAATGTATGCAAAAAGCCAACCAATGCTTATTCGGATAAATTTTAAACTAACAGTTGCTTATCTGAACACATTTTAGCCAACCTTTGCTAATCTGTACACATTTTAAACCAACCATAGCTAATCTGTACAAATTTTAATTCAACCATAGCTAATCTGGACACATTTTTAGCCAAAAATTGCGAACTTGGATAAATTTTAAATCAACCATAACTTATCTGGACACATTTTAAATTCAGAGTAATAAGACATTTTAACATTTTATAGTTAACATTTATAAGTTAACTATTACTAATCCGTACACATTTTTTGGTCAACCGTTGCTTATCCGGTGACATTTTTGACCAACTTAAGCTAATCCAGACACATTTTCAGCTTACATTTACATCCGAACGGTTAGTAACCCTGTTGTTACAAACCTGTTACCTAACCCACATCTACCCACTGTGAAATGAAAAATTTTAATTAAACAAAATTTTATTTAATTCATTAATTTTTTTTTAAATGCTGAGCGTAATAGATACAGCTGAGCTGACTGCTACCTCGTGTATATATCGCAACCCGAATTTGATAATAAAATAAATTATGTATTTAGATTACTGCGCACGTGGCTCCTAATAAAATCAATTAAATTATTATATTTTTACTTTTCCTCATTTATACCATAGGTATATAGGAAAAGTATTGTGTTTGCAAAAAATCCGAAACCGGGATGAAACCGGAATTATCCGTTTCAGGTGTTTAAAGGCCTCCTGAGTGGTTTTCTCAAAGTTGCTTGTATGTGTGTGTCTGTTATCATCGTAGCGCCCAGTGTATTTATGCTAGAGAGTTGAAAATTTGTTCAAAAATCTGTCTACTGCTGTAGTTGTTCTGTTCGGAAAATAATTTTTTATGACGTCATTAACCCGCAATAATGACTCAGCAAAAATTTCGAAAATCATAAAACGCGGAAAAATATGCGATCGGATAGAGATTTGGCACGCATGTAGCCATGTATAAGACTAACATACGTGTCAAGTTTCATCTCATTATCAGCATTGGTTCAATTTTTATTGAATGACTTGTGCATGTTTTTTAAATAATGGTAAAAAATTGAAAAATGGTCCAATCGAGTTGAAATTTAGTACAAATGTACTAAATAAATAAGTACACTACATATCTATATACCGTGTTTTGCAAAACATGAATGGTTGACACAAAATTATTGTGCGAGAGAGACCTAGGAATTGTAACAATACGGCAAATGTACTCTACGATTCATTTCAATAAGGCAAGTATATTCATGATTTTTGTTACATCATAAAAATTAAAGAGCATTGAGCGTAGTCAATGTTGTTTGGGTGACCGTTGAGAATAATACGGATGCATTTACTATCTGAAGGCGAGCGAAGCGAGTTCGAAAGCATGTTGCAGTATAAATCTGGTGAACTATATTTCTGAAGACGAGCTAAGTGAGTCCGAAGCAGGGAGGTTGAGCGTAGCGAATCTGATGTGATGAGGAAAAGTTCCGAGGTACCCCGTACCCGACTTCTTTAAATAATTGATAAGATAATCATATGAATGATAATCATTGAAATTTTGGTATATTAGTAGTTTATATTTAAATGAGTGACTTTTCCTCATTTATACCATAAGTATAGGAAATGTAATTTCCTTCTACTCCAAATGTAATTTTCGAAAATTTCACCGATAAATTATCCGTCAGGTATCATTTGATACTACCGAGTTTTGCAAAACATGAATAGTTGACAAATATCATTTGATACTACCGAGTTTTGCAAAACATGAATAGTTGACACAATATAATTGTGCGAGAGACACCTAGGAAATGTAACAAGCAAAATGCAATGCTACATCTGGGAACTGTTCCATAATTCGACATTCGTCATCATTGATGGATCGACATAATGCCATGTCCCACTCTGTTACATTTCCTAGGTGTCTCTCGCACAATTATATTGTGTCAACTATTCATGTTTTGCAAAACTCGGTAGTATCAAATAATATATGTTTTGCTTGCCATGCATGATGGCGGTAAGAGAGCACCGCTCGTCTCTGGTAAGTACTTCACATTATATTCTTCGGAATTAATTGAAGGTCAGAGTAAGTTCAGGCTCTGTCGGAGCCCTAATTATTTAGACGTAACGAAACAGAGTGGGACATGACATTATGTCGGTCCATCAATGATGACGAATGTCGAATGATGGGACAGTTCCCAGATGTAGCATTGCATTTTGCTTGTTACATTTCCTAGGTGTCTCTCGCACAATTATATTGTGTTATCCGTCAGGTGTTTGTAAGACCTTCTGACTAGTTTTTACCAAGGTGTTTGTCCATCTGTATACGTGGAAATGTTTGGTCTGTTAACATCGTATCTCTTTGTTATTTATGCTGGGTATTGAAACTTATTACCATCAATCTTTCCGTCTAGTTGTGCTAGGAAAAGGTTTGTGTTCGCAAAAAAAAATCTGAAAGCGGGATGTCACCGGAATTGTCCGTTTCAGGTGTTTCTAAGACCTCCTGTGAGTGTGTCTTATCATCGTAGCTCCTAGTGTATTTATGCTAGAGTTGACTCTTTGTACAAAAATTATTCTATAGACGTAGTTGTGCTATCCGGGAATATTGTTTTTACTTCAATAACCGTCATTGAAGACTCAGCCAAAATGTCGAAGATTCATAAAATCTTAAACGGTGTTCAGATCCATTTTGAGGTTTGGCAAGCGTGTAGTCTTATATTGGATCAACAAATACACCAAGTTTTCTTTCGTTTTAAGTACTGGTTTAATTCGTATAGCACGGCATGTGTTCGCTATAAAGGAACCAAGTCTAGTGTAAAAAGTTGTAAGATCGAAGGATAAGCCTAGTTAAAAGTTCCTAATTATGCTTGTTTACGACGTCTTGACGGTTTCACTTATTGATTTGGTAGTGTGGTACTAAAGGTCTAGCGTACAGTGTAGACATACATGTTAAATTTACATTATGCCTATTTAATAAGCGCACTATGCACTTCTATGCGTGTGCTGCGTAATGACCAAGTTACAAAGTGAAACCACCAAGTCCTCGTGTATTTACAACAATTTGACTTGGCTTATCCAATAATTTTACAACTTTTTATGCTAGACTCGGAACCTTTTTTTACACCCATGTGCTTTTGTTGGAATTTTTAAGCCTTTTTAATTCCTCTTTTTAAGCATGAAACTTATGCCTTACAAAAATACGGAAAGAAATATTATTAATTTATTACTAAACAGCACCAATTTCTTTAATTATACATTAGATAAGTAAATTGTGTAAAATATTGTGTTAGTTCTGTCTAAATAAAACTCTTAATATTCTTAGTTTTAAAGTTCCCTACTAGGTAGCGCTAGTTGTAAAAATTTCTTTATACTAGAAATTGAGTTTTAATTACCTATTAGGCAGAAGGAACTGCAAATGTTAGATTTTGATGTTTTTTTTATAGATTTTTACTTGAACATTTATATAGATCAATGTTCTTGAAATTGAATAATTGACGAAATCTTGAAATAGGGAAATATGGATAAATTCCCTTGAAATTTGGTATATAGATACCAAATTTCAAGGGTCTATGTTTGGTGGAAGTGCCTTAAAATGTTGATGAGTGAGTGAGTATCAAAACTGTCTAAATTTGAGCTTCCATATCTCATTTTCTTTAAATGGCAAAGAGATAATATTCAGTAGAATTGGTCAGCTCAACAAGATCTTTTAGTTGCTATTAAAATGATATTTTTTATGTCCTTAAAACAAAGATACGAAGGGGTGAAAATAGCTTGGAGATGCTTCCAGTAAAGAATAGTACGACAGGGACCGCTTGACTTAGCTGGGGCACTGCCATGCCCCCCAGATGAAGATGGAATTTGTCTCAAGTTTATCCATTTATGCAATAAATAAATGTCGTAAGTCTCATTTAAATGCGGCTAGTATATGAACTGTGTACGTTAGATCACTAATATTTAGCTGGATCGAGCATGGTCAGTGTCTAGGTTGGTGACTGCTGATAATAAACGGATAATTTCACAGCCTGAGGACAAGCGAAGCGAGTTTAAAAACTACTGTAATTAGTATTTAAACTGTCTAAATTCGAGATTTATATTCTGAGAACGCGCAAAGCTAGTTCGGAGAGCTCGTCTCTTATGCTCACCATGAGCGGTGTCGTTCCTCATATCGTGCGAATAAGTTCTGAGGTAGTAATATAGGGGGAGTGGTAGTAACTACCAGGCAAGTAGGCCACGTTGTTGGGCCCTTTTTACCAGCTCCCTATGATAGTGTTCTACTCCTTTTAATTTCAAGTGTAGGTATGTTTCATCTAATCTAGACAGAAGAACCGTGGATTTCTATGGTTCGTCACATGCTTTTTCAAGCAATCATACATATTTTTTACTGACTCTTATAGTCTAGTAAAAACTGGGAACAACACGTGCTCTCGCTGTTAAACCAAACCTCCATACACATGGGCGTAGCCAGGATTGCCTTTTGGGGGGGGGGCCCATATATATATACATATATATATATATATATATATATATATATATATAATATATATATATATATATATATAATAATATATATATATATGTGTGTGTGTGTGTGTGTGTGTGTGTGTGTGTGTGTGTGTGTGTGTGTGTGTGTGTGTGTGTGTGTGTGTGTGTGGAGTGTCTGTGTGTATGTAAGGTTTATGGTTTTTTTAAATAATTCTGGCGCGGTGGTCCGCATTCCGAGCGAATTTCTTTTGGATGCGTGTTTTCGTGCTTAACAGCAATTCTGGTTGGAATGATCATTTTTATAGTTTTTTACATTATATAAGTTTACAACTACTGAATAAATAATTTCGGCGCGGTGGTCCGCTGTCGGGCAAATTTAATTTAGAATGCGTATATCTGTGCTTAAAAACCCATTTCTTGGTTAACGTTCCGGTTCATGCTTTAAAACCTAAGCAGTTACTCAATTGTCAAGCACTGCTCGTAACTCATTTTGTCTGTATTTTTCAAAGAAAATGCGCATAATTATCCAGTTACTTATACAAAACTATGCCTCTAAAGTTAGCAGTACGCCCTATTATTTGGAATAGTTTAAAGTTTAGTTACTTATCTTTAAGCTTAGTCAGTTATCTTTCAAAAGTTTTAGCGCATTTCCTTTGAAATATACAGACAAAATGAGTTACGAGCAGAGCTTGACAATTGAGTAACTGCTTAGGTTCTGAAGTATGAACCGGAACCTTAAGCAAGAAATGGGTTGTTAAGCACGGAAACACGAATTCTAAATGAAATTTGCCCGACAGCGGATCACCGCACCAGAATTATTTAGTAGTTATATACATATATAATGTAAAAAAAGAATAAAAATTAACGTTCCTACCAGGATTGTTGTTAATCAAGGAAGCACGCATACCAAAGGAAATCTTCCGATATGCGGACCACCACGCCAGAATTATTTTGTATTTATAAACTTATTTTGCAAAAAAACGATAAGAAATATCGTCCCAACCAGGATTTAAACCCAGGAGAGAGTTTGAGTAATTGTATCGACTCCGGACCACTGCCATTCAACACACAGGCCCAAAAAAAATGGAAAACGACTCCCCACTTGAAATATGTTATTTAGGGTTCAAAATTTAGGTTTTCCTGCATTAACCACCGTTTTTTGACTTTATGATCACTTAGAGTGGCCGTATCGACTTCAGACCAAATTTAATCGATTTGACGCCCAAAAATACATAGAAAATTTTTTGTTCATCAACCGTAATTTTGGTTTTCAGTAATTTGTTGTGCTTTTTCGACTTTTTGGTCATTTAGAGTGGTCGTATTGACTTCAGACTGGTTTCATTCGATTCAATGCCCAAACATACATAGAAAACGACACCCTACTCGAAATTTATTTATTTTTTATCGACCTAAATTTTAATTTACAATGGTTTTTCCGACTTTTTGGTCATTTGGAGTGGTTGCATTGACTTCGGACCGGTTTTATTTGATTCAGCGTCTCAAAAAACGTATACATTGACCTTTTTTGCGGCGAAAAATATTAACCCTGAATTTTGCCGATTTTTTGAAACTTTTGCTGACTCAGCAAACTGGGTTAATGATGTTACAAAAACCTTGTTTTCAATAGGGTTCGTGTCCTCCCAAAGGTTGATTTTTGTACTAAGTTTGATTAAAAAATATCCGTTCGAAAGATTGTGTTTTTACAAGAAACTGATGCCTATCCCATTAGCGAATTTTATTCCCAAAGGAAATTCGCTAAAAAACAAAGCTTTTAGAGGACAAATCAAAACAATTTTTTTTAAATAGTCTTAATGAAAAACAAAAAACAATCCCCTAAAACAAAATATAAATTATTATTGAACTGAACTGAACTAAATATGGTTTTTATTTAATAATAATAAAACCACAAAGTTAATATGTCGAACTAAAAATAACAAATTTAATTTTTAAGACAAAAGCTACCTTTAAGCTCTAAATTATTATAAATAAAAATTATAAAATTAATTAATTATTTTATAAAATTAAATTTAGATTAATTTTAAAAAAAAAATGTTTTTCCCTTGCCTGAACCATAGTTTTTATATAATTTTTGCAACAAACCCTGCTCGGCTAGGGGGGGGCCCTGGCCCCCCCCTGCCCCCCCTGGCTACGCCCATGTCCATACACTTTAAACTACAAGGTAGAAACAGTATAGTATTATAATGAATCTACTATGAGGGTCCTAAATTTTGTCTATACCCAGTTTCATTTAGGGTAAGGGATCTTTAACGAGTACCTGACAACGCACAGGCTCGAGATCACCGGCTTTACGTCCCTTCTGAAGGACGTGGTACGCAGAATAAGAGATTCCAGAGGCCCGTGCTGGGATTGAACCCGGACTAATTAAACTCGGGAGTTCTAAGTCCAGTCATTCTCTGTATTGGCCGCGTACCTTAACCACTACACCACGGGTGACTTTAAGTTCTGAGGTACCCCATACCCGGTTTTTATATTTAAACACTTTTTATTTCATTTAACTTCTTATTGATAATTATCGTATTTGTGGCATAAGTGTTATTTGTTATGCTCTAATACGTCTCCACTCCTTCTTTTGACTTATTTACGTGACAAACAGCTTGTATAATAAAAATCAATTAAAAGTTCTATTTCGCGCGGAATCAGTGAATAAAAGGAAATATATAATGAATAGATAGTCTTAAATTCATATGTAATACATATACTAATTGTGCCAAAAATGACAAAATGCGTCCCCATTTTCTCTAGTAAGTGGTGACATTTTTAATGCAAAACAAGGTGAAACGCTTTAACAACTGTGTTTTAAGCAGCATCGCGCGTGGTCAGTGCCTAGATGAGTGACCGCTGGGAATGAAACGGATGTCTTTACTGTCTGAGGATTGGCAAAGCGTGGTATAAATTTGACGACTTGTACATTCTGAGGTCAAGCGAAGCGAGTCCCAAGTAGGGGGGATATGCGTTACGAATCCGATGTGATGAGGATAAGGTCTGTGGTACCATGACTCAATTTTAGCGAATTTCCTTTGGGAATAAAATGCGCTACTGGGATAGGCGTCATGGCGGAAGTCGAATTTTAAAATAGGAGGTCTTGTGGATGGAGGTGTCAACAACCGCAATTGCCTCATTTTATGATGAATATCGGCTATAATGTGGCTTCTTATTTGTGCTATCAAATGACCCCTTTTCAGTGGCATTTTGACCCGCACTACATTGACGGAAAATTTATATCAGAATCTGTTGGTGGTCTTTTCTTTTGAACATGCTTGAGCTAAAATGTGTCATTCAATTTTGATGGAACTTAACAAACAAAATTAAGCTCCGTTTGAGGATGGATTGATTTGATTTAGGAACAAATGTCTTAAATTGGTGGTAGTTTTAAAGTTTTAATAAATTCTTTACATTTTGGAAAAACTATATTATTTCTAGTACTAGTTTGAAGTAATCTTATCTTTAAGCAGACTCAAACCACGTCTGTGACTGGTACATTTCTTAAAGTATATAAAGAACAGCTTAGGCAACTTTAGGTAGATTTTAAAACTTGGTAGCGTTTTAAGGTAGTTTCATTAAGGTGCATTCAGAATACTGCGGTAGCGATGCGTCCGCACGTTGCGTGTGGAGCGGTCTATTATTTAATCTAAATAATATATTTGTGCGGGCTTAGTAGGTTTGCGAAAATATCCATTTTTCGCAACGCTACCGCAAGCTGTTTAAGAACATCCCCTACGATTACATAGGTTGGAATTTGAGCTGTCACCGCACGCAACGGACGGACGCATCGCTACCGCAGATGTCAACTATACAACCACACATTGTTTGATTATATTTTTCTCAATCATATCCTCTTACGTTTCGGAACAATATGAGTTTCGTACAACAAATAATATATATCTGATTTAATTTTATTGTAAAGATGTTATCTCATTTTGTTTTTCTATTACCAAAGCAGGATCCTTGAATTGTAATTTAAAATAATAACGAAACCAGGCATGTTAAATTACAATGGTCTGTAGTTGTGAGACCTTACAATTATTTTAAGATATTTGGTAAAAATATGACACAATTTGTAATTTAACAAAAATAAGATGCCGGTTTTAGGACCTTTCTGCCTATTAGGGTATTCACCCTGCGGGAACCACCTTAGCTGAATTGCATCCATTGATGCTCTAAGCCTTAAGCCTATATATATATATATATATATATATATATATATATATATATTATATATATATATATATATATATTATATATAATATATATATATATATATATATATATATATATATATATATATATATATATATATATATATATATATATATGCCTTGACATTTATGTATTTTTAAAATCAGAAGCTAAGCGAACTCACTCGAACCCTCCTTCCCCCTCTTTCCAGAACACTTCATATGTGTCAATTTCTGATAAGAATTCGCTTAAAACCTTAGCCTTTGTTGCTTAAAACAAGAAATAAGGAAGGTTAGGTCTATATTTAAAAGGTTGTACTCGAATATAAAATATTAATTTCAGATAAATATCTAAATTATTGATGGAAAGATTCGAAGACAATAGCATAGGAAGAAGAAGAAGATCCTCATTATTCAAGATCATTGTTTTAAGTTATTTGCGCTTATAAATATTTATGAAGTAATATTATTAACTTTTAAAAAATCATGATGAATAATGGAATAAAACTTAACTGTTTGTTTGAGATGTATAATATTATATATATAATATATATATATATATATATATATATATATATAATATATATATATAATATATAATATAATAATATATATATATATAATATATATAATATATATATATAATATATATATATATATATATATATATTAAGCCTAAATATCGAGTCAACAAATAGATAACCTAAATTCCAATTCTGTTTTTATTGTTTATAGTCCAATAATGACGCGTGGATAGTTGTTTATTACTTAGTATTTTTTGCTCAGTTCGGTTGACATATATACAAATGTTTTGTATGATATGACATTAGATGAATTACAATACGACACACGGCTAAAATCAGTTGACAGCGTGGGAAAATAATGCGAGGGATCCAATGACGTTAGTTCTGGATGTTAAACCACGCCCTGAATTTCAAATCAGGCTAACCATATTGGTTTTTCTATACTATTTTACTGCGCCGTCTACTTATTTTAGCCGTGTG
This sequence comes from Microvelia longipes, assembly GCA_018340805.1. Classification (NCBI taxonomy): domain Eukaryota; kingdom Metazoa; phylum Arthropoda; class Insecta; order Hemiptera; family Veliidae; genus Microvelia; species Microvelia longipes. The sequence goes on from JACMZG010001913.1 coordinate 5,404,695, forward strand.
TTTAATGTTTAAGTCGTGTCATATTTTAAGTATTGTTTTGTTGAGATGACTGATTTTTATCTTCCTTTTTATTTTCCTTATAAATACCGTGAAGATATGTTGGAAAGTTATGTGTTCGTGCTAAAAATCTAAAAATCGGAATTTTACGTAAATTATCCCTTCCACCATAGAGATTTATACTAGAGGGGACATAGACTATCTTAATACCTTGAGTGGCCTGTAACATCTTTTTGGGGCTCTCAGAGGCTCTGTGTAACCTCATTGAAACCTCCTCTAATAATGTGTTAAGGTTATTATAAATGTATTAATTTTGTCTTAAAATAATATAATATAGAAGGAGCATAGGGCCGCAAACACAATGTAATTCTACTAATAACACGAAAGCCGGTTGACTGGAGGTCTTAAGTAGGGGTACCACCCTAACAACCAAAAATTATTTTATAAATATCCACTAATGAAAATAGATCTTAGGTAAAAAATATAAATAAATCGGTCTTAGATAGCACGAGGATAGGGGAATACGATACTCTACATTTAGTTGACAAGAACTACTTTTAACATCATTTTAATTAAAAACGTTAAATACAATTTAAAATGGTTAAAAAATTCTGATGCAACGATAAATATATATATATATATATATATATATATATATAATATATATATATATATATATATAATATATATATATATATATATATTATATATATATATATTAGTATTTTATGAATAATTGAATAATCGATCATTAATTGATAATAGAACATGATTATTCAGCAACCGGAATTTCTGCCAACTTTGTTATAAGAAAATTGTTTATAGTTACGGTGGCAGCATTACTTAAGACCACCAGTGAAACTTGCTTTGCTGTTATCAGTTATGCTCCTTCTATATATAGTATAATTCTAAGGTTCTACTATAAAGTTATTAATCTAAGGTTCTACTATAAAGTTATTAATCTAAGGTTCTACTATAAAGTTATTAATCTGAGGTTCTACTATAAAGTTATTATTCTAAGGTTCTACTATAAAGTTATTAATCTAAGGTTCTACTATAAAGTTATTTGCAATGATTATTTGATTATATTTATAAGGAAAGGTGATCAGGTTACTTCTTCGATGTTTCAAAATTTAACCTGTAATGTTTCTCTTGTTATAAAATCTCTATCCGATTCACAACCTTTTAATACGTCCTGAGGTGTTTTTACCAAGTTTTCTGTGTGAATGTGTGTACGTATGTGTGCATAGAGATATATACTAGAGAGGGCATATCCTATCTCAACACGTTAATATTGCTGAAACATCATTATGGGGCTCTCTGGGGCTCTGTGTAACCTCATTGCAAGCTAAGTATGAGTTAAGGTTATAATAAATCAACTGTTTTCGGCTTACTGCACGTTGTTTGTGTTTTTATTTGTATTTTAACGTTTCCCTATAAATAAGTCACAGTAATTTTGTTTTGTTTATTTGATTATATTAGACCAAGAGCCCAGGGGTGTTTTGTTAATAAAAAGTGTAATGGCTGGAATCGGTCTCAATTTTTCGTAAATACCTTCCTGAACAAGGATCTGCAATTCTGCCGACTTGTATCGGATGAGTGTCCCAGGCAGAACGCACTTTATGGATGAAAGGTTCTGCCTGGGACACCCATCCGATACGAGTCGGCAGAATTGCAGATCCTTGTTTAAAAAAGGTATTTACGAAAAATTGAGACCGGTTCCAGCCATCACACTGTTTGTTAACTTGGGTGGTAAATTTTACCTGTAAATTGCGTTCTGCGTAGGACGCCCATCCGATACGAGTCGGCAGAATTGCAGATCCTTGTTCAGGAAGGTATTTACGAAAAATTAAACCCGTTTCCAGCCATTACACTTTTTATTAACTTGGGTGGTAAATTTGACCTGTTAAGTGCGTTTTGCCTAGGACACCCATCCGATACGAGTCGGCAGAATTGCAGATCCTTGTTCAGGAAGGTATTTACGAAAAATTGAGACCGGTTCCAGCCATTACACTTTTTATTAACAAGACACCCCTGGGCTCTTGATCTATATTGATATTTGAAGGTTGTCAGGTTATTTTTTCGATGTTTCAAAATTAAATAGAGCTCCTCTTGTAATATATCTCTATTGATGTGTGTATGTCTGTCATCATCGTGGCTTCCAGTTTGATTATGTTAAGAGTGTTGAAACTTGGATTTTATATCTAAATGTTCTTTTCGGAAAACTGTCCACTATTACCTAAACATATTCGTTCTCCTAAATCTGGCCTCTAAGTCATCAGTCATTGGGTGTCAAAAATCCTTTTCAACAATTTCAATGGGCATACTCCTTCTATTTAACTTCTATTTCAAGTCGATAAAATAAAACTAATCCTGTTTAGCTCGGATCCTAACGACTTTTTATTGGTCCTTAAATCCATAAGCCGAGCAACTATCGAAGCTAGGATCCTATTGATCTAAGAAGTATTTACCTTCAAGTTATAAATTTAGCTGAAAAAGATTAGTATAGTTATCATGAAGGCAGAGCCAACTATAGTTGTCACTAGTTCTCGAAGATCTACAATAATTTTAATTTTGTTTTAAAAACTGGTCTTCTTCGAAAGGAGTAAACCAGTTTCTTTTCTATAGAATTCTAAAGAAACGATATACTAACCAATCACACAAAAGAATACCTAGGAGTGTATCTTCAGATCTAAATCAAGGTTTATTCTACACAACGTTTTAGCCAATTTTCTTTAAAAGAGGACTTCGGCTCCTTGGCCCCTCTTTGGCCAGGGGCCAAAGAGGACATTTAGTTTTGTTGGGACTCTTAAGTTTTGTGTTTTTTTGAATTTTTTTTCTGAGTCATTATTGTTGGTTAATGACGTCATAAACATCACTGTTATGACATTATTAATGTCACTGAACATTAATAAGGTTTATTGTTGCATTCGAAATTGTTCTTTATGTATTATAAAATACAAAAGAACTTTTTTAAAGCAGGAATAGGGTTTTTTCTGGTTCATTTGCATTTCAAAATCAAAAATAGGGTTTTGTTCTGGTTTGTTTGCATTTCAAAATCTGGAATAGGGTTTTGTTTTGTTTCGTTTGCATTTTAAAATTAAGAATTAGAGTTTGTTCTGGTTTGATTTCATTTCAAAATCAGGAATAGGGTTTTGTTCTGGTTTGTTTTCATTTCAACATCAGGAATAGGGTTTTATTCTGGTTTGTTTTCATTTTAAAGTCAGGAATAGGGTTTTGTTCTGTTTGTTTTCATTTAAAATCAGGAAAGGGTTTTTCTCAGGAATAGGGTTTTGTTCTGGTAGGTTTGCATTTAAAATCAGGTAGGGTTTTTTGTTTTCATTTCAAAATCAGGAATAGGGTTTTGTTCTGGTTTGTTTTCATTAAAATCAGGAAGGGTTTTGTTCTGTTTGTTTCATTTCAAATCAGGAATAGGTTTGTTCTGGTTTGTTTTCATTTCAAAATCAGGAATAGGGTTTTGTTCTGGTAGGTTTGCATTTTAAAATCAGGAATAGGGTTTTGTTCTGGTTTGTTTTCATTTCAAAGGAATAGGGTTTTGTTCTGGTTTGTTTTCATTTCAAAATCAGGAATAGGGTTTGTTCATTTCAAAATCAGGAATGGGGTTTTGTTCTGGTAGGTTTGCATTTCAAAATCTGGAATAGGGTTTTGTTCTGGTTTGTTTTCATTTTAAAATCAGGAATGGGGTTTTGTTCTGGTTTTTTTGCATTTCAAAATTAGAAATAGGGTTAGTTGAAATCAGTTCGACATCGCAGAGGTTTGGTGTTCACATCTTTGGTTACGCTCTTAGTTCTTATACGATTTATTTAACTAAATTATTGACAACCTTAGAATAAACTTAGCGCGGAATGGTTTTCACTACCACCTATGGTTGCTTCTACAGGGAACAACCCTCTTACAATCTGTGCCATGATGAAACACAAGTTAAGTTTTTTATTTATTTATTTTCTCTAGTTCTTATCTTTTATATTTTTTATCACGGGTAGTCTTATGCTTTATTTTTTTATTGTTCAGGCACTGATGGTGACCGAAAGGTTAAAAGATTGTTCTGTCAATAAGAGAGACTTGGGTGTTTTATTAACGTTGATCTATGGTTTTAAGTATAATCTATGGTTATACTGCCTTATAACGTAAAACGATAAAATATAGTTGTATGGTGCAAAGTCATTATAAAAGTTTAAGTTAATAAAAGTGACCAGTTGAAAGTAAAGGATTCTGGTGTTGACCAACTCAAATTGAGACCTCGCACAGTTATTAAACTACCGAGGTTAGTTTATAACCCAGATTCGTTTCGCATTTCTGTATTACTGGTTATACAAGCTTTGCATAACACCTATTTAGACGTCGATACTTCGGTACATCAAAAAACATATATATGTCAAACTATAGGTACGAAACAAAATTAAAGACACATTCGATACAGTAATTAGTAACTATTTTATTTGTACATTTAATTATAAACAAACTGCCAAATTTGAAATTAAACTTCCCTTTATTATTTGTTTAATTTCATGAAAATACCCGCCGCTCAGTGACCCCAAATATTTAACTTAATTACGGCGAAAACTGCTATGGCCCATATGCGATTGGGGTCATATCACACTGTTTATGCCATACTTAGTGAGAATGTTTAACCTTTTTTTCTAGAAAATTCAATTGTGTCGTCTTGTTTTTACCAAAATCCAACAAGATACATTTTCGGGCAAAATCCAACAAGATTATCTTTTTTCTGAAAAAATTTCATCCTGGACAATTTGATACCAATATCGCTGAGTCCGGTAATTTTCACCTGACCCTTATTTTTCCTGTACAATTAAAACTGATGAATTCTGGTGTATCAGTAAGCTTAAATTTCATTATATAAGTTGGATAATAGTTCTTATGTATACCAAACGATAGCTTGGGAAAAAATTACCGGATACACAGTTTCTGAAATAATTAATAAAAATTATGCTCCTATTTAACTTCTTAAAGTTACCGTATTTTGGTAATCAGATTACCATGGATGCCAGACAATTATCAAACAAATAATTGAGTATTTGAGCTTCCAGTGCTCGACTTATTGGGGGTAGATACCAAATTTTTAGGAACCAATTTTGGAGCTATCGCTCCGCACGAAGCTGAGTTGATAAGGGTGATTTGGAATGTACCACCCTGTATATATCTCTATGCATAGATATTTTATTACTAGAGGGGCCCTATAGGTTAAATTTTGAAACATCGACAAAGTAACCTGATCACCTTCGCTAAAAAAATAATCAAATAATTAGTACAAATTACAGTAATTATTTAGGAGAACGTTAAAAATACAAATCAAAACACAAACAATGTGCGGCAAGTCGAAAATAATTGATTTAATAACCTTAACTCACTCTTGGAGGAGGTTTCAATGAGGTTACACAGAGTCCCTGAGAGCCCCATAAAGATGTTTCAGGTCTCGCAATTAATTGAGATAGGCTACGCCCTCTCCAGTATATATCTGTATGGCTCAGACGTATAATTCAAGGTCGATTCGGTGCGTCCTTTCTGGTTTTAAGGAACGTTAAAGCGCCTGAGTTTGGAAGAAGAGTTGAAAGAAAAGTTTCGCAACCTATCTTCTATTTGTTGTTTTACTGTTTTATCGTATTAAGCAATTTGATATGTTATGATCTCTTTTTAATGAGATTGCAAGGGATAGTAGAACCATTTGTTCAAATCTAGTAAATAATCCACTTAATTTGGGCCTAAACCCTTTTTTTTATTAGATTCCTACTATTTTGATTACTAAATCCAAAATTATCATTTCAACTAAGTTGACTTAGTTTTGCTTCTTTTATCATCTATTGTTATTAAAGCTTTATCGTGAACCACAGTCATTTTTACGAGTTCTTTTTGATTAGATTGGAGAGAGAGATTGATTGATTGATTACTGATTTATTTAACCAGGCAGAATTAGGACCATAAAATCCTCTCTTTCATTCAACGTGGATAAATTTTCAGTCGATTTATTTATTAAAATTACATAAAATACCATACAATGAATTATTACAACAATATGCAAAATTATCTTTTTATACAATATATTTATAATTTTAACTATGACATCTTACTCTATAAAAATCCTTAACTTAGTTATTTAATAGCTAATTTCTTTTAATTATAGTTAATTTAGTATCATTATATTTTTAAAATTAATAATTTTTAGAGAGGGAACTTAATGAGGGCCCTAGTCACTAACTTTCTTATAGTTGCTAAACATTTTTAAAATTCACACTGCCACGGGTTCAGAACACTATAACCACACAATGTGGTTTTCCGACGAAGGAAAAACAAATACCGTCTTTTCCAGGATTCAAACCTGAACAGGATTAGATGAGGATGTAAATCCAACACAGCCTCAAAACTTTTTTGACCCAAACGACCACATAAGCTTTTTCTTCTGAAGATAATTCTCTATCAGAGACGTAAAGAGCACTAGATAGAATCTAATATTAATCCTCATTAATCATCCTATGTCTTTTCTTTTTTATGACACAATATAATTGTGCGAGAGACACCATGGAAATGTAACAAGCAAAATGCAATGCTACCATCTGGGAACTGTTCCATCATTCGACATTCTTCATCATTCGTGTTCATTCATGTTTCGTTGCGTCTAACTAATTAGGGCGCCGACAGAGCCTTAACTCATTATATTGTGTCCACTATTCATGTTTTGCAAAACTCGGTAGTATCAAAATGATATTTCTTTTTTATGTTTCGTTATTCGGCCTCTATCAAATGGAACACCCCAGAGGGGATTTACCAGAGATCAACATAATAATATCATTGTCAACTTCTCTTATCAATGTCAACCGCCGGTTTTTAATTGTATTAGATAACCTGTTTTAAGACCTTGTGATTAGTTCCGGTGCTACGAGGTGTAGGATATTGTACGTTTAGTAACAGTAAGTGGCACCAGAGAGGATCCAAACTGTGCCGAAAAGACCCGAGGAGGGTTTGGTCTATACGGGCCCAAACCTACATCTCAAGGGGCCCAATGGAAGGGAGGGGGTTTCTAAAATGCTTCTCAGAGGGTTCTACTTTGAACTAAAGTAGTATTAATGATTACAGCAAGCTTAATTTAATTAATTTAATTTGAATTTCATACTTAATTAAATTAAACCAAATGATATTATTTTATTAAAATAATTTCAAATAAGCTTTATTAAATAAAATAAATAAGCAAGTATAAAATAAACTTAAGTAAAACTTAGAAGTTTATTCATTTAAATGACATTTTTGAACTAAACTATTTAATGCATAATCTTTAGTGCCCTTTTGTTCCGCTCAAGGGGCTGATTAAGTATATTAAGCGCCTTAAGGCGTTTGTCTTCAGTTTAGGACCTTTTAAGCCCCATTCTTTTTCAAGTATAAAGAATGGGGACCTTAAAGGACCTAAATTTAGGTAAAAAATTGAGAATATTATGAAGAACATTAAAACTTTTGTCTCTAGGAGCTCTTTAGGCCCTACCTTAGAGTATTGGGCCCCTTTGACTCTTGTGTTATGAATATGTCAAATTTTTAAATATGTTAATAATTTTTTTGATTTTCTTTTGTGTTTCTTTAAGTTTATTTTTTGGCTGAAAGAGCGCAAGGAGGGCTGCCGCTCTCGCCCTCAATGGCCAGTCCGCCTCTGGATTCAAATAAAGCACAATTTCAGAAGTTGACAAACATGTCTAAGGGTTAGGCCGTTTTGGCCTCTCGAATTTTAAATAACACTAAAAATACATGATAATATTGACAAATCATTAAAATTTATATCTATTTTTTCTCATTTTTTTCTATTTTTTCTTTCTATTTTTACTAGATTTTATAAATATTACTTAAATTGTACTTTATTTCTTTCTGAAAGAACAAAGTTTCAAATATTATTATTATTTCCATTGATACAAATAAATAATTAAAATGTAATTTATAAAAGATAGGCTGTTAAGTTTTTTTGCGGTAAACTAAAACTGCATTTGCGGTAACCCTCCCAGTGCAGATTAGCTTTGTTATGCTGAGAACCCGAAGCCCTCACATTGCTGCTTAGCCTTGTAATGCTGTCTATTGACTGAATCCTTCCAGCGAATTTCTATTCGATAAAACTCGCTAATGGGATAGACGTCATGGCGAGAGTCAAATCTCGAACCATGGCCAAAATATCTTTCAATATACATGTATACATGTTTATATGTGTCTATATATATATATAATAATATATATATATATATATATATAAATATATATATATATATATATATATATATATATTATGTTTATATTTTGTGTGTGTATATCTAGACACTTTTCTAAAAGTAAACACACTATCTTCGAACGTATAAATATTTTATATAAAACTTGGCACAAAAATCAACGTTGGGGAGGACGCGAAACCCTGACGAATGTTTTAACGTCATTAACCTGTTTTGCTGAGTCAGCCAGTTATGAAAAAATCTATAATATTACAGGTTATTATTTTTTACGGCAAAAAAAGGTAATTTTAAATGATTCTTGGGGCGCTGAGACGAATAAAACTGGGCCGGAACCAATACGAAAAAAAGTGGAAAAAAGGACTAAAAGCTGGGGTATCTGCGTTCTAGCCCTAGTAAGAAAGATAATTTTTTAACGATTATTTACATTATATATGTTTGTAACTCCAAAATAATTCTGGCGTGGCGGTCTGCATGCTGGACGACCGCATTTATTTTGGAATTCGCTTTTTCCTAGCTTAGCAATCCATTTCTTGTTTAAGCTTCTGGTTTATTCTTTATAACTTAAGCACTACTCGTAACTCATTTTTTCTGTATTTTTTAAAGGAAATGCGCGAAAACCTTAAAAGAAAAATACTAAATGAACTTTAAAATAGTGCAAATAATGGTGCGCACTGCCAACTTTAGAGACATGGTTATGTATAACAAACAAGATAATTATGCGCATTTCCAAAAATGAGTTATGATTAGTGCTTGATAATTGAGTAACTGCTCAAGTTATAAAACATACACCGGAACTTTAAGCCTGAAATGGATTGTTAAGCACGGAAACACGCATTCTAGAGGAAATTCGCCCGGCACGTCGACCACCGCATCAGATTTTTTTTTTTATAATTGTATTTCTCTCAATAAAGCTTAGTTAGTTTTTTTCATCTACTTACTCCCATGCTTAGCAAAAGAGGCTTTATATTTAAATATGATGTAAGTTCCGAGTTTAAAAGCTCGAACGGCTCTGAATACTCTAATAAGTAATTACAGAAAGTTGATCTTTTTAAAATCACGAATAACCTCACGTTTTTCTTTTTATTTCAACTTTATAAAAAAATCGGGTACAGGGTACCTCGGAACTGTTTCTTATTACATCGGATTCGCTACGCTCATCCACTCTGCTTCGGATTCGCTTCGCTCGTCCTCAACAATACATTTCGCCAAATTTATACTGCAACATGCCTTTGAATTCGCTTCCCTCGTCTTCAGATAGTAAATGCATTCTTATACCATTCTTAGCAGTCACCCATAAAGCATTGATCACGTTCAATGGCTATAATTTTTATGATCCCACAAAAATCATGGATATACCTGTTGCATTAAAACGAAACTTAGTGTACTTATTTATTAGGTAATAATATACACTTGTACTAAATTTCAACTTAATTGGATCATTTTTTAATTTTTTACGATTTTTAAAAAAAAACCGTACACAAGTCATTCAATAAATGTTGAACTAATGCTGATAATTAGATGAAACTTGGCACATATGTTATGCATAATCGCATGCGTGCAAAATCGTAATCCGATCGCGTAATTTTTCCGCGTTTTATGATTTTTCGAAATTTTTACTGAGCTATTATTGTGGGTTAATGACGTCATAAACAAAATATTTTCCGAATAGCACAACTAAAGCGGTAGACTGATTTTTGTACAAAATTTCAACTCTCTAGCATAAATACACTGAGAGCTACGATGATAACAGACACACACACACACATACAGAGAGACAACTTTGCGAAAACCAATCAGGAGGCCTTAAAAACGTCTGAAACTCATAACTCCGTTGTTGTTCCGGTTTCAGAATTGTTTGCAAACAATATTTTTTCTATATATCTACGGTATAAATGAGGAAAAGTAAAAATATTGCATAGCTTTAACTCTTAAAAAGCGATTACTTCACCCCTTCGTTTGGTGGAGTAAAAGCTAAATATTGTATTACTTCACAGTCAGTGGTGTTTATCAGGTACCTTAAATTGTAAGTTTTGTAAGACATATGAAATGGAGAGTCCATATGTCGTTCGAAAGTCAAGGATAAAAATATTGGCTCCGTATCGTTCCGTTAAAACGTTGCGTCAACAAATCGTTGCGTCGGCAAGCTATTTGTCGACGGAATGATTTGTATACGCAACAACCCGTTTCGTACCGTCGACAAATTTTTCCGTCCACTGTCGTCAAAGTGACTTGTATGTCTACGGTTTTCGTTAGATCGCATGTTGAGCATTATTAAGCATAGTTAGTACCTGTGGCGAAACAATTATCATGTCTGACATCGCTCAAAGCGAGTTTGAAGTAGTAAAAGTTTGAACTCTATCGGATTCGCTATCTGAAAGTTTTGTGGTACACTGTTTCCTATATTTTTGAGTTCTTAGTCGACCTCTATAAACCGATTCTCGTCTTTGTTTGTTATTTCCTAACAAGAGAAGTAAATGTTTCGAAACGATAGAAATCCAAATATTTACTGTGACTCTAACCGCAGATAAAACTGCGGAGTAAATCAACGGTAAAAGAGATCTATTATAACTGTAAGAGATAGAATACTACTCGCGATATTGCAAGTCAATGAAATGACGGCTAACTGTGCGGCTAACAAGTCGAAGCTAACAAATCTGTGGGTACCGCATCGTAGTCTCGACACGACGGTGTCTCGACACTTCATATTGTCGACACTTTTCGTGGCAGGATTTTAAGTTGTATCGACACTTCATAACCTCGACACTTTAACCAAATCATGTGTCGATGTTACGTCGTGTCGAGACATCGACGTGTCGATACAACGCAGAATCCTGCCATGGTCTGTGATGGTAATCTAGATTTGTTCTACAACTAGAAGGTTTTTAACTCACAAGTGTTTTTTTGGTTTTGCAAATTAGATCGAAATGTAATCTATTAGGTGGTTGGTTCACTCCATAGCTGATAGAATTTTTATGGTGGTGTTAGGTCGGGAAATAATATAATTATAAAACAAACCCAGTCAAATATTAAATGTTTTAATATACTGTTTTTAATAAACATTGGGTGAACAAACATGAATAAAAAAGGGCTCCTAACATAAAAAGAAATGTGTATCTCTACCATGAGATGTTGACTCCTCGAAGTCTGCAGGGCAAGAGAGAGATTCTATTAATTAATTTCTGAGATTCGCCTCTGGTGGCGTTTAGATGAACTAAAGTAAAACTATTAAAATGTATAATTTAATACTCCTGACAGGTGATTCAATTGGAGGGTTTTTATGAATCAAATCATTTTTTTTGACGTGTTAGTTTTAGTCCGGAATTGACGTCATTGCAGGTATAAATAGTAAATTTTTAATTTTGACCGCCTATACGGATTCCTGCATTGACGTCACACGTCATTCATAAAAACGTCAGGTTATAACCTCCGAATGCGTTTGGTTTGTTTACGTCGAATTGAATCACCTTATAAATTTCTAACATCTTCGGTTCACTTAGGGTTCACGAGTGTGAACCGATCCATCGGAATTGGTCAGTGACAGTGGATATTTTACCCCCACCACCAAAGTAAACAGAGTGAAGTTGGATGTTTTGGATCTTTCGTTGAGATCAGTGATAGGTAACCTTACGGTTTCCGGTATAACCTTTTAACAACAAAGTGTTTGCCTTTGTTTACGCTTCGATAGACTCGTCATTACTTTTAAAATCTTGTTTTGTGTTGGTGTTTATTAATCCTACTTGAGCAGTAAGTCTACAACTCCAAGCTTTAATTTATCTCATTATTGCTAAATTTGATGGATCAACTGAAAGCAACCATCAACCTAATGTTAGAAATGTATAAGGCGATTCAATTCGATGTAAACAAACCAAACGCATTCGGAGGTTTACCTGACGTTTTTATGGATGACGTGTGACGTCATTGTAGGAATCGGTACAGGCGGTCAACATTGAAAATTTACTATTTATTCCTGCAATGACGTCTATTCCGGACTATAACCTAACATGTCAAAAAAACTTACTAGACTTACCCTTGTTACATAACCTGCTTTTCGCGCCTTTTTTGCTATAAACACAAACACGGAGAAGGTATGTTTGCTCCTATTTCTCTATCTCATAAAAACGTTTGTAAGGTCAGAAAAGTTCCTTACTCCGTTATCCTTTTTATTCAAGATCCTTGGCCAATAAGCATTACCCTCTTGTTATCAATGTTATCAGCTAACAGTCTTGCTCTCTAGCCAAGTTTGATTTCCTAGTAATAAAAAAACTGCAGAGGCGAACGTAATTTACTATCGAGGCTAATTTAATTCCTACGCTGTCTGCCCTTGTTACGTACAATATTTTTTTTCTTGTACCCTCAAGGATAATTTGAATCCTAAACCACCTAAGTATTATTAATTATCTTTCATAAACGATTCATTTGTATTTTTATAACTTTTATAAAGTTTTATTTGAATGTAATGTTTCATTTTCTCCGACTTTTGAAGTCGATAAAAACATGTGAAAAATCACACGGAGTTTCTTACAATTATACCTGTGTTAGAGCGACGGAAAATCTTGTCAACTATTTTCATCATGAGACAATGATAGAATAAGTTAAATTAGACTAATGTTCGTGTACAAGGTTTTCTTCGAACTTGGTACTTGTGTCTTTGTATTACATGGCCATCCAACTTCAAATTTTACGCTTTTATTATTTGAATACAAATTTTAAACAAAATAAAAGAAACTTTGATAAAATATGAATAAAGATGAACTTTATGATAAAATATTAATAAAGTAAAAAACATATCTCAAGTGTAAATTGCATATAAAGAGCAGGTAGAATATAAATAAAAAGGAAAAATTATAGATATATGAATTGTAAGATAAAAACAAGATAAAATGTATTTGATGTAAATGCAGATAAGTCAAGAGTAAAGCATCTAAAGCAGATAATATGAGTAATACGAGTAAAAAGGAAAATTATAGATATCATATGAATTGTATGAGAGATACAAAGAAAGATATGATTAGATAGATAGATATGATAGATAGAATAATTTGGGAACAGAAACAAGATAAAAAAGAAAAGGACAAATAGATAATGAAATATGTTTAAAGAACTGTATAAAATATTAATATAAAATATAAGAAAGATAGAAAACATTTAATTAACAGAAGAATGTTAAATAAACTGTAAAACGATAGGTTATGATCAAATAGGAGATAAATAAATAAAATATGATTAAAATTAAGATTGAAAGTTATCTGTAATAGTATAGAAGTGAGGTACATAGAAATAAAATAGAAGAAATAGAAACAAATATAATTAAAAAAGAAGAATGATAATAAACTGTAAAACGATAGGTTTATGATAAATATAGGAGATATATAATAAAATATGATTAAATTAAGATTGAAAGTTATCTGTAATAGTAATAGAAGTGAGGTTACATAGAAATAAAATAGAAGAAATAGAAACAAATATAATTAAAAAAGAAGAATGATAAATAAACTGTAAACGATAGGTTATCTGATAAATATAGGAGATATATAAATAAAATATGATTAAAATTAAGATTGAAAGTTATCTGTAATAGTAATAGAAGTGAGGTTACATAGAAATAAAATAGAAGAAATATAATAAAATATAACAAATATAAATTGAAAAAAATATAAATAGAAACAAATATGATTGAAAAAGAAGAATGATAAATAAAATGTAATATTTACAAATAATCAAAAAATTGAGTTTATATTCGGTACAAGTGTATACCTTTGCGTAATGAATAAGTGCACATCGTTTCGATTCAATACGACATATCTAACCATAGAGATATGATTACTAGAGGGGCCTCTATTGGTTGCATTTTGAAACATCGAAAAAGTAACCTGACCACATTCGATAATATTATAATTAAATAAACACAACAAAATTGCAGTAACATATATTACAGAACGTTTAAAATACATATTAAAACACAGATAATGACAGGGAAGCTAAAAACAAATGATTTATTATAACCTAGCTCACTCTTGAAAGAGGTTTCAATGAGGTTACACAGAGCCCCTGAGAGCCCCAAAAAGATGTTTCAGGCCTTTATGTATTGAGATACGCCCTCTCTAGTATATATCTCTATGTGTTTAACCATGATTTTTGTTGGATCATAAAAACGTTTGTTGTTTCGAACTAGATTTTGTGATAATCGCACATTTTATATTATAAATAAAACCGTATACATTTTTTAAACTTGTTTTAATTATACTTGGTAAAATATCATAATAAAACCCAATAAATCAGACGCGTTTCGGGAAGTAACCCATTATCAGTGTATATATAAATTAAACTTAACTTAAGGTTTTTTTATTGTTTTATAAGTTTTATAAAACAATATAACAATAAGTTTTATAAAACTTATTTTTATAAGTTTTATTTTTATTGTGATATTAGACCAAGTATAATTAAAACAAGATATTCAAAAAATTATATAGTGTTTTATTTATTTTATAAAATGGATTATAAAAGTTAAGCAGCATCTAGTGTGGTCACTGGCTTAATAGATGACCGCTGGGAATAAAACGGATTTATTTACTATCTGAGGACGAGCTAAGCGAGTCCGAGAACGTGTTATAAATTTTTTAACGCTTCTATAGTCTAGGATGAGCTTTTTTTAGATGAAGCGAAAACGTGTTATAAATTTTTTAACGGCTTCTATGTTGAGGATGAGCTAAGCGAGTCCGAAACGTGTTATAAATTTTTTAACGGCTTCTATAGTCTGAGGATGAGCTAAGCGAGTCCGAAACGTGTTATAAATTTTTTAACGACTTCTATAGTCTGAGGATGAGCTAAGCGAGTCCGAAAACGTGTTATAAATTTTTTAACGGCTTCTATAGTCTGAGGATGAGCTAAGCGAGTCCGAAAACGTGTTATAAATTTTTTAACGACTTCTATAGTCTGAGGATGAGCAAGCGAGTCCGAAAACGTGTTTAAAAATTTTTACGACTTCTATAGGTCTGAGGATGAGCTAAGCGAGTCCGAAAACGTGTTATAAAATTTTTTTAACGACTTCTATAGTCTGAGGATGAGCTAAGCGAGTCCGAAAACGTGTTATAAATTTTTAACGGCTTTCTATAGTCTGAGGAATGACCTAAGCGAGTCCGAAAACGTGTTATAAATTTTTTAACGGCTCTATAGTCTGAGGAGCTAAGGTCCGAAAACGTGTTATAAATTTTTTAACGGCTTCTATAGTCTGAGGATGAGCTAAGCGAGTCCGAAAACGTGTTATAAATTTTTTAACGACTTCTATAGTCTGAGGATGAGCTAAGCGAGTCCGAAAACGTGTTATAAATTTTTTAACGGCTTCTATAAGGATGAGCTAAGCGAGTCGAAAACGTGTTATAAATTTTTTAACGACTTCTATAGTCTGAGGATGAGCTAAGCGAGTCCGAAACGTGTTATAAATTTTTAACGACTTCTATAGTCTGAGGGATGAGCTAAGCGAGTCCGAAAACGTGTTATAAATTTTTTAACGGCTTCTATAGTCTGAGGATGAGCGAGTCCAAAGTTGGGAGGATGAGCGTAGCGAATCCGACGTAATGAGGAAAAGTTCCGAGGTATCCCGAACCCCAATTTCTTTTTATTTTAACGTTTATAACACTAAAGCAACCCTTAAATTCCTAATTTATTTGTTGCCCTCTTATTTAATTCTTGATATAAAGTCTTATTTTATGTATCGCGCTCTAATTTAAAGTAACACTTTAAAGGCCCGTCTACAATCTTAAGTTAAGTTAGGAAGAATCGAAGAAGTGAAGAATTCCTCAGGAAGAATCGAAGAAGTGAAGAATTTTCACTTAGAACAAACTATTTTGAAATTCCGCTCTTTAGACTAAGAGATCCGTAAACACGTCTACAACCTCTGAGTTGTTAAGTCAAGTTTTAAAGTTACAATTACACATATAGCTGTATTTAGACTACTTTTCTTCCTACCGTCTACACACATTTTATTTATTTACTTATTGTAACATCGAGCAGAGCTCAATAACAATTTTAATACAATTTAAATAAACATAAACTACTTTTCTTTCTACCGTCAACACACATTTTATTTATTTACTTATTGTAACATCGAGCAGAGCTCAATAACAATTGTAATACAATTTAAATAAACATAAACTACTTTTCTTTCTACCGTCAACACACATTTTATTTATTTATTTATGGTAAACGAGCAGAGCTCATACAATTTTAATACAATTTAAATAACCATTGCTTTTTCAATGATCTTTCCTCCATTTTTTAAAGACTTTTTGCAAATATTTTTTATTTACTTCTAAAATCGACCGTGTTTTATTTATTTTAATTAATAAATAAAATCAAAATGGATGAGGTAATTGTTGGGAGCGTTATTTTTCTTATCTCTAGTATGTCTACAGACGTAGGAACCTCATCCATTTCAAAAACTATATAATTCAAAATAAAAAGAAAAATATATATTATATAAAAAAATATTCAAACAAACAAAACAATCACATATTCAAATAATCACATATTCAAACAACAACAATCAAAACAATCACATCACATCGTTTACAAAATATTGTAATCATTCAAAAACAGATTAACGTAGTACATTCTTCTTTAAGTAACTTATAAAAACCATTCTTATGGTTTTCTTAAGTCAAAGAGCGGGAAAAAAGAATTATTTAAGAAGAAAAAGAGATTTTTAAAAAATTCTTCACTTCTTCAATTCTTCCTAACTTAACTTAGATTGTAGACGGGCCTTTTACTCAAACAGCTGTTTACACTATATTTCTTGGATACCAAACTAATCCAAGGCTATTGACCCAGTATACATTTCATTGGAATTAGCTACCGTTCCAGTGGGTTTTACTTACCCAGTCAGTGGGTGAAGGCGAGCATGTATTGTATCTCCGACGCCATTGATTTAAATAAATTATTAATTACAGAACAAACAAATAATGATTTTATTGAAGCGACGTTTAATGATTTTGACCGATTTATTTAATCTATTATGATTATTAAAATCGTTTACAACTTCAATGTTAATGTGCTTAACAATACTTGACAATGAACTTAAGAATAATAAGTATCAAGGTATTAGAAGCATGTTCAATGGGAAGTAAGCAACAGATTGTTAAGGTGTAAGTTAAGTTGTTAATTTTAAGTGTTTCTCTACTAAGAAACAAGGGGTGTACTTAAAGGGGTGTGCATTTTGTTGTTCAATTTTTCAAGCATAAAAGTGTGTATGTATGTTACACAATAGGTCGTAGAATAATTACCGGCATTTTATGATATTGGTATCAAATTTCTCAGAACATAATGTAGTTTTCAAAAATGTTCATATCATGATATGCTCCAATTTAACTTTTTAAAGTTTTTTTTTGGTTTTAAAATTGTTTCGTAAAGTTTTTCAAAAAACAAAATGTAGAGCCAATGCTTTATAGAGTGTACATATACGAGGTAGAAACTTTGAAATCGAGTCTGTTAAGAATATATGTCAATCAATAAATATGACAAATCGGAAAAACTATAAGTTTTGAGTGGACTTCGGCCTCTTATCAATCAATCGATAAAACCGGAACTAACACTGATGATAAGATTAAATATTTTTGTGAACCAAATATACATGTGTGTAGCATTTCAGCCCGATCTAAACTCTGTTTAACGATTTGTAATTTTTGAAATGTTTAAGGGGTCATTATTGAGGGTTAATGACGTCACACATATTTTATAAACAATAGGGTATAGGAGATATTAACAAGGTTGATTTTGGACCAAGTTTCATTTTGATTCGAAAAAGTGTTTAAAAGTTATCGTGTTCCATAGTCTATAGGAACAAAAATCTCGTACAATACAAAAACTTTAAATTACAAAGAAAAGACTTGTTTTACTTAACTAGGAAGATATTTAAAGTGCAAATGAACTCCTGCAATAAAATGATTATGTAATTATTGAAAGCTACGTAACCTGGATAATATTTATAAGTTAAAGAACCAACTTGAGAAATAATGTCTACAAACAACTGTAGTTAGACTTTGAAATTACTGCCTTTAAACTCATGATTAGGTGTTGCAATTTCAAGTGGTTTTGAAATAATTTTAATACTATATTTAGCGAGCCAATTTTATTACAGTTATAGTATACATATTTTTAGAACGAGTTCACTGGTGAAATGTGAAACAGTTTTAGCTGATCTTATATATATATGTAATTATACATATATATAATATATTTATTATATATATATATATATATATGATATATATATATTATATATAATATAATAACTAATTTTATTTGAACAATATGTATAAAATGTATATCTTCTATAAAAGTATTTAGTGAGAGATATATGTGTAATTAAATGGGGTTGCTTTTATTTTGTTTAATGAAAGATTTATCTCTCTATTGTTGTCTGTTGTAATTTAAACATTAAAAAGAATAAAAAAAGTTTAATGTAACCTTAGACTAGAAATACCTTAACAGGTATTCAGTCCGGAAGCCGTACCTGAAGAAATGTAACTAATTCTGTACTACTTCAAACTAAATTTTTCTGGAAATTACCTTTAAGTTAAAACTTACCTTAAGTTTTGTTGTTGTTGTTTGTTGTGTTACCTCTCCTTTTGGTTTCTTTTGTTTATAACCTTTTTAACTCTGTTATAGACTTTTAAAGTTTATTTCTGTTGATTTGTTTTTAGTTTTTTATTTATTGTTAATGTAGCTTTTTTAGTAGTTATATAGTAAGTATAATTGTTAAGTTAATACTTTGACATTATGTTTGGTTCCTGTCTTATTTATTTTTTGTATTTTGCACTTTGGTATGTTTTTAGTAATATTTTTGTACTTTTGTTTTTTAGTTCCTGAAGATGATCCAAATGGATTGTAATATATTGTTCCTGTTTATAAAAAACATTGTAGAATAAAAGTCGTTCTTTTCCTAATAGTAAAAATTACCTTAAAATATGAAGAAAAATCATAGTCTGCCTGTCCATAGTTGAGCCCTTTATATAATTGCTCATGCAACCAAAGTTATGGTTCTTTCAAAAAAATTAAACAACTGTTATTTTATACAAAGTTGGCAAATTTCTTTTGAAAAATGTAGGCTTTTTATGGATTTTCCCAATTTATTAAGATAGTGTATCTATAGTAATATATTCTATATTATTATATCTATAAGCATAAAATATATATTAGAGGGGGCATAGACTATCTAAATACATTTAGAAACCTGAAACATCTATTGGGCTCTCAGGGGCTCTGTGTAACCTCCTTTAAACCTCCTTCAAGAGTGAGTTAAGGTTATAATTAATACATTTATTTCGGTCCTCGCACATTGGTTGTGTTTTGATTTGTATTTTGAACGTTCTACTAAATAATATATTGTAATTTTGTTCTGATTATTTGATATGTATTTATAAGCGAAAGTGGTCAGGTTACTTTTTCGATGTTTTAAAATTAAAATTTAACCTATAGGGCCCCTCTAGTAATAATATCTCTATGCCTCTAAGTATCACGTATCTTAGTATATTAATAATATTGGCTATGCTCCTTATTGTAGCATATCTCCATATGGTTATCTATGTTTGTATCTGTAACCTCCGAATTATTTTAAAACGTTGCGCAATCTATATTGTTGTATAAATGAACCTGGGTTCTTCTGTTGTTTCCTTACTTACAAGGGTTTCGTTTTTAGCTTCCTATATCCCCTGGACCATGGTCTATCAAATTTGATCTGTTGATAATCATAGCGCATGAAGCGTGAAGATTAATAAGATTTGTAACCTAATCTTGTAGGCGCATTA
The DNA here is from genome assembly GCA_018340805.1 of Microvelia longipes. NCBI lineage: Eukaryota > Metazoa > Arthropoda > Insecta > Hemiptera > Veliidae > Microvelia > Microvelia longipes. Next base: position 5,424,727 of record JACMZG010001913.1, read on the forward strand.
GGTAGTTTCTAGCACAAAGTATTCTTTATATAACACTCGGCTAAAGTCAGTTGACAGTGCGCCAAAAAATGAGAGAGGGCAAGAATTCTATGAGTTTAGACCGACCGCGCCCCTTCCCTCTTCACTTCATGCCAACCTCGGTACAAAGAATACCTTTTTCGTAAATAAAATCATAAAAAGGCAACACTGGTTGTAAACATTTGTAACCTCGCTTCGCTTTTATCAAAATGAGTCACATTTTTTCAGGTCTGGCTCTTGGACTATTACTCAACTCATTTTTCCGAATTGGAAATTTGCAAACATAAATTCATATGTTCATTTTAGCAAATGATGGCAATAACATAATCATTTTTCTTTTTGTTTGTTGTAGGTGAGTACTTGTAATAATAAAACATCAACTGGAGATTGAATTTTATTCTTGTTACATCACCATGTACATTTGATCTTTAAATTCGATCGACTGGGTAAAGTATTTCTAGAATACTATTAAATATTTTTTTTTTAAATCCAAACTAGCTGATCAAGGGATTGTTGTTGTCCCAAGGGATTGTTGGATCTATTAACCCAAAGGGAACGGATTCTTGTTACTACCTTTGGAGTAAAGTGATGTAGAAATTCATACAGTAGGGGTGGGGGCGCGGGACACAGTCGTTAAACTCCCCCGGAATAAGCTGGTTTAGATGGACCTGCCCTAAGTTCACCCTTTCTCCACTAGTGGCAGGTCGGTTCACCTTGTACCCCATGTATAAAATAATTATTTCTTCAATTCCAAGATTAAAATTATTTAAAAGGTCTTAAACAATGTTAAAAATTGTATTAATTATTTTAAAGGTATAATTTCATAAAATGTTATAAAAATATAAACGCTGTGTTAATTTTAAGTAGATCTATATCGTGATAACCATGAATGTAAACAAAACATCAAAAATGTTTGTAAAACAAACATCAAACCGGGAAATTATAAATTTAATTTACGTCTTCGTTGTCTCATTATAACACAACTTTCGTAACACACGTTATCCTATTTTCTAAAAAAAATATCTTATTAACAACTAAAAAAGAAAAAAAGTTAATGAATAAGATAAAAAATTGTCTTGTTTACATTTTTTACATAAATAGAGTCTTGATTTAAAACTGATAACAATAGTGATAAGCGTTACAAGGTGAAAACTAGCGCTCGGTGCCGGTAATTGATGCAACTATCCCTGTTTTTTTAGGACCACCTAAAACCAGGGAGTTAGACCACTGTGACCCCCGCCCCCAACTCTACTGTATGAATTTCTACATCACTTTACTTTGGGGTTTTCATATGCTACTAATGAGTAGCATATAGAAATAGTAAAGCCATTTTTTAATTATCCTCATTTATACCGTACAGGTATATAGGAAAAATATGAAAATAAATATAAGTATAATAATAAATAAGTAAGTAAGTATAAATGTAAGTATATAAAAGTAATTTCCTGTTTATAGGAAACAGGATGAAACAGATATTATCAGTTTTAGGTATTTTTAAGGCCTCCTAAATGGTTTTTACTAAGTTGTCTATCTGTATGTGCGTTTGTGTGTCTGTTATCATCGTACGCGCCTAGTGTATTTTATGCCAGAGTTGAAACTTCGGAGAAAAATCGCTCTAACCGCTGTAGTTGTTGCTGTTTTTGAAAATATTTTTTATGACGTCATTAACCCGCAATAATGACTCAGCAAAAACTTCTAATAATTATTAAATGCGGAAAAATGAGGCGATCGGATTAAAATTTGGCACGCATGTGGTGGCTATGTATAAACTAACATATGTGCTAAGTTTCATCTCATTATTAGCATTAGTTCAATTTTTATCGAATGACTTGTTTACGTTTTTTAAAAAAGTATCAGAAACTCAGAATATCAAAAAGTACCGATGTACCGTGTACCCGATTTTTTAAATTGATTTCGTTTACGATCGAACCCAAAGCATGCATTCTTCATATTTCCTGACATTTTTTAATGTCTGGTTTGATTGTAGTCAGGGAAGAGGAAGGAGTGAAAGTATATTGGATGAAAAAGATTAAAGAATGAACAAAAGACTTGCCAACTAGGCCAAATGAAAGTAAAACAACACATAAGAATACGGTCACTCCATTCGCACTGGACATCTGCTAAACCTATTTTTTATTAACAAGAGGCTTTGGCCGCTTCGCGACGTAGGCGCTGGGGGCCGGTCCACGGCTTCCACTTTGTTTGTTTTGCGACTTCAAGGTCGTTGTCCTTTAGAAGATTGTCATATTTCTAGTTTTTAAATAAGTGGCATACTTCCACAGTATAAGCGAATTTTAAAATGTATTCTTCAAAAAATCGGGTACGGGATACCTCGGAACTTTTCCTCATCACATCAATTTCGCTATGCTTATCCTTCCTGCTTTTATTGGACCATTTTCTTTTTTTTTCTAAGTTTTTGAAAAATCGTATAGAAGTAATTCAATAAAAAATTGATCTAATGCTGATTATGAGATGAAACTTGGCACATATAACGGCGCATGTGTCTTATACATAGTCACATGCGTGCTTCATCTAAATCCGATCGCATAATTGTTTTCGCGTTTTATAATTTTTACTAAGTCATTATTGCGGGTTAATGACTTCATAAAACATTTATTTTCCGAATAGCACAACAACAGCAGTAGACTGATTTTTGTACAAAACTTCAACTCTCTAGCATAAATACACTGGGCGCTACTAGGATAACAGACACACACACACACAAACATATACATACACACTCACACACATACATACACACATTTTTTCCTTACCTCATTTAATATACATAATATTATACATATATATATATATATATATATATATATATATATATATATATATATATATCAATTATATTATTATCATATCATAATTATTATCATATATACCTAAATATTTAATATATATATATATATATATAATTATATATATATTATATATAATATATATATATTATATATATATATATATATATATAAATGAGGGTAGAGGAAAATAAGATTTAAAATAATATTATAATAAATACTGTTAAGATTGTTAATGTCTTGGCAGCTTTTATATAAATCATTTCTAAAAATTTCCTGTTGTCTGTATACGGTTCTGTGTGAAGTATACGACAGTTTTCTATGTCTGGTCGGTGGTCAAGTTTTCCTTATCCCTTTTTTGTGATGTAATTTTAAATTTATTTACTTAGTTAGACACGTGACATAAAAAGCATTCAAAATTTTATTTATTTTCAAACTTATTCGTTTTTGTCATTTTTAAGAACTGAAGAAGCTCAGGATCCCTGGGCGAAAGCTCTTTGTCAATTTATTTTTAATAAATTTTAATAAAAAGGACAGAAGCCTTCATTAATTTAATTGATATTAAAGTTTTTATAATTTCAAATTTGACTATATTAATTGACTCAAATATATTAATTTAAGTCAGTACAGGCTGCGTTTGAATTCTACTGCTACCGGGTCTTAGTGGATTTTCTTCAAAGTTTTAAAGTAAAAACTTTAAGAAAACCTAAACTATACAACATGATAGAAACAGTATTGTCTGAATTGGACCGGTAAACACCGGTTATTGTTTCTGAACACACACTTACTGTTTTTTTCCTAAACCCAGCTGTTTAAGTAGTAGATTAAATGAGTATCTTTATATGCTGTTTGGTAGAGTCCCCACTATACCTGGGGTTTCTTAACTCCAGGTTAAGAAACATTTATTCTAAAGCATGTATAAGGAGAGAAGAGTGCGAGCTCCTATACTTGTCTCTATTCCTGATACTCAAGCAGTCATTTTTGGCCTGGCACAGGTGCTTCGACTCCCCTTCCCCCTCTGTAGTCCAGTTGGATGCCGCATGTCTGTAGGCCTAACAAGTGCATCTTTGATAAGGGAATTTTAACATTAAATATGTTTGTATTCACTTGTTGGCTTGATTTCTTTTAACATGATTATGTAAGTGCAAGCTCCTACGTAACTCTAGTCTCCTTGTACAGACTAGACTTGGTTTGTACTGTCACTAAATTGAGGTACTCGAGTGCATTGATTATATATATTACTTATATATATTACTTATATATATATAAGTTGACAGAAGAAATTAACTGTTCCTGAAAATAGTCTAAAAGTTTGAGATAGAGACTTCTGAATTAGGTAAAATTTTGCAACATTAATAAAGTAAGCCTTCTTAACAGACTGAGACTGAAATTATTAACAGCGCTGCTCTATTAACTTTGATTTGGGAGATTTTAATATTTTTCAATCTTAAAATTTGACATAATAATGTCAATAGATCAAAAATTTAATGAAATTTTACAAACGCTACGTAATGTTACCCAAATTAGTGGTAACCTTAGGAATGATTTAAAAAAGAACATCTTAGAATCCATAAGTAACCTAAATGAAATTTTCTTGGAATTCAAAAATGAAATAAAAGAGCTAGAAAACAAAATAAAAACAACAAAAACTGTAAAAAACAACAAAGAAACGGAATTGATTGCTTCACCTAGTCCAACGTATTCAAGTATTACTAAAACTAAACCCCATCCAAAACCATATTACAAAGCCATCATTCAACATAGTGTGTTTACAGATGGAAGTGAAGTAAAGTCCAAACTGAAATCTTATATAAACCCTAGCGAACTTAAAGTAGGAATAACCAATCTAAAAGCAAAAAAGATGGGAAAATTTTGATCCAATCAGACAAAGAATCTGACATTATTACTATTTGTCAGGAAATAAATAAAACCCCTAACTTTAAAGCAGTAATTACTAAAAGATACCTCCCAAGACTTATTTTGTATAATATCCCTGATGAAATAACTTTAGAAAATTGTTGTAAAATAATTGAAGACCAAAATCGTGAATTAATTTTAGACAATGAATCAATTAAACCAAAGACTATAATAGTTAACAAAAAACTTAACATAAGAAATCTAATAATAGAAGTAACGCCCTCTTTAAGAAAAAAATTCTTACGATCAAAAATTAAAATGATGTGGAGCCTCTGTAAATGTGCGGACCACGTATTAGTTAATAGATGTTTTCATTGTTCCAAATTTCATCACAAGGCTGATCAATGTAACAATAAAGACAAATTACCCATTTGTCCTATATGTTCTGAACAACACTTATTAAAAGATTGTAAATGCAATGAAGAGGCTTTCCGTTGTATTAACTGTATGTCCTATAACAAATTTGCCTCCCAGGAGAAAAAAATAAACGAACGTCACACAGCCATTGACAAACGGTGTCCATGTTACCAAATGTGTGTCCTACAAATACAACAAGATACGCAATATGAATAATTTGAACCATCAACTTAATATCCACTGTATACAAGTAAATCTACAGAAATCAAGAAAAGCCACCTATGCATTAAGTCACCATCTTGAAAATAAAGGTATTCATATTGCTTTTATTCAAGAGCCATACACCATTAAAAATAAAATAGCTGGATTTCCGAACACGTACAGAATTCTCGAAGTAGGTATTGAAAATAAAATAAGAGCGGGTATTATTTTAACTAATCCAAATATTGTTTCAATCATAAACACTGAAATGTCAAATGAAGATATGGTATGGGTGAATTTAAAAATTAACACTTTTACATTTTGGGCTGCCAGTATTTATTTAGATAAAAAGAAAAATATTTTAGAAGATATAGACAAAATCGAAAAAAATCTATCAAAAATAAAAAATAAATTACTACTTTGTTTAGATAGCAATGCAAGAAATGTATCATGGTTTGATAGGATAACAGATCAAAGAGGAAAATTATTTGAAGATTTATAGCTAGTAATAATTTACACTTTCTCAACACAGATTTACAGATACCAACTTTCGAAACAATAAGGGCTAGTAGCAATCCTGATCTGACAATAGTTAATTATTCAATGGTAAATTACATACATGACTGGGGTATAGATGAAGAAGACAGCCTCTCAGACCATAAGTATTTGACTTTTTCGCTAAGATTACAAACCACAAATAACAATCAAATATTTAACAACAAATTTATTCTAAAAAAGCTGACTGGGACAAATTCAAAATTGAGATGCTTAAAAAATTTGCAGAAGTTTTAAAAGTGTAAAACTACAAATGAAGAAGATATGATAAGACATCTAATTTCATGCCGAGATATTGAAATAACAGTGGAGTCTCTAAACTCAGCCTTAACATCCGCTTGCAAAAAATCAATGCCTCGTCAAAAGAGATCATTTAATAAAAACAGAAAAAAGTTCCTTGGTGGTCTGAAACCATAGAAAACATGAGAAAAAAAGTGAGAGAAAGGAGAAAATATCAGAAAACTAAAACAGATGAAGAATTAAGGACTACTCGGAAAGCATTATTCTATAGATTACAAAAACAATATAAAGCACTAATTGAACAAGCAAAGCAAGACTCGTGGAAAGATTTTTGCACCAATACTTCAAATCCTTGGAAAACTGCTTATAGAGCCGCTGCAAATAAAAACAAGTCGCACAAATCCTTACAACTTTGCAACGGAAAGATGGCACATTTACCGAAGGAATAAATGATACTATACAAGAATTAATGAATAAATTTTTACCAAAAGATGACCCGAGTACTGATAATACTTTTCATAGCAATCTTAGGAAAGAAATGTTCACAAAATCAACAAGTCCAATTCACGATCCTCCTTTACTACATTCGAAATTAAATCAGCTTTATAAACTCCTAACGGTAAGGCACCAGGAGAAGACGGCATCTCAAACGAAATTTTGAAAAAAGCTTTTGACTGTATTCCAAAATTCTTTTCAGCTTTATACAATGAATGCTTCAAAAGAGGGATATTTCCGAAATGCTGGAAAATATCATCTATAATAGCAATCCAAAAACCTGGAAAAGAACATATAAAAACTGCAGGAAAGTACCGACCTATAAGCTTATATCATGTTTAGCTAAACTTTTTGAAAGACTAATGATTGATAGGATCATGCATTACCTTTACTCGCATAATTTACTGAGCCAAACCAGTTCGGTTTCCGACCACAAACTAATACTACAGATGCTATTACAAAAGTTAAACATTTTGTTGAAAGTAATTTGAAAATACATATGCGAGTAGCTTTAGTTTCTCTTGATGTAGAAGGTGCTTTTGATGCTGCTTGGTGGCCTATGATTATTCATCGTCTCAAAACATTAAACTGTCCAGCCAATTTAATAACACTAGTTCAATCATATTTTAAAGACCGATCTTGTAAATTAACCATAGATTCCTTTTGTAAAATTGACAGCCCAACTTGTGGATGTCCACAAGGATCTTGCAGCTCTCCGGGATTTTGGAATATCCAATATGATTCATTACTTCACCTTTCATTACCCCCAAATTGTTATGGCATTGCTTTTGCTGATGACTATCTGCTCTTAGTTGCGGCTAAAACCGAAGAAGAACTAGAAGTAGTGACAAATGAAGCTTTAAGGCAAATTAACACTTGGGCAAATCAAAACAAATTGTCATTCAGTAAGGATAAATCCAAATTACTTTACATTACTAGGAAAAAGAAAAGAAATTTGAACATATATTTAGACACGACTAAATTGAAATCCGAAAATTATTTAAAATATTTAGGCGTATACTTGACTGAAAATTGGACATGGAGAAAACATATTCAGACATCAACTTCTAAAATTCAATCTTTTATCCATATATTATCTAGATCAGCCAAATTAAATTGGGGACTGGGATGTAAATCACTCAAAATTATATACGATGGAGCCTTTTTGCCGATGATTCCTATGCTGCCCCAATCTGGATAGAGGTTTACAAGTTAGGAAAAACATGAAAAAAATTAGAACTTGCCAACGATTATTAGCATTACGCATAATAAAAGGATACCGCACCATCTCTCATGAAGCATCCTGTGTCTTAGCTAATATTCTTCCAATCCATCTTCAACTAAATCAAGAACTCGACCTACAATGTAGTACAAGGAAAAACTGTAGATTGGATAAATAGTGAAGACTTGGAACATGCCACTAAATTCAAGTTCTGGCCTCATCCAGCTTATTGTGTTGAAACTCTATTAACTGAAAATCAAAATGACAACGATTTCACAGTCACCATCTATACCGATGGCAGTAAAAGTGACAAAGGAGTAGGGTGTGCTTTTGTAGCATACTCTGGTCCTCAAGTCACTTTCACTGCTCAATATAGACTTTCAACACAGTGCACCAACTATCAAGCAGAACAAGTCGCAATTCTAAAAGCATTAGAATGGTTGCATCAAAGGAATGAAGCAAACTGCAAATACGTCATAAGAACTGACAGCCAATCAACTCTAGACACTCTTAATAGCTGGAACCATTCCCCATTAATAATGCAAATAAGAAACATGATACATGCTATGTCAGAATCTATCAACATATTATTCAATTGGGTAAAAGCACATAGCGGTATACCAGGAAACGAAGAAGCTGATTCTTTAGCCAAAGCCGCTAGTGAGGATGAAACTTTGCCTATTATATACGCCTCTTACCCAAAATCTGTTTTGAAATTTGTATCTAGACAAAAACAAGTAATGAAATGGAATACAGAATGGCAAAATTGTTCAAACGGTAAAGTCACCAAACAGTTCTTCCCCACTATCAGTGAAAGAATAAAATTTGGCCAATGGAACCACTCTTTTAAATTAACAATGATTTTATCTGGACATGGAAAATTTAATAGTTATCTTAACCGATTCAAATTGTCAGATACCAATAGCTGCAAATGTAACATTCAGATAGAACAAACAGTAGAACATCTAATAAATGACTGTCCTTTACTCGACAGAGAAAGGTTACCTCTTCTCCAACACATTATGTCTTTGGGATTCAATTGGCCCCTTCCATGTCAACAATTATTACATAAAGACATCCAGGAAAAATTCCTAAAATTCATTGAAGAAATAAATTTTGATGACTTACTTTAAGTAATTTAAATTCACTAACCATAACATCATTTAAAGAAGATATCACAATTTTAATTTAAATTTTAAAAATTAAATCGGACTTAAAAGAAACAAAATTTGAAGTATTTACTACTGAAACAACGGAAAAAATCAGTATGTTGGAATTAACATTTTCGAAGATCATTTTAACAAGATAAAGTTTCAAGATAAAAAGAAATAATAAATTACAAGAAATACGGAGATTAAAAAACAAACAAAGTGTTTAAAACGCATGTAGTACATATGTGGAACATGCTAAAATATACGGCCCATCAGTAGGGATACTACTGAGGGGAAACAGAAAAAAAAAAAAAAAAAAAAAAAAAAAAGTGCATTGATTGCGTATACGCCTGCGCATTGATTGATGCGTATACATCATGCGTATACATCCATAAACTATACTATTTATATTCTAGGTTAATTAATGAAGTCCGGTAGATTTTTTTTTTTAGATTAGATTGATTAGTAGATTAAATGAGTATCTTTATATGCTGTTTGGTAGAGTCCCCACTGTACCTGGGGTTTCTTATTTTTTTCTTTTCTTTTTTTGTTTCTTCTTCTTTTAGCGAATTTCCTTTGGGAAAAAAATTCGCTAATGGATAGGCGTCATGGCGGAATTCGAACCTCGGACCACGACACAAATCCGTTTCAGAGGTCCCTAATGACGAAAAAAATTTTCGCGAGACTTTATATATATATATATATATATATATGTATATGTATATATATATATATATGTATTTCTAGACACTTTCTTGTAAACACTCTATCTTTCGAACGGATTAATATTTTTTAACCAAACTTGGTACAAAAATCAACCTTGGGGAGGACACGAACCCTATTGAAAACCAGGTTTTTGTGACGTCATTAACCCGGTTTGCTGAGTCAGCGAAATTTTAAAAAAATCAGCAAAATTCAGGGTTAATATTTTTTGCCGCGAAAAAGGTCAATATTTATGTTTTTTTGAGACGCTGAATCGAATGAAACCGGTCCGAAGTCGATACGACTACTCTAAGTGACCTAAAAATCGAAAAAACATTGTAAATTACCAAAAACCAAAATTTAGGTCGATAAAAAATAAATTTCGAGTAGGGTGTCGTTTTCTATGTAATTTTGGGCGCTGAATCGAATGAAACCGGTCCGAAGACGATACGACCACTTAAAGTTACCAAAAAGTCGAAAAAACCACAAAAATATAGAAAACCAACATTACGGTCGTTGAAATTAAATTTCGAGTAGGGTGTCGTTTTCAATGTTTTTTGGGCCTCTGAGTTGAATAGCAGTGGTCCGGAGTCAATACGACCACTTAAACTCAGGGTACCTGGGTTCACATCCTGGAAAGGTCAATAATTTTTTATCGTTTTTTTTTTTACTAAATATAAGTTTACAACTAGAAAATAATTCTGGCGCGGTGTTCCACATGTCGGGCGAATTTCCTTTGGATGCGAGCTCTCAAACCCAGAGTACCTGGGTTCAAATCCTAGTAGGACAATAATTTTTTATCGTTTTTTTACCTAATATAAGTTTACAACTAAAAATAATTCTGGCGCGGTGGTCCGCATGTCGGGCGAATTTCCTTTGGATGCGTGTTTCCGTGCTTTTTACATTATATAAGTTTACAACTAGTAAATAAATAATTCCGGCGCGGTGGTCCGCTGTCGGGCGAAAGGAAATGCGCTAAAACCTTTAAAGATAACTGACTAAGCTTAAAGATAAGTAACTAATCTTTAAACTAGTGCAAATAATAGTACG